>JAOTOM010005054.1:652500-819468 GCA_034440615.1 Ashinkailepas kermadecensis
TTTTTTCCGCGTTTTTGATTACTTACTAGTTTTGCATATTTGCCGATTAGAGCCAAAATCGAAGATTCTTGCTAAAGTAAGCATTTTTATGACAGCAAGATGACTTCGAACAACGTTTGTTGGTCCGCTCTACCCATTAGAAAAATAAAAATTAAAGAAAATTGAAAAGTCAAAACTTTGAATAAAAAAAGGATTTTTGGGTTGGCGAAAATTTTAGGACCATGGTCGATTTCGCCTTCCTTTTTTTATTCTAAATAATTTTGTGTTTTCAAATCTCCCCCAAAATGAACTCCCCAGAGCCAAAAACATGATGTAAGTCGTGAAAACCTAGGCCCCTAGTGAAGTCACTTTTTTGGGGGAGGTGGATAAAAATTGGGGCTGGGGGATATCGGGCCCTACTCGTCGAGCGCTTTCCGATGACACCTCTTTCGATTTCGTGCGACGCTTAGTTTGGAGATTAGAGGGGGGTTGTATGACCCCCCCTCCCAGAGACGGGGTGTGAGGATATGACCGGAAAGACGGGTAGGGTTAAGACCGTGCCGCAGCGGTGGCGGCGACATGGCGATGTGACTGACATCAGAGCCGATGTCAAGGTCGGGGCCAGAGGCAGAGCCGGGGTCAGAACCCAGGCCTATGGATCTAGGAGTTCCTATGGTCACCAGGGGACACTCCTTTTGGCGCGCTGAAATTTACTCATGGAGCCAAGCAACACATATTGCTGAGGGGAAAAATCGAACAAAGGCTGGAAGCCTGTCAGAACTTCAAAAAGGAGGCAATCATGAAAAAGCTTGTTTCGGAAACTTCATGTTGCCCAATCCCGAGGGAGGACCGCCCCTTTCGCCCCCCCTGTATCTGTATTGCATCATTAGCAATGTCCAAAACATCATTGATGTCCATTTTGGAGCATTTAAATGCAATCACAGCGATCCATAACAATAACCAGCCAAGCCACGCAAGAGAAGAAAATGTTGGCATACGTGACCTCATTTGGCCTTGAAGATATCGACCTAAGGTGATTCAATTTGCACACAATAGAGTTCACTATCGTACCCATCCACTCTGCGAATTTCGTTACTCCAGCTTTGATAGGAGTCGAGATCTTAGGGTTGCGGAATCCACCCCCCCCCCTCCAGTTGATAATGCTAAAATTATGTCATACAAGCATCACTGTTAAAAACCTGCTTTAGAGCAAGAGTTCGCTGCACTTCTCTAATGAGTGATAGTCGATCAGCATCAATTTCATGTTCTAGCACACTGTCTCAAGACTCAAAACATGATGCTCAGTGTGCAATTTGCAATCTCAAAAACAAGCGCAAGGCTATTATCATTTGCGCCGCATGCTCCGAACCCACTCACCGATCCTGTGCTGGCTTGACTCGATCCAAAGCTCTCGCGCTTGGTACTTGGCATTGCCATCAGTGCAGGCAGGTTGACGACACTCCAGATCATGCCCAGACCACAAATAAAGGTGCCGCTGCTTCGCCATGTTCCCACGGGTGCACGATACATCGTGGCCTTTTCGTTTTCACTTATAAGGTGCGCACCAGAGGTGCGCACATTATAAGGTGCGCACCAGACACGGCCGAGGTCAGCATACTTTCTCGCCTCTTCCTCGCTTCTGCCTCACGGGCAGCTGCTCAGAGATCGATCGCGTGGTCGATTGCCACCGATTCAGCGAAGGTGTCGACGCGTGTAGCGTCTCGAATCAGACACCTCCCCTCACTGGAGGGGAAAACCGTGAGACCATCTGGACTTCAGGCCGTCCCCTCGGTCCAGTCCCACAGGTTCCAGAATGGACGGGATGCCGGCGGACTTCAGGCCCCGCGCCACCACGTCGTCGAGACTCACATGGCGCGGAAAGCGACCAGCGTTATAGCGGCACGAGAGGGCATGATGACTGTACTTGTTGAGAAGCCGTCTGCAGCGACACGATAGGACTCGCAAACAGGCGCGCCGAGACGTTGTGCCATAGCCACACCCACGTCCATCAGGGGGCCCAGGCTCGTGACCGGGAACGCGTGCAGCCATTCGCCACTGTGTGGGCGAGCGGCTGCCAGCAGGCGGGCACGCTGTACCTGGTTTGTGACGGCAAGAAGGCTGTCAAACTTAGCTTGTGCATCAGCTGTGTCCCATGCTCGCTGACTGCCGTTTTTCCTTAACTCAGCATTTATGGTGACGTGGTGATTTGAATATGTCTGTAGAGCCGGTTCTAGAGCTGCCGGGTGTGGCCCACCATCGATGTGGGGACAAATTTCGTGCACCAGTGCAAGAGAACCTGTCAATGAGGAAACGTAGCAAGGGAGAGCAAGGTCAGCCGTCCTCCTCAGACTTCGTCCTCCCAACTTCACGGGACAAGCTGTTTGGTCCCATGTCTTGTCACACATGTCGACATTTATCTTGGTGGTGGCGAATATGTACTGCAGCTCGTCGATGGAGGTGAGCTCCTGCATCCTTCTGTATGCCGGTGCCGATCGCAGCAGATGTTGAAGGCCGGACACAGCGACATTATGCGTGAGAACAAGAGGGCAGTGTGAGCGTCCAGACCGTGCAGACGCTCTATTAATCTGATGATCATCTCATACGCACTCGTGATGGCGTCGGAGAGGCCCGCATCCAAGATTGGGGACCCTAACAAAGATAGCCCATCTAGCTGCACCTCAGATCCGCCGGGAAGGGACCGTTGACAGAGCACTCTTGCGGGCTATTAGGTCAACTTGGCCAAGACTCAGCAACTCACGTTTTGGCTTACTTAGGTGGAGATCAAGAGGCCCAAGATGATGCGCGAGCTGGTACAAATCGGCCACGGCTGTGTCAGGTGGGCCGGCGATGATGGCGTCATACAGATACCAAATGTTTAGAGGCGACAACATTGAACGAGCGATGGGATCGACAGCGAAAGCAAATAGAACTGGACCCATTGGATCGCCCTGCTGAACATCCGTACTCGACCGGATGACCTCGCCTCCGGCAAATAGCGGTGTTGGGCAGCTATATGCCTGCCTGGCGAGAGCATCCACTTCTGGCCAGCGCAGTCTGAGCTGGTCGAGCGCGGCATCACGACGCACGGTGTTAAAGGCGTTGGCAACGTCCAGCTTCGCCGCCACTGTCAGTCTGTTGATTATTTGCAGACGCAATGTGGTCTCGCATCGCGTGGACAGCGACCTGGCAGCCGAGTCTGGTTCCAACTCCGAGTTGCACCGGGCGCAGCTCATCGCCGAGGACCGAAGCCACGTGCGATTTAGCTATGCGGCTAGCGAGGCGGTGGTTAATGCTCCCGATTGCGATGGGACGGATACCACTCTTTCGCAGGGCGATGAACCTGGCACCGAAGAGAGCATGGAGTGCGTATTCCTGGAAGAGCCCGTGTACGGCGGCATTGGTTAGCGCTGTTAGAGCGACCAGTAACCTTCTGCCAACCTCCGCAGTTTCCCGCGACAATAGTTCGATGAGGTGAGTGGCTCGGAGACCATCCAGTCCAGGGGCAGAGCCTGCAGGAAGCGAAATGACGGCTTAGTGCACGCATTTTTCATCAACCGTGAGAGGTTGTACGGTGTCGGCGGCAGGGGTCACGTTCGGCCCAGTGGAGTCAGAAGATCATACGTCACGCAGTGCTGTCACGCAGTGCTGCGATTACCTCCGGTGTTGGTGCAGTTAATGTGTCTGTCGATGTGAGAAGGACCGGGGCGGCTCTCACGTCTCCATCAGCGCACTTAGCCTGTATGCGGCGGGCCAAGGAGGCGCCACTGCCTGAATCACATCTGACACACCCCTCGGTGCTGCACGACACGGCTGTGTCGCTGCCTGTGATGCGGTCGTGATGCGGTCGCGCACAACAGTCGCCAGTCGCTTCGTCTTACCTGCTCCGGATCGAGTGCCTGGTGCGCGCAACACCTTATAAGTGAAAACGAATAGGCCACGATGTATCGTGCACCCTTGGGAACATGGCGAAGCAGCGGCACCTTTGCTTGCAGCCCCACGCGAGTAGCAGCCATGTCCGCTGGCTCGGAAGACGAATTTGTGGTCTGGGCATGATCTGGAGTGGCGTCAACCTGCCTGCACTGGCGACATTGCCAAGTACCAAGCGTAAGAGCTTCGGGTCAAAGATGATTATAAAAAGTAACCGAATGCTCATATTAAGTAACAATAGGATAAGAAATCGGTCTAATATATTTCGGGTATGACCCTTCTTCGGAGACAGAATAAACATACATAGACATTTTAGGCACAGCATTTTACGCACATCCTATATATATCAAGTCGTCTACCAATATTGACGAAATCATCATCTGAGTCCAAGTATTTAAATTCCAACATCACAAAAGGCATTGTAACAAGTACATGTGACGCGACACTAACAGCCAAAATGTTCGTCGCTTCCCTAGACACAATCTCTATACACCTACCCGATGCATCTCTCTACACACATATATCCGTGGTAGTCAATGCTCTCAAAGTGTTCGCGTGTGTGGATGAACGAGTGTGTAAGTGAGTGAGTGAACATGTGAGTGCGTACATGGGTCAGTGAATGAACTCCTGGGTGAATGATGGGGTGAGTGATTGTGCCGGTTGGTGACGGAGTGAATAAGTCGGCGAGTGCAGGTGTCGTCTGTACAGTGTCATGCTGTATAGGGAGCTGGTTGTATGAGGGTCCATGAAGCTACCATTGTGTTTAGGGGATAATTTTGGTTCCTGATTTCAATGCATTTCGCCACAAAGCACCCAGAAAGCACTATCACTCCAACAACGCTCAGCATCACAATCTTGCCGACTTGTAAAGACATGGCAGAACTCAAAATTGCAGAATCCATTGAAATTAGGAACCAAAAGTATCCCCTAAACACGTGGTATAATCACGTACCCAAAAAAGAACGTGCTGGTACTCGAAAAATCGCGGCGAGACACAAAGATATGGGGCCGGGGCTTAAACAATCAGGTCGATATTTGAACGTTAAAAAGCAGATGTCCCAAAAATCGCGTCGAGCGCAGAACACTGGCGTCGGGTGCCCAGAACCACGTGCCTGGGCCCGATAAGTCGAGCCGGGACCCTCAAAGTCGTGCTGGGGCCCCACAAATGGGCATCAGGAGCCTCAAATAAACACAGCAGGACCACAGGAGCTCAAAGGGAGGCCAAAAAAGCACCAGGCTCCCTAAAGCGCATCGAGTTTCGCAAAAAGCGGAAGGGCCTTCAAACATGCGTTGCATTCATAAATCAATACACCGGGAGCTCTAAAGGAATACACCAGATACCCTCAAAGCGCACCGTGGCCATGAGACCGCATGAGGGCTTCAAAAACAGACTGGGGCTCGCAAAAAGCGACCTAAATAGAACAAAGAGGCCGGGCACTAAATAAACACATGAGGGTGTTCGAAAACGTGCCGGTACCTTACAAAATTCATTGGGTCAAAAATAGCAACGAAACCCTAACAAGATCCGAGGTCTCAAAAATGTGCCAGGCCCCAATAAAAAATTGGCTGGAGCCCAAAAACACATGCGTACAAGAAGAAAAACGCAACGGATCCAAAAAAGAACACCGAGGCAGGGCCTAGGTTCGGTAGCCAATTAGCAAATCGTAGGAGGCCTAGCAGAAACCGCAGACGTTAGGCGTCAGAACGCAATATTAATGCGGACAACGGGGATCTCCAGAAAAGAAAGAAAACAGGTAGGTTCCTGATGCCATTCAAGGACTCTGAAATATGCGCCCGCGACAAGCGTGCCCTCATGTTCACTAGTGTGTGCGCGAAAAATATAGGTACAATTTATGAGGCTCTTTCTCCATAAAATATGATGCGAAGTGCATTTATGAAAGTTAGCATGCCTTCAGACGTCAATTGTATTGCCACTTATAGTGATATATTGCGCATATTGTTACTTTGCGTATTGGCTTATGGAACTATTTTCCACCATAGCCGGCGGGCCCCGCGGCCCGCGGCCCGTCCTCGTCCCCGACCGCCCGACATTCATAATATGGCGGGGCGCGCTTGGAGGCGCGGCTCTGAATGTTAATGGGCCCCAACGCCAAAGTTACCGATATATTTTCATATTTGAAGCGAACGGCGATGTGCTGGGCATGAGTCCCGCCACCATTGAAGTTGAGCCCGACAGGTTTTCTCGATATTGTTTAAGAACATTACGCGTATGGGCGTTGAATGGAAAGAATGCATCTACAACCGTGAATTTCACCTACACAATTTTGGCGTGGCAGAGTTCATGTTGCTTAGTATTGTTGAATGGTGGAACTTTACTTTTTGTTGTACCACCGCTCGGCAGCCCTACGGATCCTCTTGGCAGCAACCGTCGGCGCTTGACGTGCATCGAGCCATGCCAGAACCTCAATAATGCCGGAAAGGTACATGCTAAAAGGTAAAAATTGCATGGTCAGATATCGTTGAAAGTAGTCGAGTATGGCATCAGAAGGCAGCTGATTTTATGCCGTTTTATTTGAGACCATTGGAAATTAATTCGTTAATGTAGAATATCTCACATACAATTTAAAGTAATACAATGTGATAATTCGAGACACAAATCCTGAAATTTAGTGGAAAAATGACATGGTGAGATATCTATATAAGTAGTCGAGTATGACATCAGAAGGCAGCTGATTTTATGTCGGTTTATTTGAGACCATTGGAAATTAATTCGGTAATGTAAAACATCTGATATACAATTTAAAGAAATACAATGTGATAACTTGTGACACAAATTCTGAAATTGAGTGCAAAAGTGACAAGGTTCAACCTTCATGGAAGTTATTCAAATCGATATAAAAATGTAGCACGTTCGATTTTCGTTTAGTTAAGAACATTGGACATTGTCAGCACATCACACAGAAGATTATGATACGTTTTTATTACAAGATGTTGAGTGGCCAATTGCTCCCATTTCACTTTAAGGGCAAAGTGGCAGGGTGAAACGATTTGATAATAAAACGAACTACACATCATAAGAGAGCTTGTTTCAATGTTGTTCAAATTTGACCATTGGAAATTACTTGTACCTCCTCTAGTAACTAGAATATAGCATTAATCATAGCAAGCCCACTCTGGTGGTGTTCCTTCACAAACCCACCACTAGAGCGGCGCCACCGGTATTATGTCCGTTCATGACGCCTAACGAATCGCACGGAGTGTTGCGAATGCGCCGAATGCACAGACGGGCGTACACGTGCACGAACGTTGGCGTGATGGCGACCGGGAGTTATGAGCTGGAATGCCTGAAATTTGAGAAAAAAAAATGATGAGTGATTTGTACGGGTGTAACTTCAGCTTCTGAGGTGACTTCCCAAGGGATACCAAAAGAAAAACCATCGAACATGGTGGAAGTTAGGGTTAAAATCCGGTAACTCAGAGACGATGCTGATGGATTGGGCTCCCTCCACAGAACAATTAAGTTGGTGACTGTGCAAGTAGCATTACTCTAAGTTGGTGCGAGTAGCATTACTTTTTAAAAAATGTATATAAAAGGGCCTTTTGAAAAATAGCGGTGGAAGTCCGTTGCCTTTAAACCAAATGCAATGGTAGGTTGGGCACCCTCCAAATCAGTTTTCCCCACCCATGACTCAAACCCTAGGTACGCCACGGGGGGTGTGTGGGGGGGGGGTTAAGGTTGGGTCTGCGCCGAAAGTTGGCCTCACCAAAGCAGGTGGGTTAGATCCGCCAGTGACGCCATATTATATTGATTAGGTAGGAGTAAGAAATCCCACCTAGTGTGAATTCCTTAGAGGTGGCCTTGATTCAGCCTGCGGACGGAAACTTGGGCGCAGTCGGCCGTTGCTGTTCAACTGATAGCGTCAGTCAGTGCGAGAAGCCGTAGCGTCAGTCAGTGCGAGAAGCCGTAGTGTCAGTCAGTGCGAGTAGCTATAGCGTCAGTCAGTGCGAGTAGCCGTAGCGTTAGTCAGTGCGAGTAGCCGCAGCGTCAGTCAGTGCGAGTAGCCGTAGCGTCAGTCAGTGCGAGTAGCCGTAGCGTCAGTCAGTGCGAGTAGCCGCAGCGTCAGTCAGTGCGAGTAGCCATAGCGTCAGTCAGTGCGAGTAGCCGTAGCGTCAGTCAGTGCGAGTAGCCGCAGCGTCAGTCAGTGCGAGTAGCCGTAGCGTCAGTCAGTGCGAGTAGCCGTAGCGTCAGTCAGTGCGAGTAGCCGCAACGTCAGTCAGTGCGAGTAGCCGTAGCGTCAGTCAGTGCGAGTAGCCGCAGCGTCAGTCAGTGCGAGTAGCCGTAGCGTCAGTCAGTGCGAGTAGCCGTAGCGTCAGTCAGTGCGAGTAGCCGTAGCGTCAGTCAGTGCGAGTAGCCGCAACGTCAGTCAGTCAGTGCGAGTAGCCGCAGCGTCAGTCAGTGCGAGCAGCCGTAGCGTCAGTCAGTGCGAGTAGCCGTAGCGTCAGTCAGTGCGAGTAGCCGGCTACAGGTTGTTGCACCATGTTGTTTGGCTGTGACGCTCCACTGTCTGTTGCATGCTTATCGATTGCTGCAGGGGCGGTGTTCCATTCCGGGACCATGCTGGATCAAGGTTATATATCAAGTAGAGTACTTCGCCTCCAGCATGGGAGATGCCCGAAAATAGCAGCACTGACCCTGTGCCGGAGATGGAGACAGGATAGGCCAGTGCAAGATAGGAGATTCGGAATACACGTACGAGGGCGCGGTGGTCGCGGTTTAGTGTTCTTGTTTCATGATGGCACCCGGTTGATCTTATAAAATATGAAGGCGTGGAATATTGTGCATAATTACGTGCTGTGCATAATTAATTTAAATGTGAAAAGGATAAGACTGGCAGGATTTCAGCCACGTTTCACTGAGTCACTGAGATCCTTTTCAGTGCACTTTTACACTTATATCATCGAGACTTGCTTCGATCGTATTATGCGTACTAGTGAAGTCTTCGCATTTATGGTTGGATGAAACAAAATATTTACTTTTTTAAAGAAAAAATGAAACCTAAACTCGCCTTTCAGCAATATCATCAGCATCTAATATTCAGGCTGTATCGCTGGCAAGTCCATGCAAACGGACTGTTTTAGTTATATGTTAATAAGTTATGTATGTGACTTTCTTGACATTATGGTACAGCTTTTTAGAAGTAAGATGTCTAGTATCTCCGCATGTCGGATGTAGATATGGAAAGTATATTGGCACATTTGCCTACACCAGACGAGTAATCACAATAGAGCCGGGGCCAATTAACGACTCTTCGAAATAAATTATGTGCTACTATTTAGAACATCTTTGCGTCATGATAATATTTCGGTTATTTACTGGAAGGAAGGTCCTTTCACATGCTTTCCCGGGTATCTATCATCCAAATGCTGGCTACACCAACAATCCGAATTCCGAAGAAGAAAAAATATATCCACCACTATCATGTACCAACCAAAAATATGCCTGGCACAATGGACAACACATTATTCCGGAACACTGCTCCCAACTTCTCGCAAGACGGATAGACATTCGATTTGAATGACATATGTAAATATGTCGTGTGAAGTGGATTGCGACTCGGCTGCTGCGAAGTGAATTACATTGCATTTGGAACGCCAGCCGTAGAAGAGATCCAATAGACATCAGAGCTGGTACCCGATGATCCAGAAAATCGAACTCATCGGCCGAACAGACGTCATTGGGCTGGCCTGCGGAGGCGGCGGATATGTGAAGACGGCCAATGGGTGGACCATTCCGGCGTCAGGTTCACGGTTCTCTCCGTCGTGGGTTTCCTCAGCGCAGACGACTGTGACGAATGGCATTCCTGCTGTAAGGAGTTAGCGAGCTTTTTTTGGTGCAATGTAGCACGTGCTGAACGTGAGCCTTTGTGCGGCATACTGGACTTTAAATGTGTTCCCGGTCTTACA
Source organism: Ashinkailepas kermadecensis (assembly GCA_034440615.1). Lineage (NCBI taxonomy): Eukaryota > Metazoa > Arthropoda > Thecostraca > Neolepadidae > Ashinkailepas > Ashinkailepas kermadecensis. The sequence continues at coordinate 662,332 of JAOTOM010005054.1, forward strand.
GCGAAGGGATTGCAAAGCATTTGACATCTGACACAACATAGATGCACAAGGTATAAGGTGGTAGTAATTCTGAGATGTCCGTGCATGTTATCATCATGACAGAAGCGCTGTTCACCTTTCGTGTTTGTTTCGCGGAGGCAGTGCCATCTGCTGGAGATAATTTGAGTTAAGGAATAGCTACGTTAATCCGGCTCATGTGGCATCCGGAGTTGGCAAGCAAGATAGGGAAGGTGAAAGACGTCGGGCGGCAAATAAAGGAAGTTGAGTATGGGGCATACACACACGATATGCATGGCATGCACACAGACATAGATGATACGCGATAGTACATTTGGAGGGTGGCCAGCATCACAGCCTCCAAGCAGACTACTCTGACCACCCGAGAACTCAAAACGAAGCGGAGGCCCGGGCGTCCAGGGCGAGTCGTGGGCGTCAGTACTCAGCCTTGGATGTGCATATGGATGTGGAAGTTAAAGTTTGGACAAACTGGAAGGAAGACAAACCAAGGTGCTTGAAAAACGGAAGGTAAAAATAAACAAGCATCTAAAGGGCAACCGTCCGTTCTTGTGGTATTGGATCGGTCCCTGCCTACGTATTGGAAACTAGCCCATATGTGTGTGTCATGCTAGGGCGTAGAGGATGGTAGCGCTGAACTTCACATGGAGTGTTCTAAATTCGTGCTACAGAGGAAGTCGAAAAGGAACTCGAGGAGCACAGAGTGCTTATCCCCGAGCAGTGTGCGCAACGACAGTGGAATGTGATTTTGCGCGAAGTAAGTAGAATTGGAGCGATGCTGCAAATTCTACATCAGCATTTAACTGGTTGAAAATGTGTCATGTAATAACGCACGTCACGCAAGCTGCAAAGTAGAAGACGGCGATTTCGGCAGAGAAGGGGCAATCGTGTGTGGGGATGATGTGGCCTAGCAGTAAACGAGCGGGCACTGCCTCTTTTATACGTGTGTGTTGGTGTAATGAGGGCCATGTGGAGAGAACGGTTGAAGTATAGTGTGAGTGTGATGGGTTATCATTCCAGAATGTCTGGAGATATTTGTTTAACCCGCCCTTTTTACGTCCCCCCCCCCCCCTCCCCAGAAAGTTTTTCTGCGATAGAGGAAAACCGGCGGTGCACGGGCCTGAAAAATTTCCAGTACGCTTTCCTTCATCTTTTTGTTTGCGGTTGATGTGGAAGTTTCACCCTCTGGTCATGTCAGGCCATTGACCTAGCTCAGGTCAAAGAGGACCACTTCCAAAAAAATGCTTCAGTATTGCTAACTCATCTAAATGAAAATATATCGAAATGAAACTTGGTACGTGAGTACAAATGGGCAATACTTACAAAACGTATATCTCAGATTTATCTGTGAGGTCAGGTTAGTGATCTGAGATCATGGCTAATTTTTGACCGATATTGCTATTTTGTAAGATGCATGTCTATTCTAACCGGATTTTCTCCCTTGGTATGCATACAGACATATGAGAAGTTACTCTTCCAAGTTCATTGACTTTCGCTGAGGGACCTCAGGCAATGTCAAGATAAAGTACGCTAAGTGGGCAAAGCCTGTGTAGATACTCATGTTTTATGGCTTACTTCGGGTTTCCATGGCCTAAACAGTATCAAACTTGCATTGTATGGCGGCCTACATTACTAAATGGAAGAAAAACTATGAACCATAATCAAGGTCAAAGTCATCCTAGGTCATTGTCCTTAAACATAAAAATGCAAGGCTCATACATGTGAAAATATGTAGAAATGAAGCTTACCACATGAATATAATTTAAGACTTGGACTTGTGTTTAGGTCTGGTTAGTGACCTAGGCTGACTGCTAATTGTGGCCCATAATGGGCCAATGTGACTATTTTTGTAACATTCGCTGTGGAATTCGCTCTCAAATGGCATGGGACTGTGTGTCTTTGTTTAATACAACGAAGAATGGCTGTTAGATGCTCCTGGGTTTTACACATTACGTGTAAAGAAAATATATGACCTTCAATATACCAGGAGGTGCTGAGTTGATATCAAAAGTAACGATAAAGGTTATATTTTAGTACTCAAATGTGTATATGTATATACAATATGTGTATGCATATGTGTGTATACACATATGTACACATATATGTACAATATGTGTACAATATGTGTATACTCAAATGTGTATATACAATATGTGTGTCTTTATCAGAAATAGAGATACAAACTGCTTTTAAAGCCACCTTTTCTGTCCAAACCACCATTTTGAGACACACAATTATTTCAAAATACAAAATGAGGCCATTTTCGGGGGTATTGGGAGACGGTGGACGTGTGTGGGTCAATGACCTGACGGGCAAGACATTCTACTTTCTCGTTGTCCCGGATACTCACGTGATCGGGGACCCAGAGCAGTGTGAGTTCGAGGACCGCTCGTTGTGTGCTTTTGCGGATGGCTGTTCGATGTTTGCGTTTTCTATTGAATTTGATGCAGAAGTGACTGCGAGGAATGAAGCCGTGTGCAAAAAAGTACCACAGCTCGTGGTGTGGTGGCATTGGCTATTCAAACTGGGATGCTAATCGTTCGGACTTGTCTTTCCGTCGCGCTCCGGCCGACCCAGAATTGACACACTGGGTATGCTAGAACTGCAATATGTCAACCAAAAATGCCAAGTCAGTGTGCCTACCGAACATACCAATTTGTGTCACAACACACTTTAGTTGCTAAAGGTGAATGTAGATCAAATGTAAAAGATGCCAGAACAAGCTGAGGTTGCTAAAACCATAAGATGACAATACAACTTATAAAATTGCATTGCAACACCATGGGTGGGATGAAACAAAAGCAGACTGGCCCTGGATCTTTGCCATCTATAGGATTGTCTCCTCCAAAAGGAAAAATATCCTCCATTTTCTAACTTGAAGGTTGAATGGTGCCACCTTCACAGTGTTGATTTGCTATTTGGCATAAAGTTCGCAACTCACTTAGAAGTCACAGGGTGTTTCACATACTACAAATAGGAAGGACACCATCCTCCCAGAGTAGGCATGCTCACAAATTGTCCTCTAAATCCAGGATTCAATGACATACATTAAGCACAAAATATTGATGTTCAAAATATCACAAGGGAACAGGAAAAACAAAAAGGTTAGGTTAGGATTTTAAGTGCAATGTTTGAATGGAAAAATGGCTTGAAAATGTTCTTTTTAACTTCTTCTCGCATTGAATGATATGCTAGATTAGGTTAGGTTATGCCACATTTTAAAGCATTATTTTGTATGCCAAATTACCCAACTGCAAGCGCATTATTGGTGTTATTTTGCCTGTCAACTGAAACGTATGCAATTGCAGAAGAAATGATTGGCCACTTCATGTTAACCACATTCATAGACATTGCATTAGAAAAAGGAATTCCAAGAATTCCAAAAATTACATTCAGGTACAAATTTACCCAGCCATGTTCCTAGGTGTTTCTGAATTACCCTTTGAAATGCATGCTATTTATTTTTAGATTGCTGTGCAGGCGGTTCAGGTTCCAAGAGCAGTCATATTTTTGGAATCCGGGAAATTTCCATCTTTCCAAAAATGAATCCTGGATATTAGCCATGTAACACAGATGACCCACAATGGCATGATGTGATGGATATTTATTGGAAGAATTGCATGATTGACATGAGTTAAATTTTGCAAGATAACGATGGTTTGATTTATATCTTATCAGTATATTATAGTATACCTACAGTGCAGTATATAATACCTATATTACATATATCCATCCTATCCGTTGGTGGCTAACAAGGAGACATTCACGATTGGCGCAGCTGCGTCATGACTGTATTGGCGCCTAATTATTGATAACTGTTTGGAATAATTTTATTGTGAGAAAGTAGTGAACGAAGTTACTTCTGTTTGCTTTGTATGTATGCCTCACACCATTCAAACATATTTGCGTTTGCATATTAGGTCAGAATTTCTCGTTTCACATCCCCATCATCGAACATGAATTTATAAAGTTCTGTACACCACTTGGCCACCGGCCCTGTTAATGCGGACATGCATCCCATGTGTATAGAGTCATAAGTAACACATTTAATACAAATGTAGCGAAGTTTCGTTGAAATTTCCAGCACATCAGCTGCAAAATCAAAACCCAAGATTCCTTTTACAAAATGATATTCAACAAAATGCTTCTACATGTTTTATCGCTAGATACCTGATATACTTTGTCTTGAGCCAAACGACTCGAGAGGGTGAACGGAACATCACTTTCTCAATGGGGTATCCCATCTCAACCATTGCACCAATCAGATTACGTTTCCATGGTATTCTACCGATCAGATTTTAGAATGGCCTACGGTAAAAATATTATAGGATTTGGCCTGTTGCTAGCACGACACGAAGTGATATCCCCAAATATCTCCTAATCAGAGGCGGATATAGGTGGTGGGGGAGCAGTGGTGGCATGTATCCCCTCCGCATGGAAAGGTGGCTCATCTCCAGGAAGGCTTGAGTGCACCCGCCAACCTTACGTTCCAGGGATTTCTCAGTCAAACGCTCACCTTTTGGAGGAAAAGGCGGCCGGCCCCTAAGACGAAAAGCCGACACTTCAGCATGCTGGAGTGCACCCCCTCCCTCGTTCAACGATTTTCTGCCGAATGCGTCGTTCCGGGGAATTCCGCAGTGGTGGCCCTCCCATGAAATGGTGCTATTCCAGACCCACTGAACATTTCTGGATCCACCCCTGCTACAATTTTTCCAAGTTAGTACATGCAATTTTGGTAAGCATCTTCATTTGCATGAAGCATCCATTTGAACACAGCTGGGGCTGCTATTGTTTTCGACAAGATTGTGCTACCAAGGAGTTGCGTTATCAGGTCCATCTCTCCCCTCCATGGAGGGTAAGAGGATACTTTTTTTTGCACCTCTGGCAGCATTGGCCCTAGGACTTGTGAGGGTCCCCTCACAGGCATAGAAATCGACAACTAATGGCTCTCCCACATACACAGCTTTGCTGAAGTAAACCCAGGGGCGTCGCAGAGGGGAACGTGACCCCCATATCGCCGGAAAGTCCAGCGTTATGTCCGTGCCGCTGCATCGATGTAATTCACCTAAAATCCGCCTCATCCTCCCATCCTGAGCACAAGTAGGGGACGCGGCGACACCAGGGATAACGCCTAAGGGGCAATTCTGACATTGTCTAACAGTTGTGGCATCCGGCACATCCGCCTTGTAGGATTCTCCACCAATGGCAGTAAATCCCCCAGGAATTCATGGGGAGGCCAGTGCCACATATTTAACCATCCCTCCATGCTGAGCAGTGTAAGGGGCAGCCGCTCTCATCCTTATTTCACTGTCACTGCCTAAAAGGCCAGAAAACACTTCGGTATGCACACAGGAAAGAATGGCATCCATTCGAAGTAAAATTATGGTCATGTCTCAGCACTCATTGGTGATTTTCCGTCCACTGCGCCGATTCCATCTGATGCGAGAACGCTCGTCGGCGACGGCGCGCCGCCATTACCACCTGAAGATACTCCCGCGATACTCCCGCGATACTCCCGCGATACTCCCGCGATACTCCCGCGATACTCCCGCGATACTCCCGCGATACTCCGGCGATACTCCGGCGATACTCCCGCGATACTCCCGCGATACTCCCGCGATACTCCTGAAGATACTCCCGCGATACTCCCGCGATACTCCCGCGATACTCCCGCGATACTCCTGAAGATACTCCCGCGCCCGGTGGTAGTCCGGGTGTCGTTCATTCCCGCGGGACTTGCGCGAAGTTCTCCCTCCGATAGATCTATAACCCCAAACTATTCCCGCCGCCAGGAGGCAGAACAAGCAGGCTCTCGCTCATTCCCGTGGGATGTCCGCGAAGCTTTCCCTCCGGCAGATCTATTACCCCATGCCTGAGGCTTATCTAAGGAACTTTGACTGAGGGAAACTACACAGAAGTCCGGATTTTTAACTGAGTTTTGCACAACTGGATATCGAGTTCCCCTACGCGTGTCGGCCCTCGACCGTGAACAGCGTCTTGCTACCTTCGCCAGTTCAGGGAAGGGGCAGATTTGTTGCTACCTTCGAGAGTTTCAAAACGAAAGGTGACATGAACATGGACACAAAGCGTGTTGCACGTCACGGTGTTTCGCGATTGACACCAAATCTTGATAATTATGGTTTCTATTTAACATTTCAGATCAGCTCCAGGGTCATCTTGTTGACATAATCGATAATTATCACGTTTAATCGTTCCATGCGTAAAACCAATAATATATACGCGGTTGAGATGATGAGCATGGTATTCCTCAACATTTGAAACTACTATCAATATGCAATACGATACATTTTGACCCATAACCCAAAGGTCAGATGAAGTTGCAATATTGATGTCGTATGGGAAACACTAAAAACATTGCGCGAATGCACTGGTTTTTTGTCTATCATGCATGGATGCACCATTCATTTTCCACGTTTTCATTAACACAGTGATTCAGAAATCGAAAATAGTCGTCCGGGATGAAGTTGGGTTAATAACCTCGAATGGCATTGGAAAGACCAACAATCTGTGTAAGCACGTGACATGAGTTGACCATCAGTCCACCTCGTCATCACCACCTCTCCACCACGGCGGCCATTTGTCAGTTATTTGTGGACAAAGCGTGAGATTAACTGCCGATATGTCACCACTTCAGCGACAACGGCATGAACTGGCTCCCTCTCACGGCAAGACGGCGCAGTCACCTGACCTCACAACTTTCAATTGTCAAAGCGACAGGTCGACAAGGGCTAGCCCATCAACTATACCAAGCGGCGGCACACCTGCACCTGCTGTCTTCAGTCGTTGCGAGAAAAAAAAACCTTAGGGGTGATAGCGTCCCCCCCCCTAGCACTTGCGTTGATTAACACTGAGCTGACCTGCACAGTCAACGTGCTAGCAGGGCCTATTGGCCGTCGGTCTAACTCTCCGTCTGATTATCTCATTATCATTGCTTGTTTCGTCATCTATCTGATTATCTCATTATCATTGTCTGCCTTGTTAACTGTCTGATTATCTCATTATCATTGTATGTCTCGCCATCTGCACATGGTCATTACCTGTGGGAGTGCACTGTTCACCGTCAGTTGTGGTAAATAAAACAAGTCAATGAACGCTAACAGCATTCTGAAATTATTTTATAGTGCATGTGATTTATAAATGAGTTGCGTAGCTTTCCAGAATGTGATACCCATTCGAATATCATGGAATCATCCTTTGGTTTGATTGTTGACTGGAACGTCGGGTTATCAAACGTCATCACATATCTACACACGGATAAAAGCACGATACTGATCCACTTACATCTGCATTTTCTAGGATGAACATCAATACAGGCCAATCCTATCTACATGTAAAATGATAAATTAATTGGTGTGCCTTATTTTATGGACATGTCCGTGGCGAACAGACATGCACTTTGACTTGCCTGTACCCGTTTGGCTACCAAAGTCCTTACGTCTACTTTCGAAAAGGAGACCGCAACACTGTCGTAAATATATCTGCGCCGGACAATCAATTACCCTCTTTGATTATGTTGTCAAATGTGTCCCATATAGCCAGACAGGCTGGCTATTCTTTTTCATGCATCCAATATCTGGCGAAAACGCCGGCTGAACGTCCTGTGGCGGTATCAATTCAACGGCTGCTACCACTAAATCAATACCACCACCAGCCACCAGACGCTGTGTGGTTCAACGGCGCCTTATCTCACGCCCGGCCAGGGGGGGGGGCTCGAGAGTGCCCCCCCCCCCCCACCCACCCCCCACCCCACCCCCACCCACCTCAGGTTCCGGCATAGCGACCGAACGGGTAGACGCAGGGACACGAAATTTTAAATAGTTTCTGATACTGATACTATTTCTGATTTGGCCTATATCCTACCAATGCCAAGTCAAGATCGTGGAATGTTATTGCATGACACGGATCAAAGAGTGTATGTTCCAAAATATCAAAAGTGCCACAGTTCAGACTAGTTTAAGCACACCAACACCAAACGCAAGCCATGCTGTTCTTCCGTCAAGACGGAAGACCTATCATTTAGTTTTAAATACGGTTAAGGCTGCTGGCCTGAGGTCCTGCCAATTTCGACGTTTTTACGGCACTGGGTGGGAAAATTGAATTTGTGTGAAATTTATTCACGCCGAAGATCATCAAGAGCATGCAATAAACATTCCGGTTTACAATATGACCAAATAACAATGGCATAAGGCCAGATCAAGAATGATGCATATTCTACACAATGCCATAGCATACAAAACGTTGCTGTTCCTCGTGAATTCCTATCCGAATTCGCTTTCAGGACCGCCGAAGTCGTGCGAAAATCCACCAATGACGTGAGATGTCCTATCCTCTTGTGATCTGCTTATTTGATGTGATATCGCCATTCCCTGATGAAATTACTTTCAAATCAGTGTACACCTAGGCGAAGGCTCATGTGATCGTTTTATCACTCAATCAAAGCATTATCCCAGCATGCTCAAAGTCTCGAGATCAGCAGCTGGACAGTTTACGATTATGTTTCAGTATCAGATAGATCAGTTCTTCTTGGAACAAAATTTGTGTTCCTCGAAAGTGATATGGCGAGTATATCCAAGCTTGAGCTACTTTACCTCACCACACGACGTAACCTGGTCTGAGCTTAGGATTATCGGATATCAAATAGATGCCCACATTTTGCTTCAATGGTCTGTTCAATGGTTCCGAGACACATATTTCCATATTTCCTAGGCCATTCCCCAAGACAAAGGTCATGTCACTGGGTTAACCTACTATGACCTTTAAGGCCTCAGCATGGTGCAAGACGAAGACGTAAGCTGTGGTTTCAGCTTTAGGCTACATTGGCTTGTCAATTACTTGTTCCCCATTCTTTAGAAACTGATTTTTAAGCCTAATTCTGATCCGACTTACCCATCCTGGCTTGACCTTATTATTATGATCAACATAAATACATTCACCATGGATCTTCTTGAAAAAAAACAATGTCGAAAGAAAACAACCTCTGCCTTTTATAGCTATTTCCAGGCATTTAAGTCGAGGCCCAGATATTGACCTAATATGACCCCTGAGGTCAAAACGATTCTCGGTCAAAACGCAAACCTAAGTAATGTTTAGGCTCATCTTGAACAGTGTTGTCTAACGGAGTCTTGTATTTTATCATGGTTTAGGTAGGTCGCAAGTTAGAGGGGGCTTTAACACGCGCCCTGGAGGGCCTCTGAAAATTACGCGTACTGCAGGGCGGGGGGCGGATTCCGCCCCCCCCGTAAGATGTCGGCTCCTATTAAAGCTGGAGGAACGAAATTCGCAGGGTGGATGGGTACGGTAGTGAACTCTATCGTGCGCAAATTTCATGACCTTAGGTCAATATATTCAAGGTCAAATGAGGTCACATTTGTCAAACATGTTCTTGTTTTGCGTGGCTTGGCTTGTCATTGTTATGGATCGCTGTGATTGTGTTAGAATACTCCAAAATGGCCATCAATGATGTTTTGGACATTACTAATGATGCAATACAGATGCTAGACCCGACATTTGACCTCAGGTCACCTATATAGCAGCACTTTATCAGGTCAGTTACCTGTTCCAGTTACCGGAACCGGGCCCCCCGCCCGACTGCTCCGTCGGGCAGCTCGGCGCAATCGGCTTCGCGAAGAAAGGAGTGAAGTACATGAAGAAAGTATGGAAACGCAATGACAAACAGTACATATGACAAACAGTAGTGCATATACGACAACATTCCAGTTGATCAAGTTTGGTTCCATTAACCTGTCATGAACTTGACCTGACTTGACCTCGGTGACCTAACATGACCTTGAAACTGTTTAGTATATCAATATACATTAAACAAGTCGCTAGTGTTGCCAAGAACACTTCCCTTTTGCGAATATACGGGAAGCGCATCAGCGCCGATTTTTGTGGTCTGACGCTAGAATTTTATTTTACTTTAAAGGTCCCTAACTTGAGAAAAAAAAACCAGGCCCATTTCCATTTTTCTTGCTTTAAGCGACGCGCCGGTCATTTCTAAGTAGGTACGCAGAACATCGCGTATATCGACCAGTAAAATCTGCAGTTATGTACGAAAAACCGGAGGGGTGGGCGGATTTCGCCCCCCCCCACCCCTCCAGTGCGCGTGTTAAGGAGACCCAGACTCCCCCACCCCCACCCACCCACCCTCCACCCCAACTCTCTCGGCCCGGCGAAGGCGGATTTCCGGTGAGGATTATACACGATCAGATGGTGGGAGGAGGCAGAGCAACCCCCATGGGATGCAGAGCACGCCATGTACGGCTAATTCTGGCAGCGTCCGCCCCGGTGCCACGGCTCACCATCATCTGCAGCCGCCAGGGCGTCCTCCATACTGGTCCCCACCGATGCAAAGAACCCGTTGACCCGGTCCGCCAATTTCGGGTTGCAGTCTGTCACGTTGTCGGCTCTGGGTTCGGCTTTCCTTGAGAAGATCAGAAACTAGTGGATGTCTCGCCATGTCTTGAATCTTGAGTTCCGAAATGACGTCTGGAAGACACCCGATTTAGCACCACCTTGACTGCATTCCGGTATTCACGGTTCCGTCTCTGTGATGTCATATAGCGTGCGCTCCCTATCTATGTCATAGCCTCATTCCCTTCATCGTCTTGCAGCCACTGATACGGCCTATGCTTCAGCTTGATCGTGACGCGTATATTCATGACGGGGTTTCATGTGTTGAGGAAGCTGTCCCATTCGTCAGAAGTGCAACCAGCGTCGCAATTGAGCGAATAATCGGCCTGCAGCAGATCGAGACACAGTGCGTCAGTGTTGAGGCGCCTTGTTGGCCGGACGTTGATGGTGTTGACCACGTGCTGCGTTCTGACGACATAGACTGACGCGGTAATCCAGTCATGATTGCTAATGTTGCAAGGGTCCACTCGCCTGTCTGATGTTAGTTCTGAACTGTTGGTTCTCAGGAGGTCAATAAGCGATGGGTTCAATCCTTGATGAATAATTTCAGTGATGATCTGCGTGGGCGAGAGGTCACCAAGTTGTTATAAGTACGACGCCACACCTTGCCTATCAGGTCGGGTAGCATCAAAGTTGGCATCGCCCAGTAGATACGTCGACTGGTCACGAGCCGGGACGTGCGTCGGCTGGTGATGCAGCTGGTGCTGCCGATTGCGCTGGTTGATGGCGGACGGTAGACAACTCGGACGATGATGGGTGACTGATGACCTCATTTACTCCACTGCCAGTCGCTGCGGGCGCCGTTAGTAGTGGCTCCATATTAATGGTGTTTCGGTGGATGATGGTCAGTCCACCTCATGCCTTTCCGGTCCGTCTGTCCAGTCGGTGGGTGATGTAGTACGGGAACAGCAGTTTGCAGGTGGTTGACTTCGTCCAGATGTGCGGGAGGGGAGGGTGTGATTTTAGAGGCTTGCCGCACCATAAAGGTCATTTGCGCCGCCTTTAAAGCGAGTGTATTTTGCAAGCAAAGCTCAGGCAAGTGTACAATTACGTTAAGGGAGTTTCACGTTATAGTGTGTGTGTGTGATGTTATAGATGCTGACGGCGGGGACTGGGTGGGGGACATCTACCGGATGTCTGAATGGTTTCAGTTTTTATTTACTCTTCCGCAAGATAATTTGTAGCTGGGGTGGGTAGGGTGATTTTGAGAACGAAGAGAAAATCGAGTTTGCCAGGGTGCCGGCATTAGCCTACTCATGTCGAAGAGCACCGAGGGGTCTTTACCGTGCGAACAGGGAGGTAATTGTCCACATCGCCTATCACGCCGGCCTCCGCGTGTTCGTTGTTAGAAGTGAGTTAACCCTCGTGGGGTTGAGGGGGGTCATTTTCCGCTCCTCCTAAGGTTTTCCGTGGATATTGAAAAACAGCGGGTGGCAGCGCGCCACAATTTGGCACACCTTTTCCCACATCAATTTGGCATGTTGTGTGAAAATGTTGAGGTCATGTCGTTTACGGTAAGCAAGTTATTCAAGGACAAGTGAGGTCATCTGCAAAAAAGTTCAACCAGTCGTCACGCTTTAATGGATAAAGAGATTTGAATGCAACTTTCAGCATTTGATTGTCTATAGGGATGCAAGAAAACGCCCCAGAGTAATTTCTGATTTTTATTTTTATTTTTTGATGACCTATTAGTTTTGCATATTCACCCATTTCGGCTGAAATAGAAGATTCCGGCTAAAGCAAGCATTTTATGAGGGTAAGTTAACACGCGCACTGGAGGGGGGGGGCGAAATCCGCCCACCCCTCCGGTTTTTCGCAAATAACTGCAGATGTTACCGGTCGATATACGCGATTTTCGGTGTACCTGCTTAGAAATGAACGGCACGTCGTCTAAAGCAAGAAAAATGGAAATCGGCCGGAAAGTTTTCAAGTTAAGGGCCGCTGAAATCAAAAAATGTTATAGCGCCAGACCACAAAAATCGGCGCTGATGCGCTTCCAGTATACTGACAAAAGGGAAGTGTTCTAGGGAACACTAGCGACTTGTTTGATGCATATTGATATGCTGTATAGTTTCAAGGTCATGTTAGGTCACCAAGATCAAGTCAGGTCAAGTTCATGACAGGTTAATGGAACCAAACTTGATCAACTGGAATGTTGTCATAAATGCACTACTGGTTGTCATTTGTACTGTTTGTCATTGCCTTTCCATACTTTATTCATGTACTTCACTCCCTTCTTCACGAAGCCGATTGCTCCGAGCTGCCAGACGGAGCAGTCGGGCGGGCGGCCGGTTCCGGTAACTGGAACAGGTAACTGACCTGATAAAGTGGTGCTATATAGGTGACCTGAGGTCAAATGTTGGGTCTAGCATCTGCATTGTATCATTAGTAATGTCCAAAACATCATTGATGCCCATTTTTGAGCATTTAAACACAATCACAGCGATCCATAACGATGACAAGCCAAGCCACACAAAACCGGAAAATTTTGTCAATCTGACCTCATTTGACCTTGAAGATATTGACCTAAGGTCACGAAAATTGCACAGGATAGAGTTCACTACCGTTCCCATCCACCCTGCGAATTTCGTTCCTCCAGCTTTACTAGGAGCCGAGATCTTAGGGGGGGCGGAATCCGCCCCCCCCCCCCCTCCAGTGCGCGTAATTCTCAGAGGCCCTCCAGGGCGCGTGTTAAGATACTTTTTTTTAGGTCCGCCACCCAAGATCAGGCGACCGGGAATGCCCCATCCTCTTACCCAACGACTGCAAGCACCTTACGTTAACACCATAAAATGAACAGTAAAATCGCGGCACTCCCAGCTAAGAGATGGAAAACAAATAAACAAACATACAAAGCACCCAGTATTAGAGCAATAAAACTAACAATACAGAATGCTGTAAGTAGTCATACACAAAAGAGGCGTATGACTGGCCATAGATCCATCCCAAAAATAAGTTAAGGTCTAAACTATAATGTTAGTAGCTGGTTAGTGGTCAGATGGTAGTGAGTACTCCTAATTTGAAATGCTTCTTTTTTTAACTTTGGCTCCTCCCACAACTCCATCCAGCGAAGCATAAGCTTGTTGCCGGGTGGAGTGTGGGAGGAACTATGGTTGGGTGTTTTTCAACTTCTATATATAGTTAAGCACACACACACACACACATACACACATACACACATATACACATACACACACACACGCCAGCGCCCATGCACATGCACACACACACACAAAAACACATACATACACATGTGTACTCCCCTGGTTTCCAACAGATATAGTGAATGCATAAGTCATTTCATATTTGCTCAAGAAATATGTCTTAATGTGTTTTTTTTAGAACAGTCTTAGAATTTGGTATCTCTGTATACAGGTAATGTTTTGCTATGATAATATTCCAAAGCTTAGGTCCAAAACATTCAATGGTGAAGAGACGAACATTTTTGTTTGAATTGCTGTGTTGGAATTGGTTTTGTAATCTTGTGGAATATGGGGTATTAAGTGATTCCGTGAAAAGAGGTCTAATGGAACGAGGACACTGATTATAATTGTTGTTTTTTGCATAATAAACAACATCTGATATTATGCTATATCTTGGACTTTTACAATTTTGTATTTCTTTAAGATTGGATTTCCACTTTGAGGGGGAAATACACCTTCAATGATATGCATAATTGTTTTCTGAACTAAGGATAACTTGTGTGTCTGATTAACATAGTTTGTACCCCAGATAAAACATCAATAATTTATATATGGGATAATTAATGCATTGTACAATTTTAGAAGGTGATTTCTCCTTGGAGATATTTAATTTTTGATATCATTCCTATGTTGCGACATATTATGTTTGATACACTGCTGATACGGGATACAAATTTCAAATTTTCATCTATGTCTACACCATGATATTTCACTGGATTTTGATGCAAAATAGCAGTCACATTAAATTCAATCTCAACATCAATATCCGTTTTGTGATTGTTATGCAGCTGGTATGCAGTTTTGAATTCATTTAATGACAAAATAATCGAATGCAGCCATTGTGAGATTTTGCAAGCCATTGGATCTTGTTTTGAAGCTCTGTACAGTCAGTGTTTTTGAAGAAAAAAGCTATATCATGAGCATATAGAAATGTCTCACATTATACATGCAAATTTGCAAGATCATTTATTTTATATTATATATTATAAAGAGTAAGGGGCCTAAAATTGAGCCTTGTGGTACACCCATTTCAATTTTTATGAAAGCAGAAGTGCCATTATTCGTTGTGATAGCTTGTGTTCTTCCTGATAAATATGACTGTATCATTTGATTGCATTTCCCTTCACACCATATTTTTCCATTTTTGCACACAATATTTATTTGTCAACAGTATCAAATGCCTTTTTCAAATCAAAGTAAATTCCGATGACATATTCATGATTTTAAAATGCTTTAGTGATCAGGCTCTGTATTAACACGCGCACTGGAGGGGGGGGGGCGAAATCCGCCCACCCCTCCGGTTTTTCGCAAATAACTGCAGATTTTACCGGTCGATATACGCAATTTTCGGTGTACCTGCCTATAAATGAACGGCACGTCGTTTACAGCAAGAAAAATTGAAATCGGCCGAACATTTTGAAGTTAGGGGCCGCTAAAGTCAAAAAATGTTTTAGCGCCAGACCACCAAAATCGGCGCTGATGCGCTTCCAGTATACTGACAAAAGGGAAGTGTTCTAGGCAACACTAGCGACTTGTTTGATGCATATTGATATGCTGTATAGTTTCAAGGTCATGTTAGGTCACCAAGGTGAAGTCAGGTCAAGTTCATGACAGGTTAATGGAACCAAACTTGATCAACTGGAATGTTGCCATAAATGCACTACTGGTTGTCATTTGTACTGTTTGTCATTGCGTTTCCATACTTTATTCATGTACTTCACTCCCTTCTTCACGAAGCCGATTGCTCCGAGCTGCCCGATGGAGCAGTCGGGCGGGCGGCCGGTTCCGGTAACTGGAACAGGTAACTGACCTGATAAAGTGGTGCTATATAGGTGACCTGAGGTCAAATGTTGGGTCTAGCATCTGCATTGCATCATTAGTAATGTCCAAGACATCATTCATGCCCATTTTTGAGCATTTAAACACAATCACAGCGATCCATAACGATGACAAGCCAAGCCACGCAAAACCGGAAAAGTTTGCCAATCTGACCTCATTTGACCTTGAAGATATTGACCTAAGGTCACGCAAATTTCACACAATAGAGTTCACTACCGTGCCCATCCATCCTGCGAATTTCGTTCCTCCAGCTTTACTAGGAGCCGAGATCTTAGGGGGGGGCGGAATCCGCCCCCCCCCTCCAGTGCGCGTAATTCTCAGAGGCCCTCCAGGGCGCGTGTTAAGAGAAGAGGCATATATGTGGACCTCTGTTTTCTGAAACCAAATTGCTTAATAGAAAGTATGTTGTGTAGTGTGAAATGTGTCAAGAGTTGGTTGTAGATTATCTTTTCTAATATTTGGATGGAAGAATATTAATTGGTCTGTGGTAATTAAATGTTGCTGGGTCACCTTTTTTGTAGATGGGCTTTACAACAGCAATATTAAATGGCTCGGGGAAGATCCCACTACTCAGGCATAAGTTGATGACATGGGTTAAGTGTGGTAATATTGACCTATGTGATAGCTTAAGTATCCTGTAATGTATTCCATCAATTCCTGACCCAACATACGTGTAGGACAGTTAAGCGACAACAGGTCTTCAGTCAATGGGTAGTTGATCAGTGGAATCGGCTGCCTGCTGATGTTGTCGGGAGTTCCTCATTGAATGTATTTAAAAGTAGGGTGGATAAATTTTTTAGACAGGAAAATCTTGTTTTTGAGTTATAATTTGTGATGGATGGGGTGAGATGTATGTTAAGTAAGTGTGCAGGGCACAGACCCCTTCAAGCAGGCATGGATGCAGTTTGAAAATTATTGATAAAGCATTCAATCCACATGTGTTAAGAGAGATCAGGGGAATAGGGCTGGAAAGCGAGGGTAGATAGGCATTGATAGGTGTGTGGGATATTGGAGGACTGGTTCTTCAGGATGTGGGATGGTTGGGGAGGGTCTTTTTACCAGGCCTATATTATCTTCGATTTACAGACTTAACTGAATGGGCCCTTGGGTCTCTTATTAAGTCTAAACGCTTTATAACTTTACATAGGGTGTACCTAGCAGTGGATTCAGCACCTTCCTTCGGGATGTGATACTGATGAGATTGTCTATTGTAGCACAATGGGTATGATGGGAGGAGTTTGTAATTGTTGAGTGTGTTATGCAATAGCAAGTGAGTCTCTTATTAAGTCTAAGCGCTTTATAACTTTATATAGGGTGTACCTAGCAGTGGATTCAGCACCTTCCTTCGGGATGTGATACTGATGAGATTGTCTATGGTAGCACAATGGGAGTGTGTTATGCAATAGCAAGTGAATTGGTGCTAGATAGGCTGCGATATATAGCTTCCTAGGAACTTCAGGTAAGGGATTGATTGGGTTGAGAGTATATACATTTCTAGTACCTTTTCCAGATAGGCTTAACCCAGATGGGCCCCTGTGGCTCTTATTAAACCTTAGCACTTTATGACACACTTTATGACCCTGCCCCAATTTTGTGTTCCCTGATTTTGCCGAATAGTTCATTATCTTCATCATCTAAGTGAAATTTCTGTTCATTTTATTTTTATAGTCAGGTTTCAGAAATACATATCAGGCTCCATTTTTGATTCAGTTGGTTGAGCAAGATATTCAGCTCATCAATTGTATTTACTATGGACCTGGTACAATAGAAGCAACTGAAGGTCATGCCATGACAGGTGATAGGTTGGGGTTCTTACAATAACTATAGAAGCTGTAGAAAAGCAGTTGCAGAATACAAAACCTAATAAAGCTTCTGGACCAGATGATATATATGCTAGGGTCTTAGTAGAGTGTGCTAAAGCTTTAGCAGTTCCCCTAGGTATCATTTTCAAGCGGTTTATGGAATGTTCTGAAGTACCTGAAGATTGTAGAAATGCAAACGTAGTACCAATATTCAAAAATGGAAGTATGATGTGTGTAGGAAACTACAGGCCAGTCATTTTGACCTCAATAGTTTGCAAGGTACTAGAAAATCTGGTTAAATAGAATGTTCAGATTCATCTTGATAGGCACAACTTCTTAAGGGATACTCAACATGGATTTCGATCTCCAAGGTCTTGTTTAACTACCCTATTCGAGTTCATGGAGTATGTTACTACAGAAATAGACAATCAAAGCAGGATGGATGTTGTGTACTTGGACTTTAGCCAAGCTTTTGATAAAGTTCCACATGGAAGGCTAATACTTCAACTACAGCAACATGGGATTGTTGGAAAAGTTATAGGTTGGATTGAAGTATGGTTGAGGGGAAGGAAACAAAGGGTAGTGTTAAATGGTCGTAAATCTGATTCGAAGGATGTTCTTAGTGGAGTACTACAAGGCTCTGTTCTAGGGCCACTTCTCTCTATCATCTTTGTGAATAACATTGAGGTAGGGCTGAGGAATAGAGTGTTCAAACTTGCTGATGACGTCACGCTGGTAGGAGTGGCTAACAGTAGTGATCAATCTAGTAATATTCAACTAGACTTGGAGGACTTAAAAACGTGGGTTGACCAATGGCAGCTGTCATTCAACTATGATTAGTGTTAGGTTATGCATCTGTAGTCTAGAGGTGAGATTTTAAGATATACAACTGGAGGGAGGGAACTGGATGTTATTTAGGAGGAAAGAGACTTAGGTGTGTTGGTTTCAAAAGACCTTAAAGCAGAACAACAATGTATGTCAGGTAGGAACAGGGCACTCAGAATGCTGGGACTCATTAATAGAAGTGTGAGATATAAGAGCACGGAAGTCATGAAGAAAACTGTACTTAGCATATGTGCGACCTCACTTGGAATATTCTGTACAAGCATGCAGCCCCTACCTAGAAAAAGATATAGATATGTTAGATAGAGTGCAGCGCAAAGCCATTAGGCTCACAAGTGGAATAGGTAACTTAGAATACGGAAAAAGGCTTATGGCATTATATATGTACTCACTCAAGTATAGGAGATTGAGGGGGACATGATTGAAATGCACAAAATTGTTAAAGGGCTAGATCAGGTCAATTTGAATAATGCTCTTCGGTTTAGTGTATCACATTGGGGTCATACATTCAGGTTAGACAAGTTGAGGTGTAGGACAGTTAAGCGATAACAGGTCTTCAGTCAAAGGGTTGTTGATCAGTGGAATAAGCTGTCTGCTGATGTTGTGGCGAGTTCCTCATTGAATGTATTTAAAAGTAGGGTAGACAAATATTTTAGACAGGAAATCTTGTTTTTGAGTTCTAATTTGTGATGGATGGGTGAGATTTATGCTTTAAGTGTGCACGGCACAGACCCTTTAAGCAGGCATGGATGTAGTTTGAAAATTATTGGTAAGGCATTCAATCCACATGTGTTAAGAGGGATCAAGGGAATAGGGCTGGATAGCTAGGGTAGATAGGCATTGATGGGTGTGTGGGATGTTGGTGGATGTTTTTTTAGGATATGGTGATGGTTGGAGTCGGTCTTTTTGCCGGGCTTATGGTATCTTCCATTTACAGACTTAACTGGATGGGCCCTTGTGGTTCTTATTAAGTCTAAACACTTTATGACACACACACACACACACACTTTATGACCTTGCATTCAAATGGAGAATATCTATATTTCTTCCGAAGTCAGGGCCCATTTCAGCTTGTCTTCTGATATCTTTAACATCTTAGAAATTACAATTCTCTCGAATGCATTCAACATGAGAATACATAAGGACAAGGTCGTCTCACATTATATTCAAGAATGGGTTAAAGGTTGTATTTTCCAGGGTAAGTAGGTATTGGAACCTAGTTGTAGCGCCTATGTAACAAGGTAGTCCAATAATTGTATTGCAACAATACCTGTCTTCCATCTGACCTGACTCGGACGACTACATAGCTAGATCGGAGGTGCCTTGCAATTAATGGAGAATATTAACATGAGTGTCGGAATAATACCAGCAATTTACTTCACAAAACCATTCAACCTACTATCCATAAACCCACTGTTGGTGTAACGGAGGCAAGCAATGCTATAGGTGTCTGTAAAAAAACAAACAAAGAAAAAAAACTTGCTATGAAAAAAATAATGCATACATCACGCAAAAACTGCTCGGAAGCAAAACATGGATATATTAGTTGTGCACAGTTGTCTGTGCGTTCGAAAACAATTGCATGTTGCACAAGCGAAGTTATTCAATTTACTTCAACGGATATTTAGTATATATCTTCTCTAAGCGTAATGAGTATCATCGGTTACTAAGTACAATGATTGACCAACAGTTCTTTCTATATTTCATTCATAAATGTCTTACGAGCGGCGACACGGAGCATAGTACACACGTGCGGCTTTTTGGGTAGGTGCTGGGTGGTGGTACAAATCAGTGCGTGGAAACATCGCGATCCAGATATGTTTATTCAGCTATTTACCTAACCTAGATAGGTAAGTATGCATGAGTTATTTGTGTTGGTTTGATCACTGCAGAATATGAATAAGTAGGTACATAGGTAGGTAGGCACCCAGGTACCTAGTCACCCAGGCACCAACCCACTACCAACATGAACAGGTTAAGGTGCCTTTTTAGCTAGTGTGAATTGCAATGTAATGAAGGTGAAGTTAAACAGGTACCCACCCAGGCAGACAGGTATGTACGTAGGCAGGGCCCACGCGAATTTAATTATGGTTGCATATATAATTATGCATCTGATACTGCCTATCCCTCCATTAATCGGATGGTGTTAAAGATGAGTGCAGATCAAATAGGAATAGTTATATTTACATCATTTTGATTTGGAAGATATACTTAAGTAGGTACCTAGTTAGCTGGACAAGTTAAATTCCGATGTCTAAACCAGTTGGTGGCATGTTTTTGCAAGTATCTAACAGGAATATGTACATGGCATCTAGTGGAAACAACTGGGACTGAGTCAATAAACCAGTTCGGCTCATTTTGCATGGTCGGCACCAGAAGGCCCAAGCACCCAAAGCATGGGTGCCAAGGTAAGTGGATACAATTTAATAATATTGAATGACCCAAACTAATAAGAAGAGTGTTTCCGTCAATGACATCCACTTGTCTCGGGAATGTATCACCAGCCAGCCTTGACAGGCATGTGGTGCATTAAATATTGCACTGGTGATTGTCATTCGCCTCATCCACTTGTTTGCCTATGCCTTCTGGGTATGCTGCTCCATAATTTATCAAGTGTTCAGGAGCTATTGCATGATGCCCCGGGTGTACCACGTTAAAATGCTTCTTTGAAGCAGGCCATGGTAATTGGCTCATTCTCCATTCACACACACACACACACACATTCACTCACCATAATCCCATGTCACACCAATAGCTCACTGGCCGTATGAATGGTGGTAGGCCATGGGCATCTTTGTTTGGTCATTGCATTTGAGTCGAAATGTCACCTATCAAGAATGCTGGTGTTCACATGTTTGGTATTATGTTTCACTACATTGAACCAGAACTGCTCCATTTACTAAAATGATAAAGATGATTAGGCTATTATGATGATACCAGTGAGTAAGTATTGTCTCATAAAGGTATCTTGTATAATATACAAGATCTTATCTTATCGTATCAAGATAAGATAAGATATTATATACAATGTATATAGTCCAGCCATCTGGCACCATATGTTCAGTTGAAGTACACATATGCATGATCAGTTTTACTGTTCTGGGTTTACATCCAGTCTCCTAGACCTTTCCCCCTGCCTGCCTGCCTTCCCACACCTGGTTGTCCTGACAACATACTCCCCTAAGTCAGACCTCTGGAAAGCAACTCATCCAGCTGGGGTGTTATCTCGTGTTTGTTGATTGGAGTTGTTGCTCCATGTTCTTTCTGTTCTGTATTGTCCTTTGTCGGTTGCATCCATGATCTCATCCCTGCTCATGGCTGGATGTATGTGCACATACTTTTGTTCCATTGTTTTTCTGGCCATGATGTTGCCATTTTTGGTATGATAGTTGCATATTTGTTTCTTTTCCCACATGTTACCCAGCATCTGTACTTGTTTTGCACGTTTTTCAGTGAGGTTCTCATGTATAGTTATTTTTGTTTTGTGTTCTCCTGTTTGGTTGAATTTTGCTTCATACACTGCATTCCTATCACCTAACTCCTGAAATTGTATCAGTACACGCCTGTTTTGACGCAGACTATGGCATGCAGATATATTGTAGGATAGTTTCACACCTAGCTTCTCCTAAATTCTATTTTTTTGTAATCTCCCTGTTTTTTTCTGGAGTTTCAAATGTGTCCATTGGGACTGATGGAAGCCCACCACCACCTAGAATGAGTGAGTCTTTTCTAGTGTATTGCTCTATGTTGTCAACTGTACAGTTAAATTCTGAAATTTGTTTTTGAGAACTTTGCTTTCCTCCATGAGTTGTCTTAGCTGGTTGTTTGCTGTCCTATTTTTATTTCTAGTATCCTCCATTTCCTCTCGAAGTTCCTTCATCTTTTCATTCACTGTTGCCTTGATTTGTTGTTTAATTTCGTCCATGACACCTCCGGTCTATGCACCATCCGAGTTTAGATAGTTGTGTCCAGATTAGTAATCTGAGATATAGTCAAAAGCATAACTTGATGATGATCTTAGCCTATCCAAATAGACAAACGTAAGGAAACAAAAAGGCAAATTAAACTGGCTGCGGTAGTGCGTCTGGTTCGGCTCCAGGTGTCGGAAGCTGACACGTCCGTCTCGTCCGGCGTTCTGGACACGAATGTGGAAGTGGACATAAGGCAAAGTTCGTTGCACTCGTGGACAGAGCTTTCGCCCTTCGGTCCCTGCCCCGGCTGTAATGTCACAGGGCGATGGGCTCGTCACCGTTAGGTTCCTCCGTGGGCAAAGGTTGGCTGGGAGACAGAAACGTTGGCGATTCGATGCGGGTGGTTTTCCTCGCGGGAGAGTCGCCGGAGTGCTCGTCTAGGGTGCCTGGACCTCTTGATTTTTGCTGCCTTCCTCTTCTTGTATTCACTTCTTCTGCCGCTACAGGTTTGTCTTCTTTCTAAACCTTGGACCTGCCAGGATCTCCTCGTGCATGTCCTGAGACGATGAGATGCTCGGTGAGCGAACCGACGTTTAAGTGCCCTATTTTCAGTGCACCGGATTTGGTAGCTGCAGCTGCGGTCTCAGCATTTCACGTCTCCCTCAGTGTCAGGTGAGGAGGCCGCAATAGATGATGGCCTCGTTGGTTAGTTGTCACTATGATCGGTTTGTGGACATACCAGAACTGGACCGGTCAAGGTCATGACTGGGATGCCCTGGGTCGAGCCCTGAGCTTTTCCAGCTTAGTCATGTCTAGAGAGCCGGGAACGGAAAACTTTATAATCGGAACGAAATTGAGCGTAAACATAGTAAGACAATGATTTTGATGTTTTAATGCACAGCTGGGTCAGGACACCGAACTGAAGCGAACACCTAGTGCAAATGGGCTTGGCGCAGGCAGTGCAGACTGTGGCGGGCTAACCAGATATGACAAGTCGAACTTCGACCACACGGTGGCGATTCCGTACGCGATGAATCATTCAGCGTGCGAAGAGAACGAACGCACCCGCTTCATCTCGCTCGCTTCAGCACTATAGTGGCCTCTCGCCTCCTACTGTTTCGTTTCACACACCGGAGCTTGTTTGCGTAAAATAAGGATGGTGGTGGGGTGGGGGGGGGGGGGGTAGCACGGCTTCCATTGACGGATTGCCTTCTTTGTCGGACCAAGCACGGGCCACGGTGTAATATCGTCAGCTGTTAGCCGATCATCAGTCACGACTGGTCCACAAGCCACACCCGACAGCTTTCACCCTCGCCCGTGCACCTAATTTATCACCTTCCCCAGCGAGGAGGGATTGCGGCACTCCTTATTTTTCCAACCGTGGAGAGCTAGCAGCATGAATTGAAGTCAGCGTGTTGCATGTGACGATGTCTCATGGTACATGCAAACACAACACATACCAGCACAACACATACCAACATAACACATACCAACATGACACATACCAACATGACACATACCAACATGACACATACCAACATGACACATACCAACATGACACATACCAACATGACACATACCAACATGACACATACCAACATGACACATACCAACATGATACATACCAACATGACACATACCAACATGACACATACCAACATGACACATACCAACATGACACATACCAACATGACACATACCAACATGACGCATACCAACATGACACATACCAACATGACACATACCAACATGACACATACCAACATGACACATACCAACATGACACATACCAACATGATACATACCAACATGACACATACCAACATGACACATACCAACATGACACATACCAACATGACACATACCAACATGACACATACCAACATGGCACATACCAACATGATACATACCAACATGACACATACCAACATGACACATACCAACATGACACATACCAACATGACACATACCAACATGACACATACCAACATGACACATACCAACATGACACATACCAACATGACACATACCAACATGACACATACCAACATGACACATACCAACATGACACATACCAACATGACACATACCAACATGACACATACCAACATGACACATACCAACATGACACATACCAACATGACACATACCAACATGCCACATACCAACATGACACATACCAACATTACCAACATGACACATACCAACATGACACATACCAACATGACACATACCAACATGACACATACCAACATGACACATACCAACATGACACATACCAACATGACACATACCAACATGACACATACCAACATGAACATACCAACATGACACATACCAACATGACACATACCAACATGACACATACCAACATGACACATACCAACATGATACATACCAACATGACACATACCAACATGACACATACCAACATGACACATACCAACATGACACATACCAACATGACACATACCAACATGACACATACCAACATGACACATACCAACATGATACATACCAACATGACACATACCAACATGACACATACCAACATGACACATACCAACATGACACATACCAACATGACACATACCAACATGACACATACCAACATGACACATACCAACATGACACATACCAACATGACACATACCAACATGACACATACCAACATGACACATACCAACATGACACATACCAACATGACACATACCAACATGACACATACCAACATGACACATACCAACATGACACATACCAACATGACACATACCAACATGACACATACCAACATGCATACCACACATACCAACATGACACATACCAACATGACACATACCAACATGACACATACCAACATGACACATACCAACATGACACATACCAACATGCACATACCAACATGACACATACCAACATGACACATACCAACATGACACATACCAACATGACACATACCAACATGACACATACCAACATGACACATACCAACATGACACATACCAACATGACACATACCAACATGACACATACCAACATGACACATACCAACATGACACATACCAACATGACACATACCAACATGACACATACCAACATGACACATACCAACATGACACATACCAACATGACACATACCAACATGACACATACCAACATGACACATACCAACATGACACATACCAACATGACACATACCAACATGACTGACATACCAACATGACACATACCAACATGACACATACCAACATGACACATACCAACATGACACATACCAACATGACACATACCACATACCAACATGACACATACCAACATGACACATACCAACATGACACATACCAACATGACACATACCAACATGACACATACCAACATGACACATACCAACATGACACATGACACATACCAACATGACACATACCAACATGATACATACCAACATGACACATACCAACATGACACATACCAACATGACACATACCAACATGACACATACCAACATGACACATACCAACATGACACATACCAACATGACACATACCAACATGACACATACCAACATGACACATACCAACATGACACATACCAACATGATACATACCAACATGATACATACCAACATGACACATACCAACATGACACATACCGACATGACACATACCAACATGATACATACCAACATGATACATACCAACATGACGCATACCAATATGACACATACCAACATCACACATACCAACATCACACATACCAACATCACACGTACATACACGATACATACAAACGACACATACATACAAGACACATGCAAACACGACACATACACACACGACACATGCACACACGACATATACACACAAGACACACACATACATTAAACATACATACACAACACAAACACACACGATACATAAACACACCACACACACAAGCACGACACATACATACATGCCACTTGCATATACGACACATACACACACGCCACATACATACACAACACAAATATACACCACATAAACATGCAGAGCACATAGATACACGATACATACGTATACAAATACGACACATGCATACACGACACACACACGACACATATATACACGACACATGCATGCACGACACATACATACACGACCCATGCATACACGACACACACATACACGACACATACGTACACCACACATACATACACGACACATGCCTAAACCACACATACACGACACATGTACACACGACACATACCTACACGAAAGATGCACACACGACACATGCATACACGACGCATGCAAGCATGACACATACACACACGACACACGCAAGCATGACATATACGTACACGACACGTACACATACGGCACATACACACACTAATGTACGACGCATGCATGCACAACCATACACACACGACACATGCATTCACGACACATGCACACACGACACACACAAATAAGACACATACATGCACGACACACACACACACGACACACACACGACACACACACGACACATATATACACGACACATGCATGCACGACACACACATACACGACACATACATATACGACACATACACACACGACACATACACACACGCCACATACATACACAACACAAATATACACCACATAAACATGCAGAGCACATAGATACACGACACATACGTATACAAATACGACACATGCATACACGACACACACACGACATATACACACACGACACATATATACACGACACATGCATGCACGACGCATACATACACGACCCATGCATACACGACACACACATACACGACACATACGTACACCACACATACATACACGACACATGCCTAAACCACACATACACGACACATGTACACACGACACATACCTACACGAAAGATGCACACACGACACATGCATACACGACGCATGCAAGCATGACACATACACACACGACACACGCAAGCATGACATATACGTACACGACACGTACACATACGGCACATACACACACTAATGTACGACGCATGCATGCACAACCATACACACACGACACATGCACACACGACACACACAAATAAGACACATACATGCACGACACACACACACACGACACATATATACACGATACATGCATGCACGACACACACATACACGACACATACATATACGACACATACACACACGACACATACATACACAACACAAACATACACAGTACATACATGCACGATACATAAACACACGACATAAGCAAGCATGATACATATGTACACCACACATACACACACGACGCATACACACACGACACATACATACAAAGCATATACATGCACGACGCACCCATACATGAAGCATACACACACACGACACATGCATACACGACGCATGCATGCACGGCCGTACATACGCGACACATACATTGTTACAGTAAGGATACTGGTTGGCCTCCCAGCTCAGCTGGAAGATGGTTTTGGAGAGAAAATATGTTAGTTTCATTATTATAGCTGT
This sequence comes from Ashinkailepas kermadecensis, assembly GCA_034440615.1. Classification (NCBI taxonomy): domain Eukaryota; kingdom Metazoa; phylum Arthropoda; class Thecostraca; family Neolepadidae; genus Ashinkailepas; species Ashinkailepas kermadecensis. The sequence goes on from JAOTOM010005054.1 coordinate 689,874, forward strand.
AAGCACGAGAACACATACGTACGTGACGCATTCACCATTGTATTCCCCATCATCTTGGGACGCTAATCATGTTTGATATGGTGCTTTTAGAATAATAGATTCAGAGTTAAGTGACGCAGTGGCGTTGTCAGGATTTGTTCCAGGGGCCGAATATCTGAAGAGCCCCCAACACACACACTTTTCATAAACTCTTCGGATTTCGGTCACTTATATTTCTAAGAGCCCATATATATATATATATATATATATATATATATATATATATATATATATATATATATATATATATGTATATATATATATGTATATATATATATATATATATATATATATATATATATATATATATATATATATATATATATATATATATATATATATATATATATATATATATATATATATATATAAATATATATATATATATATGTATATGACAAAATAAATCTCACAATTCAATACCGATGTCCACGAGTCTCTGACCCCATCATGTGCAACAACTTGACTAAAGATAGAAGCATGCTCAAAACGATCAATGTGGTGTATGAGTTCCGATGCCCTATTGGCGACTGTGCGCGCCGCCCAACCTCATCCTACATTGGACACACCACCATCACCCTATCTAGACGCATCGCAATGCACCTCCAAGAAGGTGCGTTAGGCGTCATGAGCGGACATAATACCGGTGGCGCCGCTCTGGTGGTGGGTTTGTGAAAGAACACCACCAGAGTGGGCTGGCTCTGATTAATGCTATATTCTGGTTTCTAGAGAAGGTGCAAGTGATTTCCAATGGTCAAATTTGAACAACATTGAAACAAGCTCTCTTATGATGTGTAGTTCGTTTTATTATCAAATCATTTCACCCTGTCACTTTGCCCTTATAGTGAAATGGGAGCAATTGGCCACTCAACATCTTGTGATAAAAACAAGTCTTACATATTCTGTGTGATGTGCTGACAATTTACAATGTTCTTAACTAAACCAAAATCGTACGTGCTACATTTTATATCATCTTGAATAACTTCCATGAACGTTTAACCCTGTCACTTCTGCACTCAATTCCAAAATTTCTGTCTCAAATTATCACATTGTATTCTTTAAATTTCACTTTAAATTGTATATCAGATGTTCTACATTACCGAATTAATTTCCAATGGTTTCAAATAAACGGGCATAAAATCAGCTGCCTTCTGATGCCATATTCGACTACTTTTATACATATATAACCATGTCACCTTTGCACTCAATTCCAGAATTTGTGTCTCGAATTATCACATTATATTCTTTTAAATTGTATATTAGATGTTCTATATTAGCGAATTAATTTCCAATAGTCTCAAATAAATCGACATACAATAATCTGCCTTCTGATACCATACTCGACTATTTTTATAGATATCTAACCCTGTCATTTCTGCATTAAGCCCAAGGATTTCTGTCTCGAATTATCACATTGCATTCCTTATATTTGTATATCAGATGTTCTACATTAGCGAATTAATTTCCAATGGTCTCAAATAAACCGGCATAAGATTAGCTGCCTTCTGATGCCACACTCGACTTCTTTTATAGATATCTAACCATGTCATTTTTTTAACCTTTTGACATGAAGCTTTCCGGCATTATTGAGGTTATGTCATGGCTCGAAGCACGTCAAGCGCAGACGGTTGCTGCCCAGAGGATCCGTAGTCATGCCGCCGAGCGGTGGCATGACAAAAAGTAAAGTTCCACCCTTCAACAATACTAAGCAACATCGGCTCTGCCACGCCAAAATGGTGTAGGAGAAATTCACGATTGTAGATGCATTCCTTCCATTCAACGTCCATAAGCGTAATCTTCTTAAACAATATCGAGAAAACCCGTAGCCATCAACTGCAATGGTAGCGGAACTCATGCCGGGCACATCGCCGAGCGTTTCAAATGGGAAAATATATCTGTAACTTTGGCGTTGGGGCCTATTAACATTCAGGGAATGGTCCGCGCCCCACCATAAGTATGAATGGCGGCGGGCGGTCGGGGACGGGCCGGGGGCCGCCGGCGTCGCCGCCTGCGGCCGGCCGTCCATGGTGGAAAATAGCTCCAGAAGGCAATACGCAAAGTAACAATATGCGCAATATATCACTGTAAGCGGCAATGAAATTGACGTCGGAAGGCAAGCTAACTTTCATAAATGCACTTCGCATCATATTTTATGGAGACAGAGTCTCATAAATTGTAACTATATTCTTCACGTACACATTAGAGAGCATCCGGGCGCGATTGTCGCGGGCGCATGTTTCAGAGTTCTTAAGTGGCATCAGGAACCTACCGGTTTTCTTTCTTTACTGGAGATCCCCCTGATGTCCGCATTAACATTGCGTCTGACGCCTGACGGCACCACAACAGCACGCCATGTCGATGCACAATGCGAAACTTGCCCGATCCATCGTGATCAACAACACGACCATATTGACCCAGCGTCACAGGATGCAAAAACTTAAAATCTCAGAGGCAGTTTTCATCCGTGAAAAGGATCCTGTAATTAACCGGCAGCTGAACATGAGGGGCTTGCTGTCTCTTTATGATGGACAACCACTCCCCCAAGGGCATAGGAGACTGCTACTGGCTATGTACTGTCTGTGCTATTTGAAACTCGAGTTATAGTGTGCATCTATATTTGTTCATCCGCGTTTATAGGTATATAATTGAGAAGGTGTATAGTATGACCATTTAGTATATTACCGTTCAAAGCATTGCTAACTAGGAAGTGCCCGCACATGAGATCTACGTGTGTGTTAGAGAAAAGCAAGATAAAATTTCCATTGCTGACGCGCAAAGCATGTAGAGATCGAAACGCTTGCGAATGTATTATGTTCTTATATTGTGTCTTATCCGTATGTCTGAAGATGCTAGATGTCCTAACGAAACGTTACGTGAATGCGAGAATATAGACACAATTTTACATGCAGCTTCTTCACTAGGACGGACGATTTGAGACGAATTGATCAGGCGATTTGAGAGCCTTTCAAAGAGGCACATGAACACGAAGTATGCTGTTTTATTCAATGAAGCATGCATTAAAGATAATCTGCTCCCAACATTTACTAATATATATATATATATATATATATATATATATATTGGAATATTTCGGAAGCAGGTTTTCACATATACATACCTTGTTAAAGACGACAGCGTTGTCTGCGTTTATCTTCTTTTATGCACATTTTCTAGTTTTCGGATGGCTTTTCGTTGTTCGTTGGAGATATTATGCAAAAGGTTACCGAAGGAAGCAATTGTGACGACGAGGAAAAATGTTAAAAAGTCACCCATAGGTCGACATAATACGTGATTCGTTACATTATGCGTATATTTTCGACGTTTCAATCAACATTGATCATCTTCAAGAAATAATTAAGCGAATCACAAGTTACACAGCACAAAGCAGATACACGATAAAATTGTATGTTTTGTTTTGTGCGTTGATGATGGGTGTGGTGTCTTTGATGTAGATTGTCTCAGCCGCCACCAGCCGCCGTTTGTCATGACAGATTAAAATGATGGAAGTGTCATCCGTCAGCATGGCTCTGGTGAGCCGTACTCCGTGGTGTTCTCGGAGGTGATTCTTGGGGCCACCATCCTGGAAAGGCATCGTGAGTTGGCAAAGCAGCTTAACGTTCTCATCTCGCCCTATATCCCTAATGAGCATATACTGCGCTCCTCTGAAGACTTCGTAGATATTCTGAAGGCCAATAAGCCCAAGGTCATCCTAGCCTCGCTAGACGTTGTTAGTTTGTTTATAAATGTACCAGTTCAACAGACCATTAACATTACCATTGACTACGTGTACCGAAGCCATGACCTCAAACCACCGCGACTGTCCCAAAAAAAAATATTGCGAGCCATGCTTTGCGCGTGCACTGAGGAGGTTCCGTTCAGGTGCCCCGAGGGAAAGCTATACCGGCAAATCAACGGCATCGCGATGGGCTCGCCTCTAGGAGTGCTGTTTGCGCAGGCTTATATGTGTCATGTGGAGGGTAGGGTCGTGGCGCAGGTCGATGGTAAACCGAACATGTATTACCGCATTATCGACGACAATGTTCTTGATGTAAACAACACTGACGAACTAAACGCACTAAAAATGATGTTGGAAGCTGGTCAGGCCTCAGATTCACCACGGAGCTTAATGTCAGCAACAGTCTTCCATTCCTTGACCTCCTCGTCGACGGTAATAGCGGTTCGTTTCTGACCGATGTTTATGTGAAGTCAACCAACCTAGGTCGATGTATGAATGGCGCTGGAGACTGTACCGATGGTTACAAACGTAGCGTAATTAGGTCATACGTCCGACGAGCTATAACCCACTGTTCTACTTGGTCGCGTGTGCATCTTGAGTTGCAAAGGGTGCGTCAAATGTTAGTCAATAATAGATACAGCAACACTGCTTTCGACACAATCACGCAAAACATGCTTAGCAAACTTTCACATCTTACTGGCCAGGACACACGTGACACTGCAAACGACATCACCATCTTCTATAAAACGCCATCACACCCTCTTGGAAGAAAGATGAGAAGGTCATCCGAGACATAGTCATGAAGAACTCTGTACCCGCACAACCAGGCCACAAAATTCATCTTCTCGTTTACTACAAAACGCCTAAAACATCATCTCTTATCATGCGCAATGACAGTTTCAAACCCACAGCACTGAAACAGACCGATGTAGTATACCGCTTCAAATGTACATCCGGGGACTGTGTAACCCGCAACGTCTGCTACATTGGTCACACAACCACTACACTCAGCCGCCGCCTCACCATGCATCTCCAGGATGGTGGCTCCAAGAATCACCTCCGAGAACACCACGGAGTACGGCTCACCAGAGCCATGCTGTCAGATGACACTTCCATTATTTTACACTGTCATGACAAACGGCGGCTGGTGGCGGCTGAGACAATCTACATTCGAGACACCACACCCATCAGCAACGCACAAAATAAAACACACACACACACACCTCGCTCTGTATGACAATCGTTAGCCGTATAATGGTGTATCAAAAGTGAGCTTGAATGTAGTATGGTATCCTATCAATTTCGGAATCGTAACCCATGAAATGCCTAGAGACATGAAATGAAATGCCTAGGTTGTGAAATATATAATATTTTTTATCGTGTATCTGCTTTGTACTATCTGTGTAACCTGTGATTCGTTTCATTATTTATTGAAGATGATCAATGTTGATTGAATCGTCGAAAATATAAACATAATGTAACGAATCACGTATTATGTCGACATATGAGTGACTTTTTAACATTTTTCCTCGTGGTCACAATTGCTTCCTTCGGTAACCTTTTGCATAATATCTCCGACGAACCGCGAAAAGTTATCCGAAAACTAGAAAATGTGCATAAAAAGAAGATAAACGCAGGCAACGCTGTCATCTTTTAGCAATATATATATATATATATATATATATATATATATATATATATATATATATATATATATATATATATATATGTATATATATATATATATACATATATATATAAATATATATATATATATATATATATATATATATATATATATATATATATATATATATATATATATATATATATATATATATATATATATATATATATATATATATATATATATATATATATATATATATATATATATATATATATATATATATATATATATATATATATATATATATATATATATATATATATATATATATATATATATATATATATATATATATATATATGTATATCAATATTCAGCTGTAAGTGCTGCATAGCTAGGAACTTGCATGCACCTAAGCTTTGTCAGTTATTTATATCTGTTGTTATTTTGTAGGTATATAATTTTGTAGCAAGTTACTTTTCAATCTAAATCTAGGAATAAGCCTAAACAATAAGCCTAAACCTGAGAATGTCAAGAGCTGGAAAATTATGTCTGCTGAAATGATTTTGCATTCGCAAAATATATTTCCTAAAATAGTTATGCTCTGACAAAAGATAATTTGCTAAAAGAATTATGCGTGGGGAAGAGCCACTTGGAACAAAAGCACGTTGCCAAAAGTGTCCGGCCATCCTTGTGACTACCCCACCTTGGCTACTCCTAGCTTTTTATTCAGCAATTGGATGGATTTCCTCGCCTCAAGCACATGTCAAGAATGGGAACAGAAATCTGCTCGCTAAAGTACCGCACTTGACCGGAGCGCCGCTTTCATCGGTAACCGGTCGGCGACCACTGCACAGAATAACTGGGAAAAATAAAAGTACAAAAATAACTGCCTGACTGCTAGCGACGATTTGGTCGCCACCGTGGCCGCTTCGCTGTCGCCAAGACCGCCAGCATATTTCCCCGTTCGGGGCGACGACAACCGCTACTGCTATCGGAATATACAATCATAAGCCAGCATTACGATTGACCTTCGATTTGAAACGTCCGGTGGCGTGGTGCTCGAATGTGGTGGCGGGTAGTTAACGTGACTGGAGTTTTGTGGATTTGATCAAATTTCGTCCGCGTATTCAAGAGCTTCGTCCGCGTGGACGGTGTGCGGGTGAGCATTTCTTTGCGGCAGTGAATATAGATTCTTGTTGTGTGCTGCGCTAAGGCACTCAACTCAAAACAAGGCTGTTGTGCGACATTACACTGTACCTGTCGGTATCATCTCGATCGCGATGGTCAAAATTGAAGGCAGTAAACTGGAGGAGGAGAAAAAGCGCGTTAGGCGCAAGGTGTTTTGCACATATTGTGACTTTTATGGGTCATCTCAAAACTTGCCCAAGCATACAAGGCGTAAACATCCAAGCATGCCCAGAGTGTGGTGTGGATTGCGGTGTGGAGCTCCTACTTACCAGATAAGTCGTTGCAGAACAGGGCATTATACTAGGCTAAACTGTGGATAGGTATTTAGCAATTACTTCTGTGCATATATTTGCATAGATTTTATCTAATAATAATTTTTTACAAGCAAATTATACTATTTCAACCCAGCGAGACTGTCCAGCGCCATTTTGTGTTTAGGTTATAAGTGCTGTTTGACTTCTGTGCTTTTTCATGTAGTCTAATTGTCTGGAAGACCATTAGATTAGACAATTCAAAAATATATATAGAAGACAATTGGCTGTCTCTGTCTAGTGTGTTAGTGTTTTCAGCTCTTTGTTGAATTGTTGTCAGTTGTTCAACGAGTTGATTTCTTCTTTCTTTGACACCACACCACTTGTCAATTTTCTGCACAGCGACCTTGTGTGAAGTGTTGACCAGTGCCAAGTGTTGATTGCCTATTGTGTTGTGTCACTTGTTTATTGAGTTAACACTCGCACGTCCGGCGGTCCGCGCCAACTTCGCATGTCCGGGGGGGCAGATGTCTGCCCCCCCCCACTAAGATCTCGAGAACTATGCTAGGTAGCGACAAACAGAAACCGGCTTTGGATAGCTGGTGATAAGCTCTATCGAAAGTATTTCGTTCATTTTCTCGCTCAGGTCAATATTTAGGTCACTGGGTCATCATATGTCAAATTCGACCAGATCGGGTGGGACCCTCAGATATTGGCACATATCTCAGGACCTGTAACATATAGAAACAAACTGCAAATGCTATTCGACAGCCCTTGAAATGTGCTATCGACATACGCTGTGTAATTTAAGGTCAGGTCAACAGATGGGTCACCGAAACAATGACCTCAGGTCAAGGTCTTTGGGTAGAGTAGGGAGGTCATGTAATATATCAATCGACACGTCTGGGCGATACAAGCACAATGACGGTAATTTCAGCCTTCTAGCTCAATGCATTGCGATATAACGCGCATAAATGTGCTAGTGATTTCAGGTGACCTCAGCTGACCTTGGTGGGGCCACTGAGCAAAAATGTCAGCGATAGCATTGCGAATAGCTTCCAACTACACGCCATAACGGTTGGAGGTCATTCCGAGAGCAAATATGTAACCAGGAAACATTTGTATATTTTTCCATAGACCTATAATGGGTAAGCCAAGGCCACGACCTGACCTCAGATCAACGCTACGAAAAAAAACGTGATATACATGTTATAGACCCTGATACGATCATTACGTGATATAAGTTTGAAATCAATCGCCCAATTATTGTGGGAGTGATGCCACCTAGAACTCGGAGGGACGTTAGGTCACTTCGCCTGACCTGTTGACCTGACTTGAGATGACCCAGGGTCAAAAATTTCCGAGGATATGCGCAAAAGACTAATGAGCAGCCATGCGAGGTTTGGCTTTGCTAACCCGTTTAGTATGGCGGCAAAGTAGGAAAAACCGCAGGGGGGGCAGATATCTTCCCCCCCGGACGTGCGCGGGTTAAGAACAGGTGGCTTGTGCTGTGTCTTTTGTGTGAGCTTCAAGTGCTTTTGACATAAGTGCATTACAAAAACAGCAGTGGATTAGCTTGTATGTGCTGCATAGTTAGCAACTTCCATACATCTAAACTTTGTCAGTTATTTTTATCTGCTCTGTTATTTTGTATATCATTTTGTAGCAAGTCACTTTTCAATCTGAATCTAGGAATAAGCTGCAGCCTATAGGACTGTTTCTACCAGGATGCAAGCACCAGAGGAGGAGGTTAGGGCCCTTAAGGCAGAGCTCTCCAATCTCAAGGCTGCCCTTGTTGCACAGGGTATGCAAGAAAAGGCAACACAAAGGGGTCAGTCTGTAGTAGGGTCATCCTATGCCCAGGTGGTCACAGGCCACCAGTTAACTGAGGCTTCCCCTGCTGTGGAGGTGGCAGGGATATCTGCAAAGGAAAGTGTTCCTAGTGAACATAATATTTATAGTTGTAGCTCACAGGAGGGGCAGTGGTTTAAACTCAGGGAGTGGAGGAATTGGAGTCGCGAGCTTAAGCAAGGGGTCAGTGAGTGCCAGGTGGCAGGTGGTAGGAGTGGGAGGCAACCTAGTCGAGCAGCTCAGCAGGCAGGCATACTAACATCAAATAGGTTGCAGGCATTGGAGGACTGCCCTCAGGATAGTAGCAAGGAGACAGTGTTGGTCGTAGGCGACTCTCGTGTGCGGCATTTAGATAGGGTGTTCTGTAAATGTCGGGGAGGCAGGAGGTGCATCACCAGGCCTGGTGCCAAGGTCAAAGACCTGGTGCCAGTGGTGACACAGGCCATCAGTGAGCACCAGATTAGTGCAGTTGTAGTACAGGTAGGAGTAAATAGCATAGGTCCTGCTAGGAGTGAGGAGCTGCTGCAGGACTACAGGGCCCTTCTGGCCACCCTGAAGCAAAGCAATAGCAGAGTCATTGGGTCTGTTCCCGAACCCTCATCCGGAATAGGTTGAGTTTCGGCCAGAAGAGGTCTTCCAGGTTGAGGCGCGGGAACGACCGGTAGAGTTTTGTACTTCAATCAGCTGTTGGCGGTGGTATGGTTGTAGTGCTATTTGGCGCATATGTGCAAATCTGTGCCATTCTCTGTTTTCTGCCGTCGGACGAAGATGGACCATTGGTCTGTTCCTGACCCTGCTCCAAAAAAAGAGTAGAGCAACTTGGAGCAGTTCGGAGCAGGCTCATAGTCATCATCTTACCATCAGCAAGCAGTATGGATAGGAGAGGCATTGATTTAATCCTGCGTGTGGCTCTTATTAAGTGTGATCACTTCATAACTAACCCAATGGCACCTGCAGAGTAATTAATTGAAAATGAAAGGACTAGAATCGACTGGGAGTGCCCATAGAAATATATATTAAAAATGGAACTATCTCGGGGGAAGCCTCTCAAAACCATACGGTTCGACATACATCACAATCAATTAACCCATGACATTTACTATGCGCTAAATGGGGGCTGATTGCGCGGGTGCTCAGTGTCATGTACCTTGTGATACGACACACGGGCGACTCATCACAACCATTACATACCTCATGATTCTTAGGACTTGACTTCCTCTTGAAAAACAAACAGCTCTAAAACAAAGTAATTACGAAATATATGACCCAAGTATCGTTCTTCCGACAGAAATCACGGCATAAATGTTTTGAATCTAAACGCCACTGTTGCGGCAAATTTGTCGTATTCCGATTTCCCGCTTCCTCATCCGCTGACCGGCCGGATTAGATTTTTCTCATCCGGTTGAGGTAAACCAATTCCGGATGAGGCACGGGAACGACCGGTAGAGGAAATGGACGCTCAACCTATTCCGGATGAGGGTTCGGGAACAGACCCATTGTGACTGCTATTCTGCCTAGCGCTGGAGTCTCCCCTGAGTGGAGCTCTAGGGCACTGGCAGCCAATGCCAGGGTAGGGAGGCTCTGCAATGAGTTAGCTTTGACCTTGGTTGACAAGTGGTGCAGGTTTTATGGTTCATGGGACCTCTATCAGAGGGATGGCCTGCACTTCTCCGAGAAGGGGGTGCAAGCGTCAAGCAAAGTATATGAGCATGTCCTTCAGGGAAACTAGACAATGAGATGGGGAGGGAAGAAGTGGAATTGCCATCTCAGGGATATGCCAATAGTGACAGCATAGGCAATAGAACCTCACAGTCCGCAAATAGGGATAGCAGTAATTCAAGGGGGCAGAGTGGTAGCTGATCCAGAGATGAAAGAGCTACTCAACATGAAAAAGCCAAAGATGATTGTGGAACATTTGTTGAGTGTATGATGCTTTAAGGGGGCAGTGAGTGGCAGGTGGTAGGTGGTAGGAGTGGGAAAAAACCTAGCGAAGCAGCTCAACAGACAGGAGTAGTAACAACATCCAACAGGTTCCAGGCATTGGAGGACTGCCCCCAGGATAGTGATAGGGATAGTGATAGCAGCAAGGAGAAAGTGCTAGTCGTAGGAGACTCTCGTGTGCGGCATTTGGATAGGGTATTCTGTAAAGGTCGGAAAGGTAGGAGGTGCATCACCAGGCCTGGTGCCAAAGTTAGAGACCTGGTCCAAGTGGTCGCACAGGCCACCAGCGAAAACCAGTTCAGTACAGTTATAGTGCAGGTAGGAGTGAACAACATAGGTCCTGCTAGGAGTGAGGAGCTGATGCAGGACTACAGGGCCCTTCTGGCCACCCTGAAGCAAAGCAATAGCAGAGTTATTGTGACAGCTATTCTGCCTAGGGCTGGAGTCTCCCCTGAGTGGAGCTCTAGGGCACTGGCAGCCAATGCCAGGGTAGGTAGGCTTTGCAATGAGTTAGGTTTGACTTTTGTTGACAAGTGGTGCAGGTTTTATGGCTCATCTGACCTCTATCGGAGGGATGGCTTGCACTTCTCTGAGAAGGGGGTGCAAGTGTTAGGCAAAGTATACGAACATGTCCTTCAGGGAAACTAGATAATGGGGTGGGGAGGGAAGAATTGGCATTGCCATCTCAGGGATATGTCAATAGTGACAACATAGGCAATAGAACCTCACAGTCAGCAAATAGGGGTAGCAGTAGATCAAGGGGGCAGAGTGGTGGCTCATCCAGAGATGATAGAGCTACTCAACATAAAAAAGCCAAAGATGGTCTTGGAACTTTTGTTAAGTGTATGATGCTTAATGCTCAGAGCATTCGATCCAAATTTGATGAGTTCAAGTATTATGTTGCTGAGGAGAAACCAGATTTTGTTTGCATTACTGAGGCATGGGTCAGTGAGGGATATTTTGGGGATAACTTGCAGGACTATGAGATCCAGGGATACAATATGTTTTCATGCAATAGGGGTCCAGCAGTGAAAGGGGGTGGTGTAATGCTCTATGTGAATAGCTTATACAGTTCTCAAAAAGTAGTAGATGGGGTGAAAAATGTGTCTGTGGAGTCCATTTGGCTTGATGTTGCTGTGGGAAAAGGCAACAACAATAAACTGAGGATAGGAGCTTTGTATCGATCAGGAACCTTGCCACATTTTCAGCAACTGGAGCTTGATAAGGTGATTTGTGAGGAAATCAGTAGAAACTTTCAGAGGAAATGCCTTATTCTTGGTGACTTTAATCTAAAGGGATATGAAAATGTTGGTGTTGGCTCCCCATCATGTAAACTGTTTAGGAAATGCCTTGAAGAGGACTTGTTCTTACACCAGTTTGTAATGGAACCAACCAGGCAGGGCTCATTCTTGGACCTTGTCTTCTCAGATTTAAGTGATTTAGTTCAAGACTTGACTGTAGGAGAAACTCTGGGAAGAAGTGACCATAACATAGTGAGATTCAAGGCACAGGTATCAGGGACAATCAAGGATAATTTGGCAAAGATTCCAAATTTTAACAGGGCAGACTTTGCCTGCATGAGAGGGGCTTTAAGTGCCATAAAATGGGAAGAAGAATTCTTTGATTTAAATGCCTGTGAAATGTGGGAAAAGTTCAAATCCTACTGGAGGGAAATTCAGATTAGACATGTTCCCCAAAAGCAAAGGCGCAAAAGAAGGGTAGGAAAGCCAGCATGGCTTACACCAGATGTGATGAAAGCAATTAAGGCTAAGAAAGGTGCATTTAGAGTATTTAAGGAGGCTTCAAATATCGTAAATCTAAGGTCGTATCAAAAATCTAGAGACGCTGTGAAGCAGAAAATCAGAGCAGCAAAGCGAGCAAAAGAATTGGATTTGGCTAGGAACTGTAATGGGGACAGTAAAAAGTTCTTTAGTTTCTACAAGCTAAGTAAAGTTTCAAGCACAATTGGTCCACTGGATGTAAATGGGACTATATTGAGTGAGGATAGTGAGATGGTTGAGGAGCTGAGCAAGCAGTTTAAATCAGTGTTTACAGTGGAGGATGTGACTAATCTGCCAACCGTGAACCACAGTTCAGTGACAGATGATCAGATAGTGATTCATTGATAGTGATATTGTTTTCAATTATATCAGAAAAATAAAGACAAACAAGGCAGCAGGACCCGATGGAATTTATGCTAGGGTATTGCGGGAAGCTGAAAAGGAAGTGGCAATTCCACTTAGTATGATATTTTGTAGATCAGTTTCGCAAAATGAAATTCCAACAGATTGGAAAAGGGCAAATGTAGTTCCTATTTTCAAGAAAGGAGAAACAGGGAAAGTTGAAAACTATAGGCCAGTAAGCCTCACATCCCTAGTCTGCAAGGTACTCGAATCAATTATCAAGGATAGAATAGTTAGTTTTCTGGAAGGAAACAGATTGATTCAAGATACTCAACATGGGTTTAGAAAAGGGCGATCGTGCCTCATAAATCTCTTGGACTTTTTGAATTTTGCTACAGAACAATTTGATCAGGGAAATCAGGTTGATGTAGCATATCTTGACTTTAGTAAGGCCTTTGACAAGGTACCCCATAAACGGTTAGCTTCAGGTCCATGGTATTGCAGGTAGCATCCTAAAATGGATAGAGTTGTGGCTTTCAGATAGACAGCAGAGAGTGATGCTAAATGGTACAAAGTCATCATGGCAAAATGTTCTTAGTGGAGTCCCCCAGGGGTCGGTACTGGGGCCACTATTGTTCATTATATATGTGAATAGCATTGAATGTGGCCTAAGCAGTAAGGTTTTGAAATTTGCGGATGATTTGAAGATCTTTAGGGCAATAACAGGGCAAAATGAGCAGGTTTTGCTGCAGAAAGACGTGGACGAGCTAGTGAAGTGGTCCGAAAAATGGCAAATGAAGTTTAATTTTGATAAGTGCAAAGTCATGCATGTAGGTAGGCAGCATATGAAGGCTCCATACTTGATGGGTGGCCAAGTACTATCTGTGACTCAGCAGGAGAAGGACTTAGGTGTTATTTTGAACACAAAATTGGGGGCATCAGAACAGACCAAAGAAGCCAGGAAGAAGGCACTAAGAATGCTTGGGGCAATACAGAGGAATGTGTCATACAAAGTGAGGAGGTCATCAGGAAGCTTTACTGTGCATATGTCAGGCCACATTTGGAATACTGTGTCCAAGCTTGGTCCCCTAGTTATGGGAAAGATTGTTGGCTTTTAGAGAGAGTACAAAAGAGGGCAACAAAAATGGTTAATGGTATAGGCAACCTGGAATATGAGGAAAGACTGAAGAAATTGAACATGTTTTCACTTAGATATAGAAGGCTGAGAGGAGATCTCATCGAGGTTTTTAAATTTGTTCATGGTCAGGAACAGGGATATCTCAGGGAAATGTTTGAATTTAACAGAAATGATGCAATTAGAGGTCATCAATTCAAAATTAAAGTTAATCACAGCAGGACAAGGTTAAGACAGTCTTTCTTCACCAACAGGGTAGTAGAACACTGGAACCAGCTGCCAGGAACCATTGTCAGTAGCAACACACTGAACATCTTTAAAAACGGCATAGACAATCATTATAAGAATAGGGGAATTGTTTTTCTGTATTCCAGGGAAGGTTGATCAACAGGGAGGAGTGGCAGTTGGGAGGAGTTTGTAATTGTTGACTGTGTTATGAAATAGCAAGTGAGTCTCTTATTAAGTCTAAATGCTTTATAACTTTATATAGGGTGTACCTAGCAGTGGATTCAGCACCTTCCTTCGGGATGTGATACTGATGAGATTGTCTATGGTAGCACAATAGGTATGATGGGAGGAGTTTGTAATTGTTGAGTGTATTATGCAATAGCAAGTGAGTCTCTTATTAAGTCTGAACGCTTTATGAATTTCTGTGGGATGTGCCTAGCAGTGGATTCGGCACCTTCCTTCGGGATGCGATGCTGATGAGGTTGTCTATGGTGGCACGATGGGTGTGATGGGAGGAGCTTGTGATTATTGAGGGTGTTAGGCGGTAGCAAGTGAGTGGTGTTAGATGGGCTGGGATATATAGCTTCCTAGGAACTTGGGATAAGGGATTGATTGGGGTGGGAGTATGTACATTCTAGTACCTTTTCTAGATAGGCTTAACCCAGATGGGCCCCTGTGGCTCTTATTAAGCCTTAATACTTTATGACTTTATGACTTTATGCTCAGAGTATGCGATCCAAATTTGATGAGTTCTAGTGTTATGTTGCTGACGAGGAACCAGATTTTGTTTGCACTACTGAGGCATGGGTCAGTGAGGGGTATTTTGGGGATAACTTGCAGGACTATGAGATCCAGGGATACAATATGTTTTCATGCAATAGGGGTCCAGCAGTGAAAGGGGGTGGTGTAATGCTCTATGTGAATAGCTTATTCAGTTCTTAAAAAGTAGCAGATTGGTTAAAAAAATGTGTCTGTGGAGTCCATTTGGCTTGATGTTGCTGTGGGAAAAGGCAACAGAAATAAATTGAGGATAGGAGCTTTGTACCGATCAGGAACCTTGCCACATTCTCAACAATTGGAGCTCGATAAGGTGATTTGCGAGGAAATCATAGAAATCTTCGGAGGATATGCCTTATTCTTGGTAACTTTAATCTAAAAGGATATGAAAATGTTGGTGTTGGCTCCCCATCAGGTAAACTGTTTAGGAAATGCCTTGAAGAGGACCTGTTCCTACACCAGTTTGTAACGGAACCAATATGGCAGTCCTCATTCTTGGACCTTGTCATCTCAGATTTAAGTGATTTGGTTCAAGACTTGACTGTAGGAGAAACTCTGCGAAGAAGTGACCATAAAATAGTGAGATTCAACGCACAAATAAAGGGCGCAATCAAGGATAATTTGGCAAAGGTTCCAAATTTTAACAGGGCAGACTTTGACTGCATGAGAGCGGCTTTAAGTGCCATGAAATGGGTAGAAGAATTCTCCAATTTAAATGCCTCTGAAATGTGGGAAAAGTTCAAATCTTACTTGAGGGAAATTCAGATTAGACATGTCCCCCAAAAGCAGAGGCGCAAAAGAACGGTAGGAAAGCCAGCATGGCTTACACCAGATTGGATAAAAGCAACTAAGGCTAAGAAAGATGCATTTAGAGTATTTAAGGAAGCTTCAAATATCGAAAATATAAGGTCGTATCAAAAAGCTAGAGATCCTGTGAAGCAGAAAACCAGAGCAGCAAAGCGAGCAAAAGAATTGGATTCGGCTAGGAACTGTAATGGGGACAGCAAAACGTTCTTTAGTTTCTACAAGCTAAGTAAAGTTTCAAGCGCAATTGGTCCAGTGGAAGTAAATGGGACTATATTGAGTGAGGATGCTGAGATGGTTGAGGAGCTGAGCAAGCAGTTTAAATAAGTGTTTACAGTGGAGAATGTGACTAATCTGACAACCGTGCACCACAGTTCAGTGACAGGTGATCAGATGAACGATGTTGATTTCATCGATAGTGATGTTGTTTTCAATTATATCAGGAAAATAAAACCAAACAAGGCAGCAGGACCTGTTGGAATTTATGCTAGGGTTTTGCGGGAAGCTGAAAATGAACTGGCAATTCCACTTAGTATAATATTTTGTAGATCAGTTTCACAAAATGAAATTCCAACAGATTTGAAAAGGGTAAATGTAGTTCCTATTTTCAAGAAAGGAGAAAGAGGAAAGTTCAAAACTAGAGGCCAGTAAGCTTCACACCCCTGGTCTACGAGGTACCAGAATTAATTATCAAGGATATAATAGTTAGTTTTCTGGAAGGAAACAGATTGATTCAAGATACTGAACATGGGTTTAGAAAAGGGCGATCTTGTCTCACAAACCTCTTGGACTTTTCAATTTGTTACAGAACAATTTGATCAGGGAAATCAGGTTGACGTAGCATATCTTGACTTTAGTAAGGCCTTTGACAAGGTACCCCATACACGGTTAATGATGCAGCTTCAGGTCCATGGCATTGCAGGTAGCATCCTAAAATGGATAGAGTTGTGGCTTTCAGATAGACAGCAGAGAGTGATGCTAAATGGTACAAAGTCATCATGGCAAAATGATTTTAGTGAAGTACCCAGGGTTCAGTACTGAGGCCAATATTGTTCATTATATTTGTAAATAACATTGAAGGTGGCCTAAGCAGTAAAGTTTTGAAATTTGCGGATTATTTGAAGGTCTTTAGGGCAATAACAGAACACAATGAGCAGGTCTTGCTGCAGAAAGGCTTAGACGAACTTGTGAATGGTCCGAAAAATGGCAAATGAAATTTAATTTTGACAAGTGCAAAATCATGCATGTAGGTAGGCAGCATATGAAGGTTCCATACTTGATGGGTGGCCAATCTGTACTATCTGTGACTCAGCAGGAGAATAACTTAGGTGTTATTTTGAACACAAAATTTGGGGCATCAGAACAGACCAAAGAAGCCAGGAAGAAGGCACTAAGAATGTTTGTGGCAATAAATAGGAATGTATAATACAAAAGTGAGGAAGTCATCAGGAAGCTTTACTGTGCATATGTCAAGCCACATTTCGAATACCGTGTCCAAGCTTGGTCCCCTAGTTATGAAAGAGATTGTTGGGTTTTAGAGAGTACAAAAGAGGGCAACAAAAATGGTTAATGTTATAGGCAACATGGCATATGAGGAAAGATTGAAGAAATTGAATATGTTTTCACTTAGATATAGAAGGCTGAGTGGAGATCTCATCGAGGTCTTTAAATTTGTTCATGGTCAGGAACAGGGATATATCAGGGAAATGTTTCAATTCAACAGAAATGATGCAATTAGAGGTCATCAATTCAAAATTAAAGTTAATTACAGCAGGACAAGGTTAAGACAGTCCTTCTTCACCAACAGGGTAGTAGAACACTGGAACCAGCTGTCAGAAACCATTGTCAGTAGCAGCACACTGAACCTCTTTAAAAACAGCATAGATAATCATTATCAGAATAGAGGGCTTGTTTTTCTGTATTCCAGGGAGGGTTGATCGACGGATTTGGTGGGCAACTGGTTCAGTGTCCAGAGTGCAACAAAGAAGGGCCCTTGTGGCTCATAGTTGCACTGATTTTTTATGTCTTTATGTCTTTTATGTCTTTATGCCCTATATATGTACATGCAACATGTCTGCTTAATTTACATCCTAATTTACATTTACATCCTATCGCCGTACCCTCGATTTGCACGTAGTTATCAGAATTATCTTTCATAAAGTTATTGTTGTCCAAAACCATATTAATCATTTCCAACACCTTGTCTGTTGGCATTTCTGGGCATGGTCTGGCTTCTAAGGCATGCCCATAGGCCTCAATTCTCTCGACACGAGGCACACTGGGATATAATTTGCTCACGTCCATGCAAAACATTAGCGGTTTGAAGCCATTCTTTTCTGGAAGGGGCTGCTCCACCTTTGCAAGCATGCCTAAGAAGTGTGGGGTGTCCCGCACATAGGTAGGCTGGGCCTCCACGTGTGCTCGCAGCTCCCGCTCAGCGACTTCAGCTACTCTTTCTGTGGCATGGTCTCGCCCACTAATTATGGCCCTTATGGGGTAGCCCTCCTTACGCCATCTTCGGGTTTCTTCTGAGGTCACCCGCTCGTGGAACATTAGGTACCACATAGCGACGTTGATACTTGCCAATGTATCCCTCAGAAAAATGTGAATCTACCAGTGTTTTAACCCTCCTCTGTATAGCTGGGGTTTGGTCCTTCACGGTTTCCTTATACGTTGACGGATTGGCTACGGCCCCCTTTAAGCTTTTACGGTAATATTCACTGTTCAGAATAACTATGCCTGAGCCTTTATCTGTAGGACGGATGACTAACGAACTATCTTTAACGAGCTCGCCCAGGGCTTCCTCCTCCTCCTCCTTGGTTATGTTCGATAGACACGTCTTCTTGAGGCCGCTGATGACGTCGCGTGACACCTCCTCTAGGTACTGGTCGAGCCAGGGGTCTCGCCCATGGGGCGGCATCCAGCTGGAGGACTTGTACCACCTATAGTTTCCAAAAGTATGGGCCTCGACGTCCAGGCCTCGACCGGCCGACGCCAGCTGTCGGTCCGACCAGCGGGGCCACATCGGGAGTGCAGCGTTGGGAATAACTGCGATCCTACAGAACTGCCGCAGCATCCGAGGAAAGCTGGGACAGCTTCGGGCGGCCGCGGCAGAGTACGATGCTACCCTTGAACCCTCTGAAATGCAGGTCGTTTACTATAACCCGTTTCACGACGGCCTATAAGCACCGGGATGCAGTCCATGACTTCGTCTGGTATGAAGTGCATATCATTGAAATATATGTACTTTATCTGTAGCTATGAAATGTTCCAGAAGTTTAAACTATAAAGTAATAAATTCAATACAAAACTCATCCAACATATTCAAATAGTGACACTGCTTGAAAAAAAAAACCACTCCATTCATGGAAACAACTAGCTAATCTGGCCGCATTTGGCGCCTTGGCCGGGAGTGAGACTTGTCGGATAGAACATAAATTTGCTGTTGTATTACCAGCAAATATACAATATTGGGGAGTAAATGGTAGCATGTATCCTGTGGATTAATATTTTTCCTTTTGCGTTTATTTTATGGTTGTGAAGTACCTGTATTATGAATAAATATGGAAATACATCATTTCCAGATGCTACGATTCCATCATGACGCTCCCGAAAATATTAAATTATCTCCACTTTACAAGCGGGTTGTTTATAGTAACAACACCTTAACACCTTAAATACGATAATATCCATGGCTGAAGTCCATGGAGTTAAGCAAAATGGATACAGGCCCATTATCCAAGTACATTGACTTTGATACCCATTGATGGTTGCCTGCGACTGCCCGTGATAAGAGGATAGATATCTGGCAGACCCCTACCCTTTCTCAAAGGATAACTCATGGATGGCCATTGCTTTGATATTTTACTTGTTCAATTTTCTATGTACATTTCTTTCCATAATTCTACATCTTAATACAAGATTGCTTTTCCTGTCGCCTTGTGATGTCTTGGACATCATCATTTGGTGTTTAATGTATGTTTTTGAATCCTGGATTTAGAGGAAATTTTGTGAACAAGCCTACTCTAGGGGGGATAGTGTCCTTCCTATTTGTAGTATATGAAACACCCTGTGACTTCCAAGGGAGTTGCGAACCTTATGGGTCTGTTCCCGAACCCTCATCCGGAATAGGTTGAGCGTCCATTTCCTCTACCGGTCGTTCCCGTGCCTCATCCGGAATTGGTTTACCTCAACCGGATGAGAAAAATCTAATCCGGCCGGTCAGCGGATGAGGAAGCGGGAAATCGGAATACGACAAATTTGCCGCAACAGTGGCGTTTAGATTCAAAACATTTATGCCGTGATTTCTGTCGGAAGAACGATACTTGGGTCAAATATTTCGTAATTACTTTGTTTTAGAGCTGTTTGTTTTTCAAGAGGAAGTCAAGTCCTAAGAATCATGAGGTATGTAATGGTTGTGATGAGTCGCCCGTGTGTCGTATCACAAGGTACATGACACTGAGCACCCGCGCAATCAGCCTCCATTTAGCGCATAGTAAATGTCATGGGTTAATTGATTGTAATGTATGTCGAACCGTATGGTTTTGAGAGGCTTCCCCCGAGATAGTTCCATTTTTAATATATATTTCTATGGGCACTCCCAGTCGATTCTAGTCCTTTCATTTTCAATTAATTACTTTGCAGGTGCCATTGGGTTAGTTATGAAGTGATCACACTTAATAAGAGCCACACGCAGGATTAAATCAATTCCTCTCCTATCCATACTGCTTGCTGATGGTAAGATGGTGACTATGAGCCTGCTCCGAACTGCTCCAAGTTGCTCTACTCTTTTTTTGGGAGCAGGGTCAGGAACAGACCCATGGTCCATCTTCGTCCGACGGCAGAAAACAGAGAATGGCACAGATTTGCACATATGCGCCAAATAGCACTACAGCCATACCACCGCCAACAGCTGATTGAAGTACAAAACTCTACCGGTCGTTCCCGCGCCTCAACCTGGAAGACCTCTTCTGGCCGAAACTCAACCTATTCCGGATGAGGGTTCGGGAACAGACCCTATGTCAACTAGTAAATAAACACCTTGTGAATGTGGCACCATTCATCCTTCAAACAAGAAAATGGAGGATATCTTTCTTTTTGGAGAGGATAATGCTCTAGATGGAAAAGAGCCCGGACCAGTCTGCTTTTGTTTCTTACCTGTACTCATGGTGTTGCAATGCAATTCTGGAACTTTTATTGTCATGCTACGGTTTTAGCAATCTCAGCTTGTTCCGGCATTTGGACATTTTATCTACATTCACTTTTAGCAATTGAATTGTGTGGTGACACAAATTGGTATGTTATGTAGGCACACTGATTTTGACATTCTTGGTTGACATATTGCTGCTTGCAGTTCTAGCATACTCAGTGTATCAATACAATTGTGAACCTTTGTTGGCATGCCGTACCTTTGAATGAATGCTAAGCTTGCTAATGCATTGCTTTTATGTGCATCTATGTAATATTTGTTGTCACCAATAAATCAATGACTGAGGAAAATCAATATTTGCACTCCCAAGAGTAATTAGGTAGTGATCTGCATCTTCAATGGCCATACTGTGCGCTGGAATGTAAGCATAAAGAGGTAAATGAACCAGGTAGGGCGGCATGTGATAGGTAGCAAAGCAGGACTTTGGAATCAAGAGAGGGTATCAGACTGACACATTTTTACACCTCTGTCCAACCACGCCATGGGCATTTTTGCACTCTATGATTGCATGAACTCAAGAATAATACACTCGAAATCCAAGAATGAGAAGTAAACACCCAACACTGGTCGTGTGTGTACCCACGAGTGTGTCGTGTGTGTACCCACGAGTGTGTCGTGTGTGTACCCACGAGTGTGTCGTGTGTGTACCCACGAATGTGTCGTGTGTGTACCCACGAGTGTGTCGTGTGTGTGCCCACGAGTGTGTCGTGTGTGTACCCACGAGTGTGTCGTGTGTGTACCCACGAGTGTGTCGTGTGTGCACCCACGAGTGTGTCGTGTGTGTACCCACGAGTGTGTCGTGTGTGTACCCACGAGTGTGTCGTGTGTGTACCCACGAATGTGTCGTGTGTGTGCCCACGAGTGTGTCGTGTGTGTACCCACGAGTGTGTCGTGTGTGTACCCACGAGTGTGTCGTGTGTGCACCCACGAGTGTGTCGTGTGTGTACCCACGAGTGTGTCGTGTGTGTACCCACGAGTGTGTCGTGTGTGTACCCACGAGTGTGTCGTGTGTGTGCCCATGAATGTGTCGTGTGTGTACCCACGAGTGTGTCGTGTGTGTACCCACGAATGTGTCATGTGTGTACCCACGAGTGTGTCGTGTGTGTACCCACGAGTGTGTCGTGTGTGTACCCACGAGTGTGTCGTGTGTGTACCCACGAGTGTGTCGTGTGTGTACCCATGAATGTGTCGTGTGTGTACCCACGAATGTGTCGTGTGTGTGCCCACGAGTGTGTCGTGTGTGTACCCACGAATGTGTCGTGTGTGTACCCACGAGTGTGTCGTGTGTGTACCCACGAATGTGTCATTTGTGTACCCACGAGTGTGCCGTGTGGGTACCCACGATTGTGTCGTGTGTGTACCCACGAGTCCGTTGTGTGCATAGCCACGAGTTTGCCGTGTGTGTACTCACGAATGTGTCGTGTGTATATCCACGAGTGTGTCGTGTGAGTACCCACGAGTTTGTCGCGTGACTACCCACGAGCTCGTTGTGTAAGTACCCACTAGTGTATCGCCTTTGGCAGGACAACTGACGTTCTCCCAACAAATTACACGCTCTAAGTGGAGATAATATTGAAATGGTGGCAACTTTTATTTAACCGGGAAGGTTTCACCTTAAATGGGAAACCTGTCAAGAATCCACTTACCCGGCGATCAATGACGGAGATGTATGGCACGCGCTGTGAAGCCAACTGCCCGTCAGCCATTTTACGGGCCCCGGGTGATCCGTCAGCTTGATTCCGCCGTTGTTCGATGAGGGTTTCCTGAGCCGATGTCACTGCTATCGTGAGACGTTAATGGCTCGCAACGTAGCGATTGTTTCCAAGTTCACGAGCGATTCTTCGCGAGAAAATAGGCAGGCAATACATATGTTGCAATGCAATGGCTTGGCACCGTTTCTATAGCACAGTCATATTTCTTTGTTACCGTGCGAGGATGCCCAAAAGCACTGGATGCGATGACGTCACTCAGTCTGAGATAGATCTGTTGTTATACTGTTGTTATACTGCACATTTGGTGCTAAAAAAAAACATAAGCGAACGCCGAACGGAGCATTGGTTTGAAGCTCGTGTGACGTATTGCTAAGCTTGGAGTGGTTAAGCTTGATGTGGTCTTCTCCATTGGCTCCAGCGACGTCACGTTTATTTCACACCCTGTATGACCTTAAAATCCTCAATTATTATTGATTCCTGGTGATACTGCATGCTGATATTTTGTTTGCTTCCATTGGTAGCCAACGCGTTCATGTTTTCACTTATATTAATTCGACATCGACAAGTTATCAACTGAAATATTTATCTGTTAATAGACATTTACAAGAAGCATGGTTTCGACAAATAAATGTGGGCAGTTGAGTATCTGCTGGGAGGACGGGGGTGGTCGGGGAAAAGAAACATGTATACCCTTCGCAATTTCAATGAGCTTTGGCATTACCTCGTGTAAGTTTATGTATTAAACTAACTCAAAGTGGCTTCCGTCTTCGAACTCTCCACCCTACTCCAAACTCGATTTACTTCATACGGATCTCTCTTTGTGTGTGCGTGTGTGTGTGTGTATGTGTGTGTGTGTGTGTGTGTGTGTGTGTGTGTGTGTGTTTGTGTGTGTGTGTGTGTGTGTGTGTGTGTGTGTGTGTGTGTGAGAGAGAGAGAGAGAGTGTGTGTGTTAGTGTGTGTACAATGAGGATGGCGTTGCGCCGGCAATTAAATGTGGGCAACATAAGGGATGTTTCATGAAAATATTTCATTCCAAGCAGAAGTTCCATTGCCAAACACCAACACACTTGCGGGGGAATCGGTACTCGAAGGAGGCGTCGCCAGCGGAGCGCAAGGAAACAGTATGACCCAAGCTGCCAACCTTGACTCGTTGAATGCCAGCAGATGAGCAACAGCTGACCTCTGACCGCCCGGTGCCTCAGGGTACGGCCGACCTTGACTCGTTGATTGGATTGGATTGTGGCTTTACGACGCACTCAGCAGCTGAGGTCATATGGCGTCGCCTGCCTCTCACCCTGGCAGGAAGGGTATTGCGGGGAATGGAACCCCGTACCTCTGGCGTGCCAGACGCTCAGCTTAGCCACTGAGCTACCGACGCCCTCGACTCGTTGATTGCCGGCAGATTAGCGCCAGTTGACCTCTGACCGCCCGGTGCCTCAGGGTACGGCCGACCTTGACTCGTTGATTGCCGGCAGATGAGCGCCAGAAGACCTATGACCGTCCGGTGCCTCAGGGTGCGACACTGCCGGTGCCGACGCTCACCGCGGGTCACTGTGTCCAAATGAAAATTATGCGATGTTCCTCAACCATAAACACAAAGCCATATAGATACCAGGGACGTCGCTGGCGCTTTTATCGCACGCTGCACGTCGTTCCCACTCCAGTCAATGGCGGCGAACTTTTGTTTTGGGCCAGCTGCACACATCAGAAGACCATTTCGACAACAAAAAAACACAACTCGGGCGTTGTGATTTGTTGTGATCATCCGCGCGCTGCAATATCTAAGTCGGCCATTGGCGGAGAGATTCGCGGATTTGCGATTCAGGCGGATGCGTTGGGCTGAGCGTGTTTTGTCTTCGCTCCGCTGTTACACCTTTATTTCCAGAATAGCACCACGCTGGGCGTCCACTTAATCTAGATTATCATGACTTATTGCAATGGCTAACTTCAACATGCAGTTTCTTTATGCTCCATGCTAGGTGTAGAACAAGCGTCATTAATATACGTGTAAAAGTCAGCATTGGGCACGCTGGATCTGAGACCTCGGCAACATCAGGAGCCAAAATGGCGCTTAGAACAGTAGAACGCCCCCCTTGAAGGCGGAGCCGACCTTGTGAACCAGTCAGGTGCCTTTCTTGGAAAAGTAGGTACGCTGTTTGGGAAACATGTGATAACACAGAGTATTTTATTAGCTTAGCCAATAATGCCCTCGGCTATAAAAGTGATTGCTGAAAGAACAGCCCCCCCCCCCCCACAGCTAACGTTCCCCTTCAGTCGCGGGTGCATGCCGCCGTGAAACGTATTCTGGTTTCAAAAAATGTATACGTTTTGATCCAATGGTAACACAGAAAGGGCACAAGGTCTGCCATACTCGACACAACGAAGAAAGCAATGATACGAAATATGTGACATCTCTTCTTAATAGAAAGAAAAGAAACGATAACAAATAGAATAGTTGCACGATTCTCTGATATATTGTATTTGCCGTTGTAATCGCCGTTTGTTTGCCCTTTAAATATCGGATATTTAAAGGGCAAACAAACGGCGATGACCCTACCCTCCCACCCCACCCCGCCCCATGCCGCTATCCTCCTGCCATACCCCATGCTGCTACCCTCCCACCCTACCCCATGCGGCTACCCTCCCATCCAATCTGCCCCATGTTGCTACTCTCCCACCCAACACTTCCCCATCCACTATCCACCCCACCACCCACCCCATGCTGCCACCCTCCCACCACACCACGCCCCATGCTGCTACCCTCCCACCCAACCCCGTCCCATGCTGCTACCCTCCCACCCAACCCCGCCCAATGCGGCTACCCTCCCACCCCGTCCATGCTGCTACCCTCCCACCCCACCCCACGCTGCTACCTTCCCACCCCACCCCATGCTGCCACCCTCCCACCACACCCCGCCCCATGCTGCTACACAGTCCGGGGGCAAAATTCCTTGTGTAGCAACCGTTCTTCAATCTAATCTACTCCAATAAGCATCTTCAAGCTCCACTGCGTTCTGGCTGCGTTCCCAGCATCATATAATGATCACGTCATTAAATGGTGCGGATTAATCAGAGCCACAGGGGCCCACCTGGGTTCAGTCAATAGACGGAAAATAAGCAAAGATCAGAAGAAAGAAACTGAAGGAAATAAATCAGGCGAGAAGTAAGAGGTTGAAATCTTCTAACAAATGGTACATCATGAGTTCTAAGGAAACTATCTACCACGTTGTTTTCTCATGACCAATGTATTCAGCATCGCATGTAGGAAGGCCGGTTCAAGACCTACAGCCAGGTACACCCGTTACTAGCATAATCCCCAGTTTATAAGGACAATCAATGACACAGATGTCATTGTGGCACAGGTGTCTGGCCAGTAGGTCTACTGGCAACAATCTCACCTCATTCCCCACAATTTATATCACACTATTGCACAACTTCAAATTCAAAAGTGGGATCTTTTGACCTAAGGAATGTATTCACCCTTTTTCTAAATACATTCAATGCGAGACTCAGGAGTTTCGGTAGCTCAGTGGTTAAGCTGAGCATCTTGGAGACCAAAGGTACGGGGTTGGATTATTCGCGGTGGCCGCCCTTCCTGCCAGAGTGAGAGGCCGGCGATACCATATGGCCACAGCTACTAGTGCGTTGCGAAGTCACAAACAACACCCACGAGAGACTCCCCATCTCCGATCCCGACAGTGCCGCTTCAAGTATTCTTCCCACAAGTCTCATCTTCAAGTACTGTCCAACATTTCATCACTTCTAGATCTGCCGTACTCTTCACATCATCACCAATCTACAAGCACACTACCTTCACACGCAACATATCTCCAACCTACAGCACCAACACCAACTCAACGCACATATCGCACCCAAGAAACAGCCACATCACCACCTGGTGGCAGGCTGACAAAACCTACATCCAATCCAACCCAAGAAACAGCCACATCACCACCGGGTGGCAGGCTGACAAAACCTACATCCAATCCAACCCAAGAAACAGCCACATCACCACCTGGTGGCAGGCTGACAAAACCTACATCCAATCCAACCCAAGAAACAGCCACATCACCACCGGGTGGCAGGCTGACAAAACCGACATCCAATCCAACCCAAGAAACAGCCACATCACCACCTGGTGGCAGGCTGACAAAACCTACATCCAATCCAACCCGCGTTCGAAAGAGGATGCAATATTTAGTAGCAACGACCCGATGAGCCTACAGGCGAACTTGCACACAGGGTATCGAGCAAGTACTGTTCTGGAACCAAACGGAACTTGCATGCAATATTAACGAACTATGCAATGAAGAAAACATATGGGAATGATGTTACATTTTCGCGACTATTTTCAAACACCGCTCCTCGCAACTGCTATTGTTTAGTGGGTGGTTTTCGACGCACTTTGTGCACGATCACGGATAATAGCTCTGTCCAGACTGTTTCGTCGGTAGGCCGTGGGTTTGGGAAGTGTTCCGTGTGGTGCCAGTGTTGAGTTTGGGACCTTGGTATCCAGAGCTCAACACCTTAACCACTCGGCGACCAACGCCCCGCTCCTCGCGACTGCATGCGGAACGGTAGCAGCGACAGACTACAATTTCGTTCTGAGACCTGGTTCAGCCATCGGTGAGGCTTCCTTTCCCTTGAAGGGTCTGAACTCACCTCCACCGCCCCAACAGCTTCAGGTTTTAGCATGGTAATGGGCTCCCTATGATCTAACCACCAACGTTTTAGGGGGTTCAACTTCTTGAACACCCGCCAGGGTAGGTGATCGATCGCAATGTGCTCGGGTGGGAAGGTGGTGGTGGTGGTTATTGGTTTTGCGACACGTCGACCGTTGAGTCATGTAGCGTCGCCAATCTCTCACGCCGATTGGTTGCGGGCGAAGATTAGCGACAGCTGAGGTTCGAACCCACAATCTTTCGATTGTGAGATGGGCAACTTACCCCTAGACTACTCGTCCCCTCGGGTGGGAAGGGTTCGACCACCCCACCCCCTTCCCCGAGATCCTAGAAATTAACGAAGCTAACAAAACTAATCTGGTAGGTAATTTCTCAGCAGTACTCTCATGTGGGTTCGTGTTGGTGTCTTTAAGCCTGACCTGCAAGGTGAAACGAGGTGAAATATCCCCAGTTTTCGATTTCTTGGTGCTGCTCGCTCAGCCCTCGCTTCTTATGTGGCATCGTTTGGCAATGGTGCTAGTTTGTATATACACGTTTTGTGGAGATGCAGCTCTGCATATCTTGACCGATCTATTTTAGCAATTGCCAAATGACGTGCGCTCATTTGGGCCAATACATTGAACTTAGATTGCCTTACCTTCTACACTGCTTGTGGTATTAATTACACCA
The DNA here is from genome assembly GCA_034440615.1 of Ashinkailepas kermadecensis. Classification (NCBI taxonomy): domain Eukaryota; kingdom Metazoa; phylum Arthropoda; class Thecostraca; family Neolepadidae; genus Ashinkailepas; species Ashinkailepas kermadecensis. Next base: position 717,852 of record JAOTOM010005054.1, read on the forward strand.
CTGTGTGCAAGGAATCGAGCGTACATTTGTGCCCTGAACTAAAATAAAGCACCAATAAATGCCGTGCACCTCGAAGTCTATAGTTCAAAAGGGTTCTTCAAGCTTATTCCAAGTCATCTCGGGTCGGTGACCTTCGGTAACCTTTCAACCGCGCAAAATGTGGTAAGATGTAGCTGGTCATCCAAAAAATACACAGGTCTTGGGTGTGGCAATATACATTCAATAAAGATAATTCTGGTGTCACATTGACTCCGTCGGAGTGGATACTCCGGGTCATGTTCCTTATCTCCGTGGTTAAACCTTGCATTGACGTGCAGCGTTGCACGTCGGCAGAGGACATTGCGGACTATGATATATATATTACGTTTTTTGTTTCGGTAAGAAAATTTGGTGATACAATTCTGAAGAAAATGTAACCTTTATGCTTTATTAACTTTGAAGCTTTCAACTTAACCTGTCCTCTTTGAGTCACCCCAGATCGAGAAAAAAAATCATTTTGTTTTTCTTTGATCAATTGTAAATACAATCATAATCATATACGAACACCGAGTGTATTCCTAATTCCTAAAACTGGATTGTTGACGATCTAGTGGGTGTTGCCCTAAAAACAAAACTTTCAGAATAGAAGACCTGACTTTGACCTCGTCAGGGTTGGCGACCAATAAAGTCGCCAAGCCGTGACGACTTTATTGGCAAATACATATTGGCAAACCTACCACCAAGGGATCCGCTGTTCAATTGTCTATAGCCATCGTGATTTTCGTGACTCTGCAATTCGCGACATTCACGTTATCAGAAAACTTCACAGGGGTCAGTTTGTCCTTCGACCCGAGCGCGTGTTAACGTCGCTGAGTTTATGGTCGCCACGCTTGTGTTGTCGAAAGCGTCGTCACTACCCTCGTCTGTCCTCAGCCGAGACGTTGTAACTGTGAGGCCAGCCTCTGCCGTGAGTTAAATGAGCCACACAGGATATTGTACGATCAAAGTCCCTTCCAGAGCTTCCCGAAACCTCATCACTGATCTGAGGAGCTGATCCGGCAAATCCACAACTATACTGCACAGCAGCCTCCCGAAAGCAGATGGTCTCCTGAGACTAAGCTGGGCTGCCTCTTCAGCGACAAACAAATATGTACCATATGCATGCTAATTATCGGACTTTCGAGTTAAGCATGCTAAGAGAGACACTTGCAGGCTCCCCTTGAAAATTATGGATGTGCGTCTACTCCTCGGGTTTCCCGTGAGATCAATTTTTAGGAACGTTTTCTGAGTGTGGGAGAGGAGCTGTGGCGGGGGGGGAGAAGTGTAATAATGACATTGCAGCCAGGGTTTGTCAAAGGGGACAAGGATTTAGCAGACAATGTTCGCGGTTATTAATATTAATTTTCAGCCTATCGACTGCAGCATTATTGAATGCTTTTGAACACCACTTTCCATTCGTTAGGCGTCAGAAGCAATGTTAATGCGGACATCGGGGGATTTCCAGAAAGGAAAGAATACAGGTAGGCTCCTGATGCCATTCAAGGACTCTGAAATATGCGCCCGCGACAAGCGCGCCCGGATGCTCACTAGTGTGCGCGCGAATAATACAGTTACAATTTATGACGCTCTTTCTCCATAAAATATGATGCGAAGTGCATTTATGAAAGTTAGCTTGCGTTCAAACTTCAATTTCATTGCCATTTAAAATGATATATTGCGCATATTGTTACTTTGCGTATTGGCTTACGGAACTATTTTCCACCATAGCCGGCGGGCCCACCGGCCCGCGGCCCGTCCCGGACCGCCCGACATTCATAATATGGCGGGGCGCGCTTGGGGGCGCGGACCATTCCATGGATGTTAATGGGCCCAACACCAAAGTTACCGGTATATTTTCATATTTGAAGCGAAAGGCGATGTGCCTAGCATGAGTTCCGCCACCACTGGAGTTGAGCCCAACAGGTTTTCTCGATATTGTTTAAGAACATTACGCTTATGGGCGTTGGATGGAAAGAATGCACCTACAACCGTTAATTTCACCTGCACCATTTTGGCGCGGCAGAGTCGATGTTGCTTAGTATTGTTGAAGGGTGGAACTTTACTTTTTGTCGTGCCACCGCTAGGCGGCCCTACAGATCCTCTGGGAAGCAACCGTCGGCGCTTGACGTGCATCGAGCCATGCCAGAACCTCAATAATGCCGGAATGCTTCATGTTAAAAGAGTAAAAAAATGGTAGGGTTAGATATCGTTGAAAGTAGTCGAGTATGGCATCAGAAGGATTTTATGCCGGTTTATTTGAGACAGTTGAAAATTAATTCGGTAATGTAGAACGTCTGATATGCAATTAAAAGAAATACATTATGATAATTCGAGACCGAAATCCTGAAATTGAGTGCAAAAGTCAAATGGTTAGATATCTATAAAAGTAGTCGAATGTGGCATCAGAAGGCAGCTGATTTTATGTCGGTTTATTTGAGACCATTTGAACTTAATTCGATAATATAGAACATCTGATATGCAATTTAAAGGAATACAATGTGATAATTCGAGACACAAATCCTGAAATTGAGTGAAAAAATGACAGAGTTAGATATCTATAAAAGTAGCCGAGTATGGCATCAGAAAGCAGCTGATTGTATGTCGGTTAATTTGAGGCCATTGGAAATTAATTCGGTAATGAGAACATCTGATGTACAATTCAAAATAATACAATATGATAACTTGGGACACAAATTCTGGAATTGAGTGCAAAAGTGACTGACATGAAAATTATTCAAGATTGTATAAAATGTAGCACGTTCGATTTTCGTTTAGTTAAGAACATTCGAAATTGTCGGCACATCACACAGAATATGCATGATACTTTTTTTTACAAGATGTTGAGTGGCCAATTGCTCCCATTTCACTTTAAGGGCAAAGTGACAGGGTGGAATGATTTGATAATACAACGAATTACACATCATAAGAGAGCTTGTTTCGATGTTGTTCAAATTTGACCATTGGAAATTACTTGCACCTCATCTAGAAACTAGAATAAAGCATTAATCATAGCAAGCCCACTCTGGTGGTATTCCTTCACAAACCCACCACCAGAGCGGCGCCACCGGTATTATGTCCGCTCATGACGCCTAACGTGACGCCTTGCGGGATGGAAACTCACGCAACATGAGTGCTTAGGGAACTAGGGAACAGGGACGAGAGACATCTGCAACATAGTATCTTTCCATAAGGTTAATATGAACGTTTTTTTCGGGTGTTTGAGACATTATCGGGTTACTCCCGACTGCAGAATGCGCATCTACCTACAGGGGAGGGTTAGTCGAGGGCTCATACGAACTATATTCACAACACAAGAGTGGGGAAGAGCCTAGAAATGCCGGGGTGAGTATGTTTTAACCTGAAGCCAGAACTTAGACAGCAAACAAAGATGATTAAACTGAGATCCGCCAAACACCTGCGGATTGATTTGATCGAGAACGCCGGCGGGTTCATCCACCGGCCATTCGGAGGAAGATAAGTGCTTTTTGTACCCATATCCAGTGATAATCTGTTTTGTTTTTGCTCACCATGTCATAAGCGTGGTTGCAAGGGCGTAAAAGAGGCTGAGGTCATGTCCTATGTCTCTGAGATCCCTCTCGATTACTAAAAATGGAGAATGCAATGGGGAGCCGATACTGCGTAGTGGACCGAGAGAACCTGAGTCGAATATTATTTACATACGACGACATAACAGTTATGCTAAATTTCAGTAAGTTTGGGGTGATGCGTCCTTGTACACTTCTTTTTTGCACTACCCGTGGTATTTGAGTCACCGGCATTCGCTGGAAAGCATATATTCTTTAGGGCAGTACACAGGCCTTCGCCATCCGGGAGCGTGGATGCCAATCTCCATCCCCGCCACGCCCCGCGGTTTGAATGCAAGAACCCGAAGATGGGGTGCGACCGGATACCGCCGTTTCGTATGGCTAATGTTGCATCTTTTTGTTATTTACTTCAATGAGAACGTTCAGGCAGGTTTGGTGAAGTCACCAAGCTATGACGTCATTTCTATGGGTGAGGTCACAGGGCTATTGTGTCATTTCTGGAGGCGAGGTCACCGAGCTATGGTGTCAGTTACGGAGGCAAGGTCACCGAGCTATGATGTCCTTGCCATAGCTCGGTATGGACCATATATATATATATATATATATATATATATATATATATATATATATATATATATATATATATATATATATATATATATATATATATATATATATATATATATATATATATATATATATATATATATATATATATATATATATATATATATATATATATATATATATATATATATATATATACATATATATGTATATATATATATATATAAGTATGAATGCATGTATGTATGTGTGTGTGTGTGTGCATGTGCGTGTGCGTGTGCGTGTGCGTGTGCGTGTGCGTGTGCGTGTGTTGTGTGTGTGCTTAACTATATATAAAAGTTGAAAACACCCACCCATAGTTCCTCCCACACTCCACCCAGCAACAAGCCTATGCTTAGCTGGATAGAGTTGTGGGAGGAGCCAAAGTAAAAAGATGAATTTTAAATTAGGAGTGCTCTCTATCATCTGTCCACAAACCAGCTACTAACAATATAGTTTAGACCTTAACTTCTTGTTGGGATGAATCTAGGGCCAGTCATATGCCACCTTTGGGTATGACTACTTACAGCATTATTCATTATTAGTTGTATTGTTCTAATACCGTATGCTTTGTATGCTTATTTATTTGTGTTCCATCTCTTAGCTGGGAGTGCCGCGACTTTACTGTTTATTTTATGGTGTTAACGTAAGGTGCTTGCAGTCGTTGGGTCAGAGGAGGGGGCGCTCCTGGTCACCTGATCTTGGGTGGCGGACCAAAAAAAAAAAATATATATATATATATATATACATACGTACATACATACATGCATACATACATACATACATACATACATACTATATATATATATATATATATATATATATATATATATATATATATATATATATATATATGATAGATATATAGTGGCACCGGGTCTAAGCTGGTTGATCGAATCATGACTTTGGAATGACTTTGGCAGTATATCTATGCTAATTAGGTATCCAGCTTTGGTGTCAATGAGAACGTAGACTTTTATCCCGTACCGGGTAGGTTTCATGGGGCTGTGGGTCCTGAAGATCAGCCGTCCTTTCGATGGCACCACCGCCTCATCCAAGCTCAGGCTCTGCATGGGGTGCAGCAGGGGTCTGAAGGTATAGTGAAGAAAAAATATATCAGAGCCTGCACTTTATACAGTATCGATGCGTATGTAGGTTTTGAGTGGTTGTCGGCGAAATGAAGAAAAAAAAACGAGCTATCGTATAGAGTCGGTTACGAGACATAGTTTCTTTGAAAATGGGATTTTGTTGGAGCTGGTTGTGGGATCAGTAATCATCCAGACACGTTTTTTTTTATCCAGTCAGGTGAGCAGCCAAAGCGCTACGAATTTTTTTTCATCTCCACAACAGTCACGGACAGCCAGTGGTGTGCTCTGGAGCGAGAGGTGAGGTCCGCGCAACCCAGGTACTGGCTAGCATACAAATTGTCTCCCCGATCAGCATGAGCCAGAACTGCATGGGGAACACAATGCCTATGAGCTGTTATATACTTAGCGACCTGGCAGACATGCATGCACCAGGTACGCCGGCGAATTGACGCCGTCGGAGATATCCCTGTCTTGTCGTCCACCAGGCTTCAGGTGTATCCGTTCCCACCGATGGACCTTCCGCTGACAGATCTTCTTTCGACGGAGTTTCCACCAAGGGAGCCACGGCCGATGGAGCTTGCCGACCCGCTACCCACTTTGTAGGGGGCGCTTCGGGACTCGGCACTGGCTCGGGTATCATCACAGACGACTGTATGGCCGGGTCAGAATTCGTTCTCGAACAGATATTCTACAATGCCAGGCGCTTAGCCCTTATTCCAGGGCTTGTGGCAGTGGTAAGTCGCTTTGTCCATATTGCAAGTCCCTTTGCCCGTGGTGTTTCTCCATCTTGGAAAAAGATAATAAAGCATTATAGTGGGTTGAATAGCCACACGGCTAATTTTCAAATATCCTGAGCTGGAATGGCGGGGAACGGAGTGCATCAGTACACTAAACCCATGGCATACTGGTGCACAACAAAGTATGTCAGTTATTTTGATACATTTTGACCACAAAGCATACTGAACATCAAACTCGAATGAAATTTGGTTAAAAATACACATTTTGTAAACGAATTTGACATGGACTATTTTCTGCTCAAATAGTGGGGGAATGGCGTGCGTCAGTGCGCGAAAACCCAGGATAGGCGTATACAAAAAGCTTTCCGTTTAAAAATGAATACATTTGCACTATAAAACGTACTAAGCATCAAAATTGAAATGAATTGTGGTAAAAAATGCACCATTTTCATTAATTGCACATGGTATGGCCATGAACAAAGGTAACTTTTGAGCCTGTAGCTGATGAACAATGGATAAATGGATTATTCTCTTTAAGTTGGCAACGATGCATTAGTTCCGACTAATGCAAGATACTGATACACATGCTGTTTGAAAGTACCTACAAGTACCTGCCTTATACCATGCGGCTCTTCCTCGATGCTTCTGCCTGGTGGTCATCAGTCGGCACGATCGCTCAAGTTCTTCATCGCTGTCAGATGCGCCTTCAGACGTGAAACCATCACTATGCCTGGGATCCCAATCAGAATCAGAATCTGCATACAGCTCTTTTGAATTTCCCTCCGAAATTAAAGATGTACGTGCCATTTGGCTCGTCATGCCCGCAAGGACCGTTGGTACGACCTGCGTCCACCAATACCGAAAGCAAAATGAGGCATCCCCTTCAAAATGCGAACTCCGTTTATTTTGCCATCTGCTGTAAGGTCCTGCCAATCAGCAGGGATCTGCGTACTGGTAAATTACATTTATTGGCTTGGTGTCCGATTGCACCTTCGCCTCTTCACTATCGTTGAAAACTGAGGAGGCTTTACCGCTGAGCTCGCAGGGTACACCCACGCATATCATAGTTATACATCAGCGATCTCTTTGATCGCGCATTGGTTAGTTTCGCGCCTGCTTATGACTACTGCGCTTTTGACCGCTCATAAATCGCCACTAATCACGCTCCCAATAATGTCACACGGCCATGTGGGCCTGGGTCCAATTGCCAGTTGGCACCAAAAGAATGCCAGATGCGACACTGGCTATCAGCATATGCCACACCAGACTCCGGGAAGCTGCACCACGAGATTCGGCAGCATGGTAACCATGTAGGCAATTTTTACCTCTCGGCCAGATGTTGCTGCACGCTGCAAATTTACGCAGATGTCTACTGTTTGGTAACTATTGACACGGATGCTGGGAGTGTGGGAATATCGTACTTACTATACGCGACTAAAATACAAGCAAATAACTATCCACAGGAGGGGCGAAAACCTCAATTGGTAGATCACAGAATTCGTTACAAGTAGTAGCGTCGCCACGAAATTCTTCTAGGATGGGCAAGCTTCAAAGGGGGCCTCCTGCTCCACCCAAAGTGGGCCTCCTTTGTGTCAGGGTCTCCTATTTGTTTGATAAAAACATCTTAGTATGGGTTGTGAATGGGAAACATGATTTCATATTGATGTCTTGTTTGTTCTTGGAATGGCGCATCATTTACGCAAAACGCAATTGCATTTCGCCCCCCCTGAAAACTGAGCTATACCAGGGTATAAATAAGTAATATGTGAATAAATACCTAAGTGCCAAAAGAAACAAATGTCTTAATGTTTTCTCGACCAGAAGAATCTTCCCGCTGGCCTCCAGACTGCAGCGAGCAGGCGGGGCTGGTGCTAAGCATATCTTAAAGATATCTCCCATTGATCAACCCACTTTTATGTCCTCCAAGTCTAACTGAATATAGCTAGATTCTTCACTACTGTCAGTCATTCTCACCAGCTAGATGGCATAGCAAGCTTAACACGCGCCCTGGAGGGCCTCTGAGAATTACGCGCACTGGAGGGTGGGGGGGGGGGCGGATTCCGCCCCCCCCCTAAGATCTCGGCTCCTAGTAAAGCTGGAGGAACGAAACTCGCAGGGTGGATGGGCACGGTAGTGAACTCTATTGTGTGCAATTGTCGTGACCTTAGGTCAATATTTTCAAGGTCAAATGAGGTCAGATTGCCAACATTTTCCGGTTTTGCGTGGCTTGGCTTGTCATCGTTATGGATCGCTGTGATTGTGTTTAAATGCTCAAAAATTGGCATGAATGATGTCTTGGACATTACTAATGATGCAATGCAGATGCTAGACCCAACATTTGACCTCAGGTCACCTATATAGCACCACTTTATCAGGTCAGTTACCTGTTCCAGTTACCGGAACCGGCCGCCCGCCCGACTGCTCCGTCGGGCAGCTCGGAGCAATCGGCTTCGTGAAGAAGGGAGTGAAGTACATGAATAAAGTATGGAAACGCAATGACAAACAGTACAAATGACAACCAGTAGTGCATTTATGGCAACATTCCAGTTGATCAAGTTTGGTTCCATTAACCTGTCATGAACTTGACCTGACTTCACCTTGGTGACCTAACATGACCTTGAAACTATACAGCATATCAATATGCATCAAACAAGTCGCTAGTGTTGCCTAGAACACTTCCCTTTTGTCAGTATACTGGAAGCGCATCAGCGCCGATTTTGGTGGTCTGGCGCTAAAACATTTTTTGACTTTAGCGGCCCCTAACTTGAAAAATTTTCGGCCGATTTCAATTTTTCTTGCTTTAAACGACGTGCCGTTCATTTCTAGGCAGGTACACCGAAAATTGCGTATATCGACCGGTACAATCTGCAGTTATTTGCGAAAAACCGGAGGGGTAGGCGGATTTCTCCCCCCCCCCTCCAGTGCGCGTGTTAAACGATCATTGTTCAGTCCCAGGACGACAAATTCGCGAAGATGATAACATGAGGTGGATTGAATTGGTTTTCTGATCGCCGTCTCAGGGACTTATTGATTTTTAAAAAATGGTGCTGGCTGCAAGACACCTGGCGTACAAGATAAAACAATAAATCCTCAGCGAATAAATTCAAGGCAAGAACAAGGATTAAACAACATTGCATAAATGGCAATGCAACAATGCAACAATGACAATGCATAAATAATGCAAAACCTTCAAATTCCACGCCCTCAAGCCCATGGTTTTCGCTGTTGTGTGCAGTTTTGTAAAGGACGTCGATGAGAAGGTATTGGAGCTGGGAAACTCTAATCATGGAGGCTGTAATCACTGAAAACAAGTTGGTGGGAAGAAAATGCATTTAAAAACATCATTCTTCCTATTTGATATGAGGGCATGGGTGTTGTTTTGTATGATTGTGAGGGGGAATTTGCCCCTTCAATGCTGGCTTGCTCCCATGGACAATGAATCCCGTGTCCCATGTTTCTCAAAATTATTGTGGGGGGATCAGTGGCGTACCTATAATTTGCATAGGGGCGGGGGCAAGCGGATTTGGAGGGGGCCCACCTACCCCCCATTAAAAGAAAGTCGTCGGATTTCGACCACTATTTTTTTGCAAAGGGGACCATTTTTAAATAAAATCATTAGTGACCAACTGAGTTGCTCTGTGGATGGGCCTGATCTACCACCATCGTTTCTGAGTCGTCGGATGTCATCCCTAACTTCCCAGCCTGTTCGAAGGTTTTCTTTTGGCATCCCTTGATAAGTCACCTCATATTGTTGAAATTACACCGATGCAAATCACCTTAATATGTAGAATTTCCCAATTTCTGGCATTCCAGTTCATGGCGCCCGGTAGCCACGACGTCAACGTTCGTGCACGTGCACACCTATCTTGCGCATTGGGCACATTCGTCACACTTCGTGCGATGCTACGGTTTCTGCTAGGCCTCAATAGCTCCGATGAGAACTACAGACCTAATTTCTTACAAAATGCACAACACACCTTTCACACCAATCTCGACATCTTTGATATCGACAATACCGAGTACTACAATGCTTCTTTTCAACTTTCTGAACTGGAGAATGCTATTTTCTCCGTCGGTAACACTTCAGTAGGGCTTGACAAATTACATTATTCCTTCTTCGACATTTATCTTACCACACCAAACAATGCATCTTAGAAACATTTAATTCATTATGGTCAAATTATAGCTTTCCTGAAGCATGAAAAAAGCTATCATTATCCCCATTCCAAAACCCGGCAGAGACCATAGTACTTTTTATTTTTCTGCGAGAAACGAACTTGTTCCAGGCATTATAAACTGACTTTTACGATTTAGTACTTTGATCCTTTTCATCAACGGCACGACATGGTCTAAGGAGGCCGAAGTGCCTAATTTAACAAAATCAAATCAAAATCACTGTGACTGGGTCGGTCTTGATTGCATCAATAATGATCGTTTGGCATAGGTTATGTGTCCTATTTTCTACGAGTCAGTGTGAGACAGCGAAGGGCAGAGACTGACGGAATGTGGACGTTTTAACGTAGCCTTGTGCGACCATTAAGAACGCCGAAACCCCGCGGCAAATTGAACAGCAACAATTTTACACTGGTTCAACCAAACTACAGTCTATGAATGGGCTACCCCAAGTGATTAACGTTTGTGAACGGCGATCAAGGACTGCAACGTTGAATTTGTGTCTACGAAGAAAATAATGGCAGACGTTGAGGTCTATGTGAAACAAATCTGGCACAACGTGGACATTCTGATTGTAATTAAAGCTGTAATCCAACCGCTGATTAGTTTCTGTTACCATCAAGTTCTCAAACTCAAAGAGATGAAAGATCAACAGCAGAGGAACCAAGACACGGTGCGTCTAGAAAACTAATGCTTTGTGAAGCTGTTGAACATCGCTCTATGCAAATGTTCCGACGATGTGTGTGCCTGCTCCAGACGCAACAAAGTTGCTCAGGAAGAGATCGAGTTTCTGAAAATCAACGAACGATTTGCCAAATGGTGATCGGCCCTGGTGAGCGTCGTGAATCAGACCGGCGCGTTGCTGCCCGGGCGAGGAAAGAGGAAGAGAAGGCAAAAGTTAAGGCAAGAAACAGTGAAGCGGAGCATATAAAAACCATGTTTCGTGAAAGTGGTATATCTGCGATGTATTTTGATGACAGAGAGGGTGTTTCGTACGTAATGAGTCAGAAACAATTATAAAATAATATGCCCTACACAAAATGCGACCGTGTTCATTAATGGGAGCATATTGCAGTTGTTGCTGCGCCAGAAGCAGAGTTTTTACGTATTTCGCCCAGGCATCTGGCAGGGTGCAACACATATTTTGAGAAGTACAATTTGTGCCAGGGGCGACGAAATGCATGGGGCGCTGGGGCGCTTCCTCCCCCGCCCCCAGGGGCGGCGGAATGCATGGGGAACTTGGCCGCTGCCTCCTCCTTGCGCGAGCAAAGTGCGTCGCACCCCCGTGGGGAACTATTTGAAACTTTTTGCTCTCCATATACATACCATGTTTATAAAAAAATACGCATTGAAAGTTAAGCGATGCATTTCGACAGTTAGGTTATGTAGGTACGACTAGAACATATAGGTTCATACATTTTGTTCTCGCAATTTCTTTGGCACTCCTAATAATTGAAAGGAAACTATTGTCCGTGTACGCTCACGATCTGCTCGGCACCATTGCTATATATTCATCAAACGTGATCTTGCTTACGGTACTTGAAGCTGAACTTAGCACCACTTAGTGCCAGTGGCGGATACAGCCGAGCCGATTTTGACGTGTTGATTTGGAGGAAAATTCCCCCATTCACCGGAAAAATATAAGAATTCTTCTGGTAAATTTACAAATCGAGACCAAAATCTTCATTTTCGGCATGCTTTCCCGCCGTTGCTGCCCGGTGAACATTTCTGGAGCATCTCCTTGGATCCAAAGGGGATCATGGAGGGTATTTCACCCAGAACGGCGTTCCTCCAGGCACGGCCACCTGCAATCTTTCCTACTCTCTTCTTAGCTGAAGTCGCCTCGCTGGAAAATCTGGGCCTATTGGTTAGGTCTGAGTTTACCCCATTTACTGGTGGTGCTCGCCCCGGGAAAATGATGCCCGGCCCACTAGACGAATGCCCCGCTACAAATAAATTAATTTAGCTGTCTTTGCTTCTGTCGGGCAATTCATAAGACATTGTTTTTATTTTACTAGTATACGTTTGCTGGTATACTAGTACACGTTCAGCTTTAGGGTTACGCAGGTTTGTTCATTGAATCCATAATTTGGATCATTGATTTTTGTGAATTATGAAGTAGACAGTCGTTTCCCTGACCTGGACCGGTTAAATGCTTGAGGAAACGATCTGACAAAGCTGTGTCAAGTATCACAAACGGCATTCACTATCTACGTTATGGTTTGACAAACATTTACACCTCTTGCGTAACAAGGATACGTTTGCAGCGACATGAACCGGCCATTCGATTAGCACATTTGCTGGGGGAGGGTGCTTGCCCTTCTGGCCATCACTTTTTATTTCGAGGGGCAATTTGCTTCCAGTAGTAAGCCATTCGTGTTCGCGCATATTTCCACAACAGGGCGTAAATCGTGCAAAGTTAAGCTCGGTTCACACCGCGACGGGATGGAATGAGAAACGGCGCTGCCGGCCGCTGGCCTGGGATTTTGTGACATCACATGACCAAATATGGTAAGCGATCGGCCGTTCGGGCTCTGGCCCCTGCCGGTATGAATCGGAGATGGGTCAGACGAGAAACGGCGCCGTTTGGCACGAACAAGAAAAGTTGAATTGAAGTCAACTTTTGTGTCGGCCTCGTGGCGTTCTGTTGTCGGCGAACGTGGAGCAAGGGATGCCGTTGAGAGGTCAGCTTTGGGGATGGAGGTGAAGTATTTGCTCAATATTTCAATGCTTTTTAATCTCAGTTAGATATTCCTTGCATCAAACGCAAACAGTAATCATTCAAATATAACATTTATCTTACCTGATAGTTATCGCTAGCCTGGTAATCTTTACCTTTCGGCCGACACATACTGCCAAGGTTAGTGATTTGTAAAGAGGTGTACAATGGGGAATAGTGACGTCACAGGAGTCAGGGAAGTGACGTCACGACGTCACAAGATTCGGAGGATTCTGGTTTTCCGGTTAGGTTAGGTTAGGTTAGGTTACATTATATTATGCTATGATACATTTTGTATATTATGCTACATTATCTTAGTCTAGGTTAGGTGGTAATCTTTACCGACACCCGACTCCTGTGACGTCACTTCCCTGACTCCTGTGACGTCACTCTTCCCCACTGTATACCTCTTTACAAATCACTAACCTTGGCAGTATGTGTCGGCCGAAAGGTAAAGATTACCGCTAGCCTCTCCACTAGTGCTACAGAAGCCCTGTTGTTCGTGTCCATGTGCTGTAGTTTTGGTCCCACTAGATTCACTAATTCATCAAATCTTCCTGAGCTCATTCGGTAAGCCCCATGAAAGGCAACTGGGTTCAGATGCTCCTCCCTCATCAAGCTCGCAAACTCGCCGTGCTCTTCAATACGCAATAATGACTGGAGTACCCAGCTCCTTCTAGGTCGGGCATCATCCAGAAGCATGAGTAAAAGCAAATCGTCTTCTTCCATCTTCAGCACGTGACCCTCGACGCTTAATTAATACAAGCCAGCCCACAATTAAATTCGCCCAGACCAACACACCTCACGTACCTCACAAGCAATGAGTGAGGTGCGCCACTTTCGTAAACCAAGCGCCAGTGAACCGGGCCCCGGCGGATTCGTCCGTTGTTACCAATTCGCGTCCTGAATATTTCCCATGTTACCATTTGCCCAACTTTTGCCGTTCTTGTTCTGCAGACGAGAAAATTTCTTATCCGTTTCGGTCTGTCGCGGTGTGAACCGAGCTTAAGGCGGCAAATTGGTTCACAATGGCGGCCCGGCATTCAAGAGGCGCGCCCAAGAGCTATAATGGCTATTTTGGGCATGCTAGGCCGGATTATGTGGGAAAAAGTGCACTACGTCATCAGGAGCGTTCGCCTGGCCCAGGGAATTCGCTACGTTCAATAGAGTGACGTCCAGAAGGTGGTCCAGAAGGTCCAGCAGCCAGTATTGGTGCTGGCAAGAGAGGCGTTCGGGTGCCCCAGCAGAGCGCTCGAATTTGTACTAGCGGTGTTAACAGGGAAAGGGTGTAAAGCCGTAAGCGCAGGCGTCGCAGAAAAAGTAGAACTGATTTACGGCAATACAGCACAGTGCATTTTAATTTGAGATTTGTGCATTGTAGTTGGCACAGGAACCCGATTGTAGAAATCAGAGGTGTTGTTTTATGAACTTTTCAGGGGACAAGTGCCCCCTCAATATTGGCTTTGTCCCTCCCAAAACTTTCAACTTCTAACATTGGACCCTATGGAGTGTGCCCCACCACCCCCTGTTAGTTAGTTATTCATTTGGGCTTTAGGGCACTTCGACCAAACTTGATCATTACAATCCATTTGGGCATGCCCACTGCCTTCATGTATTTGCCCCCCCCCCCTATGAGAAAGCAACACCCGTGGCAGAAATATTGTCTTCGGTTTCTGCAAATGCACGTAGGAAAAATAATTCGCTTCGGCCGAATTTAGCTGCAAGCTTATCGCAGCCGACCTCCTCTGCGGAATACGATGTGCATGTCTTATCGCAGCCGACCTCCTCTGCGGAATACGATGTGCATGTCTTATCGCAGCCGACCTCCTCTGCGGAATGCGATGTGCATATCTTCTATCTGCACGCAAATATGCCGAAGTATCAAAGTAGCATTGAGGTGACACCGTGTCACTGTACCTTATGCCTCACCGCCAGATACTAGATGAAATGAGAACTTTTGAGATTTCCACCAGGTAAAACCCTACGTCTTCGGCGCGCTTCACGCCGAAAGCTTTCTCTGTTTCTTCACATTTGTTTTTGTCGCCCGCCTTAGGAAAATCCTGGCTGCGCCACTGCTTGTCAAATTGGTTGTTGACACATTACTGGAATATGCATAAATCTTTCGCAAGAGAAATACTCTTCGCAAATTGTCTTGTTCAGTAACATCGTCTATCAATGTCGGCACGTATACTTTTGCCTCAGAGATAGCCTGCATGCCTGCTAAACTGAACTGGTTTGCTCTGGCCAGTGTTATCATCCCAACTAGCAATACTACACTCAATTGTACCTACTGTAGGCAATATATTTGATATAGCTGTTGAAACATATTAGGTATCCAATGCAGCTCTTTGTTTAACTTGCCTAGCTGGCTGTCTGCCTCTCACATCTCATAAACTATTCCCAAATATAAACTATTGAACCATTTGACTGACGCGTTCTGCTTAAGGACCAAGTGATAGGTGAATGGGTAGGCAATAGGTAGGCTGGAAATACACAGATATGATCAGTGGCGTCGCCACGAAGTTCTTCTCGGAGGGGCAAGGTTCAAAGGGGGCCTCCTGCTCCACCCGAAATGGGACCTTCATTGAGTTAGGGCTTCCTATTGCATTTTTAGTCTCTTAGTATGGATTAGGAATGGGAAACATGACTTCATATTGATGTCTTGTTTGTTCTTGGCATGGTGCATCACTTACGAGAAACGCAATAGCAATAATAATGTATTCGCTGAGAGCTGAGCCATACCAGATTATAAATAAGTAATATGTGGATAAATACCTAAGTGACAAAACAAAGAAATGTCTGAATTCTTTATCGACCAGAATAATCTTCCCGTTGGCCTCTAGATTGCAGCGAGCTGGCGGGGCTAGTGATAAGCATATCTCAATGATATTTGATCAATCCACTTTTATGTCCTCCAAGTCTAACTGAACATAGCTAGATACATCACCACTGTTAGTCATCCCCACCAGTTTGATGTCATAAGCAAGCTTAAATGATCATCTATCAGTCCTAGGACGACAATTGCGCGAAGATGATAACGAGAAGTTGATTTAATTGGTTTTCTGATCGCCATCTCGGTGATTTATTGATTTTCATAGCATTTGGTGCTGGCTGCAAGGCACCTGACACACGAGCTAAAATAAGAAATATTCAGCGAATAAATTCACGGCAAGAACAAACATTGAACAACAATGAACATGCATATGCACATGGACAATGCATAAATAATCCAAAACCTTCACATTCGACGCCCTCACGCCCATGGTTTTCGCTGTGCTGTGCCGTTTTGTAAATTACGTTGTTGAGAAGGCATTGAAGCTGGGTAGCTCTAAGCATGCAGGCTGGAATCGCAGAAAACAAAGTTTTTAGGAAGAAAATGCATGTAAAAACATCATTCCCCCCATTTTATAGGGGGCACGGTTGTTGTTTTGTACGCTTGTGAGGGGAATTTGACCCCTTAGTATTGGCTTTTCCCCATCGGCAACGAGAAGTTAAGCTTCTGAAAATTATTTGGGGGAAGGGAGGGCAAGCGATTTAGAGGGGGCCCACCTACCTCCATCAAAAACAATCCTCGGATTTCGACCACTATTTTGCGAAGGGGACCTTTTTAAAATGAAATAATTAGTGACCAACTGAATTGTCCTGTGAAAGGGCCAAATCTACCACCATCGTTCCTGCGTCGCCGGATTTCAACCATAACGCACCCACCCTGTTCGAAGGTTTCCTTTTGGCATCCATTGATAAGTCACCTCACACTGCTGAAATTACACGTACGCAAATTACCTTAAATTGTAAAGTTTTCCAGTTTCAGGCATTCCAGTTCATAGCGCCCAGTCGCCATGACGCCAACGTTAGTGCACGTGCACACATCTTGCGCATTCGGCGCATTCGCCACACTTCGTGTGATGCTATGGTTTCTGCTAGGCCTCCTACGTTTTGCTAATTGCTGCCACATGATAGAGTTGCGCCATACCTGATGTGATGGGATGCTCCGTATGGGCGTTCGCTGCGAAAGTTCGATTAATGAAATTAAATCGTCAGTTCTCTATTTCCCACATTTTCCGGTGGTTAATAAATGCGGATAGCCGCTGAGCCTTGATGCACCTCATATTTTTGGCTAAATATGCTCCCAGATTGACTACCGAACTGAGGCCCTGCCTCAGTGTCCTTATTTGGACCCGTTGGGTCTTTCTTCGTCTACGGATGTGTCTTTGGACTGCAATCCATTTCTGTTAGGTGCGCAACACATTTTCGAAACCCCTGCTCGTTTTAGGGTTTCGTTGCTTTTTTGTGCAACCGAAAATTTGTTTTAGGTACCGGGACGTTTTCGAAGTTCCCGATATTTTTATTTAGTGCTCGGTCTTTTTGTTCTTTTTGGGACCATGTTGCTTTTTGCGGTCCCAGCCTCTTTTTCAGGCCCGTATGCGGTCTCGTGGCCCTAGTGTGTTTTGAGAGCTTCCAGTGTATTTCTAGAGCTCCCGGTGTGTATATTTAGGGCTGCAGCGCATGTTTTAAGCCCCTGTCGCAATTTGCGAGACTCTGTGCGCTTTGGAGGGCCAGGTGCATTTTCGGCCCCCGTTGTGCTCTTAGGGTCCCGCTGTGCTTATTTGGCGCTTCTCACGCACATTTGTGGGGCCCCAGTACGATTTTGGTGCTTCGGTGCGATTTGTGGGGTCCCGGCGCGACTTTTCGCACCCAAACGCGTGGTACCGAGGACCCAACGCCAGTTTTCTGGGCTCGATGCGATTTATTGTGGATCTTTTCTGGATTTTTTGAAAAGTCCGAATCCCGGCCTGGTTTTTTTCGGGCCCGTGGTGCCATGTTTTTGTATCCCGCCTCGATTTTTCGAGCCCCGGTGCGTTTTTTTGGGGGCCGTACGTGATTTTGAAGGCATCGGGTACTATGTATGGTGCTCCAGAGCCATTTTCCTGACTCGGACATTTATTTCTCGGAATCCCTCCATATTTTGGAGGGCTCCAGCTTGATTTTTGTCTGGTACCGATGCGATTTTTGGGGTCACACTGTGCTTATGTGGAGCCCTAGACGCCAATTTTGGATAGCCACGAAGTTAATTTTGTATGCCCAGACCAAATGTTTGGGACCACCGACGATAATTGTGGGTCCCGAGCGCGATATTTGGGGGACCGGTACGAGTTTGCGGGGCGCGTTGTACTTAGCTGCGTCCCCAATGCGACTTTGGTGGTTCTTGTTGTAAATTTTCGGGCCTCTGAGCGAGTTTTCTGGGGCCCGTTGGATTTATTTGGAGCCCCCTACGCGAATTCTGGTCGATCGACGCGAATTTTGGTGGCCCCAGCACAACTTTTTGGGGCCCCGGCACCATTCTTGAGAGCTTCCTCCTTTCAGGAGGAAGGGGCATTTGCCCCTTTGATATGCCACTGCGGCTACTGAAGGAGTTTTTTTTTAAGTCAATGGCACCTTTCGGAGTAGAAAAGCCATTCAGATAATTTTTTTCCGGACCTGTTTGGAATTTTCCGGTGCTGGGATCGATTGGAACGAGTCTCGGTGTGATCTTTTTGGAGTTCGAGTTCTATTTTTATAGGCCCTTGTGGGATATTTTTGGGCCCCGGTACGATTTTTCGGTTTCCCGGTGCGATATTTTTTCGGTGCCCTGACATGCTTTTTCCGGGGCATAGCTGGGTTTTGGGGGACTTTCACCAGATTTTTAGGCCGCAGAGTGACATTCCGGGTAAGAATTGATTTTGTGTGTGTGTGGGTGGGGGGGGGGGCTGCTGCAACTTTTGTTGCCCGGCGTGACCATTTGGGCCTCCAGTGTCATTTTCAAGGTCTGCAACGCGACTTTTTTGAGTCCATGTGTGATCTTTTGGGCCCCGACGTCATTTGCTTAGATCCCTAGCGCGAGTTTTAGCGGCCTCGAAACCTTTCGGAGGTCCAGCATGTTTTGGGGGCTTTTGACGTCATTTTTGGTGCCCCAGGGTGATTATCCATGTTCGAATTGTATTTCGATGCCCAGGCTTAATTTGTTTTGGTCCCGATGAGAGTCTTGGGGCCCGGTACGACCTGTCGTGTCCCAAGCGTGATTTTTCAGGGTCCGGGCGTGACTTTTTGACAACCTCAGGCTCAGCGTGATTTTCAGGGGCTCCGGCTCTTTTGGGGCCCATATCGTGATTTTAAAGTACCCGGCACGACTTTTTTGGGCGACCCCAGTATGATTTTCAGGGGCCCAGACGCGAACTTTTGAGGCACCGAACATAATATTACGGCATGGAGGGGGCTTTGTTGCCATTGTTGCCTATCATGTGATTGGCATTTGCATCTAGACTTGGAAGCGACAACTTCCGCAGATGCGGCCACCGCTCGACATCTTCCTGCTTCGCAATGTCATCAACAGAAACAGGGATCTTGGCAAGTGTGTATACAGGAGGGAGGGACATGAAGGGATAGGAGCCTTCGTTAGCCCTGCCACCTCCAGTCCAGTGACAACATAACTTTTCAGTTCATCGCACTTTGCTTGCACTGTATATATCACAAGAGTGGTGGGAACTGCATCTGTGCATTCCAACTGATCCAATAGGGACTTCGTACAAAATGTTGCTGAACTTCCGCTATCTAACAGAGCGTGAGTTTTGATGATTTGTCCATACTTAGACCTAACCTTGACCGGAATGATAGACATACCACTCCCAGAGCAGGCACTCTCATTGAAAGTGGTTCAAATGCCCATTACTGTTGGGCTGCTTGTCCTCTCCTCAGCTTCCAGCTTGACCCTGTCCTGCTGGACATTGCGTTCAGACTTCCTAGGCTGCAGTGGATTCCTATGCAGGAGTTTCGGGTGTCTGCCCTTGCAGATGGTGCACGTCTTTCCTCCCTTACATTGACTCGATAAATGGCCCACTCGTAGACAACCAAAGCAGCGGTGACCTTCACGTATAAAGTCCAACATTACCTGCTCGTCTTTACCAGAAAGTTTTTCGCAATCCTCCAAAAAGTAATGACCTCTGCAGAAGGGGCAGCCCGTTGCAGGTGCAGATCCGGAAGGCTCTCGAACCTGAATATCTGCAGCGCCGATGCTACCAAGCAACTGTTTTTGTGGCTTCACATACTGCTTCTCGACTTCCACATCTTTCTTAAAAAACATATCTACCAAATACTGGGTTGGACATGATCCTGGACTCCTCGACAAAATTCACTAGGCCACCAAAGGTCACACATCTGTGCTCATGCTCACACTCTATCGGCGACACGACTTGCATATGCCAGGGTAACTTCAATACGATCCTCCGAATGTTCCTGGGATACTCAATTTCTCTAACTCACTGGGACATGCCAGTCATAGAGTTTAAACAGCTCCTGATCATGATATAAATTATGTCTAATCTATCCACATCATCAACCTTGAAGTGTGGCGGTCCTCGCACTTTCACGGCTGCGGGTAATTAAATTGTCTTTATCCGGTTGTCGCAAATACTTCCTAAATGCTCTTTTTGGTACCGCAATGGCTTGTGAAATTTCTAGACACCACCAAAGTACTGGTTTCTTTTTTTAGAAAGGTTTTGTTAGTGGAATAGCCGTAAAAGCTGCTTCGAAAAGTTGATTTGTAATTAAGTTGATGTTTTCGACGGGAGAAATGTTGGGGTTGTATTGAATATGTGAACGTTCCTGAAATGTTGTTCAATCGGCCTTCAAAATGTTCCAGCCGGGATAAAACTGCGTGTGGTATCGGTCACAGTTGAAAAGTGGGTATTATTTGATGGGGTAGTGATCACTGGCATGAATGTCGATGCCTATGATCCAATCAAAATCGTTTGCCAAAGACGGAGAGCAAAATGTTAAATCAATGGCAGTTTCTATATTGTGACCTCGGTGGGAAAAATTTATATATCCGGTGTTCAGTAATATTAAATTGTGTCTGGCTAAGGTGTGTTCAACAATGTGTCCGCGAGTGTCTGGAAGCGCACGTGTTTTATCCCACGCTGGACTGGAAACTTTATAATATCGAAGTAAAATAAAACGGTTTTTGAATTCTGCTGAGGTTTTCACCTTGTGTTGAACTGTTTGTATTATCTGTGTGAGGTGGAATATAGATGGAACAAACATCTATATTTATTCCATATAGTCGTAAAGTGCAGGCTACCGCCTGTAAGGCTGTGTTGAGTAATTTGTGTATTTGTGTAAAATCATTGTTCATGTATGGTGCTGTACCGCTCCTGGGGTGTGGTCCACGGACCTCGTCGTAGCGGTACAGCGAGTAATGAAAGATATTGAAATGATGTGTACCGGTGGGCAAAAACCATATTTCATGAATGGCAATAAGAATAGGTGCGATAAAACTAAAGAATGCCTTCATTTCGACCCATTTTGATAATTAACTGTGACAATTTAATTGTAAGAATAAGGACATTTTTAGAAAATTAAAGTTTGTGGGCACCTTTCGGTGCGTGCCTGAGCCATGCGTGGAGATCCGGCGGGCATGTGGATTGAGCACGGCGGTCCCGGTTGACCCACCCGTGCCGTCCGGCCGACCGATGACCTTGGAGAGGTTACGACGGCCGATCATGGCCACGGGGATGCCCACCGGCTGGGAGAAGCTTGCTGGGTCACGTGGGCGCCGGCCGGCGCAAGACGCACCAGGCTCGGTCGGGGCTGTATCATAGCATCCATGGTTCATTTAGTGCCAAAGTTCATAACGTCCAAAGCTCACAACGTCCAAAGATCATAACGTCCAAAGCTCACAACGTCCAAAGATCATAACGTCCCAAATGCTAAATAAAGTCGAAACAGTCCAAAATGTCTCGGATATGGTAGGTTCACAACGTCCAGAGTTCATAGCGTCCAACGATCGCAACCTCCAAAGCTGGCTTCAGACGTTCATAACGTCCAAGGTTCATTTCGTACCAAAGTTAATAACGTCCAAAAATAGTTCCTCAGTTGTCCGCTAGAGGGGCCAGCAAAGCATTGGCGGTGAAATCGTGCGGCTGTGTCTCCGTTTTCTGCCAACAGGTGGCAATGGCAAACGTGGCGTAGGGTGCACGTTATCGTTCCGTCCACCCATTCCCATGCTAAAGCCTGCCTTCTCCATTGCACACCCCGGTACGTCCGATTTGGCATGTGTGTTATATATTGCTCATAACACACACACCACGGATAAGCGCACCGGGCCGTATGCAACTGAGTATGCAAACTGAGCTGTATGCATTCAAACTTATGCTCCACCGCTTGTTACGATGCCGGGCCTGGCGCGTCGGTGAGCCGCACCCCTTATGGTCAAAGTCCAGAGTGCCGGCATTGGGGGACCGTCCAGGTAGCTGATAACTGATAAGCAGCGACGTCCCGGTACATTCCCCAGCATCCCACGGCAGTCTTTACCCCCGTTCCCCAGAGTAAGGTGGCGCCGCTCCGACAGGGAAAGACCCTCCCCCACCCCTTTGGAACAGATCTTCCAGCCAAATGCGCTCTTTTCGGAGGAAAAGGTGCCCCCTCAGTATTCCCGAGCGCAGCCCCTGCACCCGCTCAACGAATTTTCCCACCGAAGGGGACCCTCTGAGGAAATGTATTCGTCCCTGGAGGAACTGGAGAATATTTCAGAATGCACACCTGAAGAAACCACCGGACCACATTTGGCAGCACATTTGGGAGGTGCCATGCGACAATAACCGCACACTCCTGCCAACTGTTGACAACAAACGGAGCCACAGTCGCACGATTTCACAACCAGGGTTTCAATAGCTCCTCTAGCGGACAACTGAGGAACTATTTTTGGATGTTATAAACTTTGGTACTAAGTGAACCTTGGACGTTATGAACGCTCTCTCTCTCTCTGAAGCCAGTTTTGGAGGTTGTGATCCTTGGACGTTATGGACTCTGAACGTTATGAACGCACCATATCCGAGACACTTTGGACTTTTTTGGACTTTATTTCGAATTTTGGACGTTATGATCCTTGGACGCTGTTAGCTTTGGACGCTATGAACTTTAGTACTAAATGAACCTTGGACGTTATGAATGCTCCCCGCTCGGTCGGCGACCCGCTGATGGTGAACGAGACGTTGGTCCAGTGGCCGAATTACTGCGGGGTCTGCCACTCCTCACTGGAGTGGCCGGAGTGGTCTGTGTCGGTCTGGTTTGTGGTGTGAGTTTCTTAGTGGTGCTAGTCCTGGTATAATGTCAATTTGTGTGGAAGATGAAGTATGGTTGACCCGTGGTGTGGTGGAGCGAAGCTGGCTGCCTGGGCGTACGATTTCGCAGAGGGGGAGGTGGCCTCAATGGACCGTCGATCCTGGGGGTATGAAATCCCGGTCGTGACCTTGACAGCGCAGACCTCCTTCTCCTTGCGCCAAATGGGACAGAGGGGTGATGTGGTCAGGTGATCGTAGGTGTGACAATTCAGGCAGTGGTCTTGTTTGCAGTTGGTGGATTCGGGTTGAGGTGTCTCGCCGTACTTGGGGCATCGGGCTGATTGGCGACGCTACCGTTTCCCATTTAGACAGATTCCTGTGTGTTTTGCTAGTCCCTCAATATTCTCCATTATCTTCCACTTGTTCACGATATTGGTTCGCACACCGCTAGGGCTTTGAACAATGTTTGACTTTTCTCATATAGCAAGGACAGCATCTTTTACTCGGCAAGACACTTCTTATCAGAAGGCAATGTAGCACTTAGCAGAGTTAAGGCTGATATAGTCTTCAAGAAAAAAAAACATAGATATCACGTTTCAACGACAGTTGGGACGGTGGGAGATCAGCTGGCTGAACGTCAAACATGAACAAGCTTCTTTTCCGAAGAGTAGGCCCTGGATTCTACATTGTCTCTCACCCAGTTCACACACTACCACATGGAAACAATAATCCACGCCTATGCTCAGCTATGTGCCGACACAGCAACTGCCGATGTCCGACTACTCTTTCTACCCATTCCCATTATGGCGAGCCGTATGTGTCACGCGATCCGAGGGCAGCGACGAGACAGCTTTTGTCATTGGATACGCAAGAATTTACTGTTCTGTAAAGGCTATCTGTCTTCTTGACACGTACGTGCCCAGTGCCTGTGCTTGTGAGACACGGCGAGTTCTCCCCATTAACACGACACAAAAGCGACTGAACTCTTCTGGAAATTAGCATTGAATTTATATGTCACTAAATGGTATTTAGTCCAGTAATGACCCGTCCGTTTTCAATGTAATGCATTGTCATTCATCAAGTTGCATATGCACTATTTACATTTTTCATGAAATACACTAAATGCTATCAATGCACTTAACAAGTAACGCCCTATCATCCGGACACTCCCATGTTTCCATGTGACACAAGCGATGATAATGATCGGTGCTATCTTCCCGTTTTGCACGTTAATGTCAGTCGGTACTTTGATGCATCGGGAACGCAAAACTACTGGATGAACACAAAATTGGCACTCAAGTATTTATGGGAATTTTTATTTCACGTTTTTTGCGACATTTTTTTTTATTTGCTAGCCAATGTTTACCAGGCTTGGCGCGAGCAACGGAAATTTGGCCAGACCCGACCAGCGAACCATACAATCTAAGGGCACAATTGACTTGTGGATAAGCGTGTATGAAGCAAAGCTACGCTCCTATTCTGGATGTGTTGCTCTATAACAGGAAAAATGGGTGAATAGGCAGCATTAATTTGTTACTACCACACAACTTGAGAAATATGTAGCATTGTCTCGTCCTCGATAGTTACTGATGAACAAAAAGTATTCCAAAGATTACATATCTGGAGTTGCCTTGTAGAACATAACGCACTGGTTTTAGTTCCGCGGCTATGGCTATGCTTCGTGATGGCATTCTCCCTACAGTGCCGGTGTAAATCGAGTCTGATATATTTACAGCGTCAAACACCCCATCGTTATGGATATGTTACCACTCGCATGCAAATCAGATCACCGATATTCAAGAGTTCGAGTAAGGTATAAAGCATAGGCTCCGCTATCGCATCGTACAGGAAAACATGGAAGTTTTCCGTTCTCGCCATGACGTTTTCCCGTTTTTCCTTTTTTCCCGTTTTATCCGTGATGTCCGGTATGGACGTGATCACGGAGATAAAAAAAACTGAAAGTGATAATGGTGGACGCCATATTGCGCTGTGCCGATTTACTTTTCTCTGTCATAATTCACATTTTCTCCCAGTCTTAGTAACTTCGGCGTTGTATTTGATTGACCGCCGACGTAGGGTGGGCTTGCTGTTGCTGTTGCCAGCGACAGCGAGAGCAGGGTGACATAATCCGCCCTGTCCGGGTACCACCGACGCCATTGCATCGGGGGGGGGGGGGGGTTCACACGCTGGTCACGGAAATACGAGATAGTGGCCCAGATTCCCACCGGCGAAAATACCGCATGTCTGTAGAAGATGTCGATGAGATATTGAGAGATAAAAAATCCACTACAGCATTGAGAAGTCATGGACGCAGATGCGAACTTCGCGATCTCGCCTGCAGAGCGGCTGGCAGCCAGACTTCGCTGGGGATTTGATTGCGTTCAGGGGCAGATCTAGGAATTGTTATCGCGGCGAGGGAGTGCACTCGTCTGGAGGGGCGTCACTGTTTATTAAATGTTGAAGGAGTGTACTAGTGTCCTTGAAGGACGCTTTTTACTCAGAGAGGTACCTTCGTCTGGCAAATTAATGTGCTGCATTCGAGCGTCCTCAGAGTGGCGCCTCCTTTCCATGGTGGGCATATGCCCGTGCCACTTGTAATTCCGCCCGTGGCTAGGGCTAAGAGAATGTTCAGAATAATAATCATAAAGTGAGGGACTGGTCCCCGACCCCTCCCTTCTCTCGATTCCCAAGTCCATGATGTTTGATCTGACCTGCCCATCTGACTGACCCGACCACCCTTATCACAATTGTGTGACCGCCAATGTCTCAGTATCTGACCCTAAGAATGTACTATCCTTATCACACAGGTTCTCTGATATGTCAGCTGAGGGAGGGGCATTCCTACCTCCTCTCTAGTCACGACCATTCCCCCAGCCACTGACAATTCCCATTATAGGGGGGGGGGGGTGGAAGGGATACGAATTCTAATAGCCTTCGATGATAAACCCGAAGTCGCCAATGGATGCGGGCTTTGCACAATTTTGCTTAAACACCTATATGGTGTAGTAGATTACGATAGGTAGGTGAATAAGCGCTTTCTTACCACGGCCACTAGGCCGCAAAGTATCATCACCCTTTTCAGAATCGGCAAAATGTCATCCACCTGGCACATACCTTGCATTGCTCCATCACTAAGGGCAGGGGCGTAGGAGCGACAGGAAAAGTGTGGACGATTTTCAGGGGGAGCCATTTCACCGGATTAGCGCCACTGAAGGCTGAGTGGCAATAACCCTCGGGGGGAGCGGTTGATATGCGCCACCCTTTCTGGTTTTGCGCGAATAGTGAAAGAACGGCGGAAGGCAGCGCGGCAAAATTTGGCATACCTTTTTCCACATCAATTTGGCATGTTGTGTGAATCTTTTGAGGTCAGGTCACTTAGGGTCAATGAGTTAGTCAAGGTCAAGTGAGGTCACCTCCAGAAAAGTTCAACCAGTCGTCACGCTTTAACGGATAAAGATATTGTAATAAAACTTTCAGCGTTTGCTTACCTTTAGGGAGGAAACAAAAGGCAACAGATGAATTGATGTTTTTTCCGATTTTGATGACATATTTGTTTTGCATATTTGACCATTATGGCTAAAATCGAAGATTCTGGCTAAAGTAAGCATTTTTATCAGAGCAAGTTTATGTCAATGAACGTTTTTCGGTCCGCTCTACCCATTAGGAAAGGAAAAATTGAGGAAAAAAATTGACAAATCAAGATTTTGAAATTTAAAATAAATAATGTTTTCGGGCCAACAAAACATTTAAGGCCGTGGTCGATTTCGCCTTTCCTTTCTGATTCTAAAATTGTTTTAATTTTCAAATATCCCCAAAATGAACTCCCCAGAGCCAGAAACATGAAATCAGTTGTGAGAACATAGACTGCCTAGTGACGTCATTTTTTAAATAATTGTTTTACGTTGGTTTCTGGTCCTACTCGTCGAGCGCTTTTCGATGACACCTCTTTCGTTTTCGTGCGACGCTTAGTTTGGAGATTAGATGGGGGGTTTGTATCAACCCCCTCCGAGACGGGGTGTGAGGATCTGACCGGAAAGACGGGGAGGGTTAAGAGTGGGTGCACTCGAGTGCCGTTGAGTGGGCGCATTTTGTGCTCAAATTCCCAAATTTCAAGTTGGAGTGCACTCGATGATCTTGTAGAGTCGCCTTTATCCAGTCAGAGAGAAGCCTCTCTCAAGTTAGAGGGGACGCCGCCGAAAAGTGGTGGAACTGGTCGCCCCCAGCTAACAGCGCCCATGACGTGAGGCCCCACCAGGGGAGCAAAGTGAATGGGGGCAAGCTGCCCATAAAAAAATATCCAAAATAATTTTTACATTAATGCCATAGCATTGCGTGGTAAATAATGAACTGATAATAGGCTATTCCCTGACCAAAGCTCGCGCCGGCAACGTACCCCGGAACCTAATCACTTCAACATATCATACATAAGTCTTTCTCCTGGAATGAGCATGGAAAGAGGCACCTACTTCTTAGTTGTCCCTCCAGACTCTTCATTTTGGTTCTTTTTTAAAGTACGTTTGCATGACTAAATGCAAGTTTTAAAGAAAGTGAATTGTAGTCCAGATGTGCTTCTAATTTGTGACACTGAATGATAACTCTTTTCCCATCGCACAAAAACACAATCCTTCGCCAGTAAACAGCATGCAAACAATCCTTCGCCAGTAAACAGCATGCAAACAATCCTTCGCCAGTAAACAGCATGCAAACAACAATATCCGCTCCGAGTTGCGCCAGACCGCGGACAAAATGCCAATTAAGATACGAAATCTGAACATGTTTCCGTTGTCACGTGATCCTTTTTCTCAGCGATGTCCGTGATCTCCATAATCTCAGCGATGTCCGTGATCTCCATAATCTCAGCGATGTCCGTGATCTCCATAATCTCAGCGATGTCCGTGATCTCCATAATCTCAGCGATGTCCGCGATCTCCATAATCTCAGCGATGTCCGTGATCTCCATAATCTCAGCGATGTCCGTGATCTCCATAATCTCAGCGATGTCCGTGATCTCCATAATCTCAGTGACGATTTTCTCGAGTTCCACGTGACGTGTTTTCCGTTTCCCCGTGATGCTGCAGTGGAGACGACGCAATGCTTTTTGTATGCATTGAACTCTACCCAGTACCGGATTTCACGACAAAACAGACTTCATTGCGGAAGACACGGATGGTGGAGCCCGGCATTCAGGTTGTGGCAAAGGGTAGCCTAAGGGCGTAACCTTCTCCCAAATATTGTAGGGACAAGTAATTACCACACGGTCCTTTCCACGGAAAGCCCATGATATTAATGATTGTTGCAAAATATTGAAGAAGCATCTCCTCCAGCCTCCACGTCCCACCTCATTCACCGGTAGGAACGTAGCCAGGAACTGTTCAAGGAGGGGATTTTGCGACGGAGCCCGGACAAACACCACATTTTGTTTTCAAGTCCTCGGATTTCAGCTACTTTATTTCAAAAGGGCTGAAATCCGAGAGAAAACAAAATTCCTCAGAAGAGTAAAGTTTCAGTCTTTTTTTACTCCTCATTGCTAGCTCGGATCGTCGGATCCCCTTTCTCCTCAAATTGTATATTGTAAGCATGGCACCATAAACCAGTAATGCAGATCGCCCAGACATACATCTAGATGTAGGATTTCAAAACGCAGTGATAACTTGTTCGTGAGAACGGGTGGAATATACCACTTACTGAACACTTAGTCGGCATCCTTCCAAAAGAAGTATGGACACCGTGCTTCTTGGTGTGTGCTTGTGAAGTCATCATGCCTTATTTCTCAAACATCATCACGTCTATTAGTATCATGCTTATGCTCACCATAACGGATTCAGGATTGTGATAACGAACATCCCGTAGTGCAATTCGAAGTAATGGTATTACCTATAATGTGCATGTTGTACAATAGCAGTTAATGGCAGAGGTATTTGTATGGTTATCATTGCTATCGGTATCCCCAAATTAAGTAACTCTCAAAACATGCACAATCGATAGTTGTATGTAGCAATTTCCTGAAAATGGGGTTTTAAGGACAGAAGTATTTTAAACAGTATTATTTCCATGGCAACTTCGACATCCTGCCATACTCGCTTCGACATCTCACACCTAACAATAATTCAATATTTTAACACTGTCAAAACGTCATTGCGAAAGATGTCGAATCAGTATTCGGAAAGGGGTAAAGGGCCTGCAAACGTTGCTAAGACGTTGGTAGACGTTATACGTTCGCAATGGCCCTTAAACATTCATAAAAGTCCATAGACGTTTGTAATAGTCCGCAGGCGTTCGTAGGGACCAATAGACGTTTGTAGAAGCCCGTGAGCTCGTAGGCATCCGCAACGGCCCTTGAACGTTTGTAAGGGCCCGCACACATTTTAGGGTCCTGTAAGCGCCCATAGACGTTCGTAAGGGACCGTAGAAGTTTGCAAGAGACAGGGGACGTTCCAAAGGGACCACGGACATTCGTAAGGGCCTGTAGACGTATGTAAGCACCCGTAGATATTCATAAGGGCCCGTAGAAGTTCATAAGGGTCCATGAACGTTCGTAAGGATCCAGTGCTGTTCACCTTTCTATCTCCGCCGTGATGACCTCGTACACGACTACGTACGGGTCCATGGTAAGGCTTTTGGGCCCGTGGGAGCCCAAGGGATAAACACCCCCTCCCCATTGGTCCTGCCCCCTGCCTTCTATTGACTACACAAAAGGGGTAGGTTCAGCGCCCTCATTGTTTCCGAAAACATATAGTAGCATGCTGGGAACTAATAATTACCCGAGTTCCTTAAAAAAATGTTCATCTGGAGTTTACCTCTCCTCCCAACCAGTGACGTCACGGTGACGATTTCGTTAATTGATTGCCAAAGACCATGTGTTCACGCAAAACTAACGAAATCACTCACGAAGAAATACCAAGGCTTGTTGTTATTGGTCGGTCACCAAATTATGTGCCAAATTATATGTCCTTGTTGATGTGGTAGTCCAACGCAACCAATCCACCAGCTGCCATAACTGGGTGTTAATACTAAAGGGTACAACGGCATTTGGCAGGTTTTCTAGTTCCAGCTCGTATAACCTAAGCAGGAATGTAAGATAATTATAGTAGAATATACCGAACTTTTGGCACGTCCGGCTACGCTACGCAAGGATGCTAAATATGTTTCCAACCCTGCCAAAGCTTTCATCTGTGGCGCAGCAGGGTAATCAATCACAAAGCTTTCAGCCTACGGTGCTTGATTGTTGGCATATAACATATTTGAGCAATATTGTATGCATCCCTTGTTGCTGAACACTTTTTCATGTCGGGTGCGGATATTCTTTATTTCTCATGGAGCAACAACCGTAACAACACACCTCAGCCCTCGGTCTTTCCTGAGCCTTAAACATTTGTGGATACTTCGTATATTTATTGGTTAAATAGCATTATTAAATAATATGCCAACATTTGATTCAACCACCTTGCTTTATGTAGAGGCGTTCACTGAATACTAAGTCATGAAAATTATTGTTAATGTTATTGTTAT
This sequence comes from Ashinkailepas kermadecensis, assembly GCA_034440615.1. Classification (NCBI taxonomy): domain Eukaryota; kingdom Metazoa; phylum Arthropoda; class Thecostraca; family Neolepadidae; genus Ashinkailepas; species Ashinkailepas kermadecensis. Next base: position 748,341 of record JAOTOM010005054.1, read on the forward strand.
ACGCATATTTATTGCATTAAGTATGTAGCCGTTCACATCAATGAAGAATGTCTGTTGTACTGCAAAATATTTAACATTTTTCTTCAACTATGTGACATCGAAATCAAAGTTTGCACTGTCCCGTAAATCTTGAGACTTTACCACAGAGTAGTCTATTGTCAAATACTATATTTTCTGGATATAATCATGTTCTGGGTGCAAACTAAAGATCCAGGAACAGCCTATTTTTCAGACCCTGGTTAGAATGACCTAGAATAGGTAGCCAAACGTCTAAAATATGCAATTTCAGCAGCTACTAAAGAAGCCAACATTAGCAGACGAATGGTGAAACATCTGTCATAAATGTAAAGTAGCTGGAAGCTGCGATGATATGGTAACCCAGTTCAATGACCCTTTGGTATGGTATTAGCCGCAGAGTGTGACCCTTCAATATATACATATGCATGTGTGTATGTATATATATATATATATATATATATATATATATATATATATATATATATATATATATATATATATATATATATATATATATATATATATATATATATATATATATATATTTTTGTGTGTGTGTGTGTGTGTGTGTGTGTGTGTGTGTGTGTGTGTGTGTGTGCGTGAGTGTGTGCGTGCGTGCGTGCGTGCGTGCGTGCGTGCGTGCGTGCGTGCGTGCGTGCGTGCGTGCGTGCGTGTGTGTGCTACTTTGCATACCTTTAGTTCGTATCGTGGTTGCAGACGCTATATAGAATCAGACTTAATCCCAAACGAAAGTTTGACGCCCTGGACCTGCGCTGGGCCTAAAGTTGGGCCCTCGAGACCTGAAGCGTTGGGCCCTCGACACGGCATCTTGAATACCTTGCCCCCAATCATGTCGGGTCAGGAGGCAATTGAACGTGTCAGCTGCTATGATAAAAGTGGGAAACGACTCGAACCATGTCTTGCCAGGACAGGGAAACCAAGATCATTCGATGCTGTAATAAATTGAGCCATCCGTTCATATGATGTCATAAAGTCAGAGGACCGCGTCGCTTTGGTTGTGGGGAGGTGAGGAAGGAGTGGGAAAGGTGCCCTCATAACGTCAACGAACTGTATATCTGGCTGTATCACTCACCAGCGTAGCCAGGATTTAGGAATCGAGAAGGGGAAGGGGAATGGGTTCGACACCAACAACGGGCCATGATGTGTGCACATTGGCCCATAGTGTGTGATATACGGGCCATGCTGTGTGCACATTGGCCCATATTGTGTGATATACGGGTCATGCTGTGTGTACATTGGCCCATATTGTGTGATATACGGGCCATGCTGTGTGCACATTGACCCATATTGTGTGATATACGGGCCATGTTATGTGTGTTATATGGTACGCAGCTGGAGGTACCCAAAATTGTATAAAGAAGGGGTCTGAAGCATGTCCATGTTGGCATTCCTCCCAAACTCAAATAAAAATATCAGTGCACTGGATATTAAATTTCGGACCAATTTCAATCGCGATTTCTTCAGATTTTTAGGTGGCTGAGGGGGGGCAGAGATCCGTGCTCACTCCGGGGGATTCGCGCCTGGTATGTATCACTGTTCGTGTGCATGTGCAACGCATTGGCTGGTTTGTCCAGGAGACACATATGTTCGACGGATACACATTCAGTAATTATAAAACGCCTTTCAGGGCGTAAGATGCCTCGTTATTTACTTATAAATTTAATATTATTAATTCAGACGGCCAACACATCCCAAATAAGTGGCGTGGGACAACACCATCTAGTTATGGAAGAATTATGTTACAGTAGTTGTCTGCTATTTGCTCCTACCCTTCCATGCCAGCCATGACCTTCACTTGACCTGTCTCGTGTTACTGCTCATACACCCAGCATCGCGCGACGCCTGCGGCACTAGACAGGAAAACGTCAACCTGGGTGCAAAAAAAAGATGTGCTAGGTTGGGGAAAATACGAATCACATTCCTGGATAATTATCTTCAAGCTTTCAAATGAACACAATTTCGTGTCATTTCGGCAATATTTATATTTGAACATGTGTAGAAAACATGGCAGTTTTGGTGGACTGCCTGCGCGACGACACAAATTGTCCAGCCCATGTGATGTCATCCATTGTCAAACGATATTGGAGGGGCGTGGTTCATAACGGCCAGACGTCACCAGCAGCCGCTGTCCGGCCCCGGCCGGTGGCAGACGCCTTCAGAGTAGTGCGCCGGCAGACGCTCGATCATCCTCGATGCCGCCCACCAGCGCCACTCATCCTTGGCGTGATGACGTCAGCAGTAGGGCAGCCCCGCTGGCCTACCGCTGTCGTGATGACGCCAGCAGTAGGGCAGCCCCGCTGGCCTACCGCTGTCCCATGCTCGTCGACACGCACGTGTTGTATGTGAGGAGACGAGAGAGACTTCAGGCCGATTCATTGTTTGTATGTGAGGAGACGAGAGAGCCTTCTGGCCGATTCATTGTTGGTATGTGAGGAGACGAGAGAGCCTTCAGGCCGATTCATTGTTTGTATGTGAGGAGACGAGAGAGCCTTCGGGCCGATTCATTGTTTGTATGTGAGGAGACGAGAGAGCCTTCTGGCCGATTCATGTGTTGTATGTGAGGAGACGAGAGAGCCCTTAGGCCGATTGTTTTTCCATGAAACGCCATCGGCGCACGAACGTTCGGAGACGCGCCCTGACGTCTTTGGTGAACTTTTTGGGAGGTCATGTCAGGTCACGGAGTTATGAGGTCATAAAGGGGAGCACCTCCGACCAGTTTTCAACAAATACGTGATTATCGCACCTAAACATGACATTGTTGCCTACATCGACTGGTATTATGTGTTTTGTTATGTGTTGGGTTCCCATTGAAAAATAATGTTCCAAAAATCGTTGACCTCGGTTGACCTCGGTTGACCTCGTTTGACCTTTCGACCTTTTTTTTGCTGACCTACGGTAATTTTGCGTGCTGAATTCGAATTCAGCGTCCATTTTTACCCTAGGGAACTTTAAACTTCGAAATTGGAATCACTTTTCAAAAAGTTGGATATTTCGGGTCACGGCTTTGACCTCATTTAGTGCATGACATATTGGTCCGATCACATCGTGTGACATGTCGTTATGTTCGCAAGGTCCTAATAAACATATTTCCGGCCATTTCGTGCATATTTAGACGGTAGTTTCGATATAACTGACGATTTTCTTAGGAAAAAAAATCAATTTTAGACATTTGACCTGACCTGGAAGGTCAACCATTGCCCTTAGGTCATACTGAATTCTAATCGCGAGATCTCGGCCAGATCTATAACTTTAGTCTTTGGTTCGTTTTCGTAACATGCACGGTTTCGAATCGCCAGGGGGGGTCGTACCACCCCCCCCTATACGACCGAAGGTGGTAAAATGCCGAATACTGGCGAGGGTTAAGCCTACTCATCGAATGTTGGCTATTCAGAGCTGAAGTAGGCCGAAATCCGAGGAAGAAAAGAAATTGTTCCTCCCCCAAGTCCGGTTTAAAACTAGCATTCCAGATCCGCCAATGTGCACCAGTTGATCCAAAAGCGTTCCTCACATTGCTTCAAAATCTGTTTCAGGAAAAGAAGACTTAATGATACCAGTTGACGGGGCAATGGCATCCACCGGAATACATGCTCCGGTGGAGTTTGACTGCCCAACAGACACGGCCGTACCAGAGTGGTATTAAATATTATCTCAAGAGGTGTATCAAAACGCCAGCACCAGCGCCACCAACGTCAGCACCAGCGCCAGCGCCAGACCCCAGTCCAGCCGCAGCAACCGTACCAACGGTTCCGGTTTCTGTAGCAGCTTCAAGCTGCTACAGAAACCGGAAGAAAAACTAACTGCTGAAGAGTGGCGCTTGTTGGGCGACATATACCGTGTTCAAGTGTACGAGCAATGTACGAGCATTACAGCACATCGAGAAATCAGTGCCTCTGATTGGTCAATATGCTGTGATGTTCGTAAATAGTCTGCCTGATTCCGTTCTGTTATTTTTTCGTTTCGTGTTTATCGCATAAAATATAATGAAACAGTCGTGAAACACAATTGTCTGGCGTGGCGAGCTATATTCTGCAATCATGGAAAGCCATGCGATGCAAACCGAAATTCCCTTCGCAGTGGCTAGTCGTCTGGCCTTTAGCCCAGGCGGTTGGCCAGCTGGATCCGTCGCTCCGTCGCTCCGCCGCTCCGCCGGCGTCACGGTCGGCAGCTACCGGCTCGCCCTGCTGGTCGGCCCGGTCCGGCAGCAGTAGACGGGCGGCACGCTGCGTCTCCGCCTCCCGCAGCCGTACCCGATCATCACCTGCAGCGATGTACAAATTGTGCAGGATGCAGGACGCCCTGTGAAAGCACAGACATTGCTGGAATAACTAAGTTGAATTCTTTATTTTTTTAATATACACACACACACATATATATATATATATATATATATATATATATATATATATATATATATATATATATATATATATAATTGTATATATGCATGCATACAACGGAAATATTGCGGCGCAAGCGTGATTTGTGCGGCCCCGGTGCATTTTTTTCCGAATACAGGAGCAATTTTGGGAGCCACCATCCCTCGGAGGGCCCCAGTTGTTACTGGTTGCTCACCCAGTTGTTGCACCCCCAGGCCAATTGGCTGGATCAGCCCTAGTACCACTGGCAGCACATCACGTACTGGCAGCATATCACGTACTGAAGAACGACACCCCTGATTAATGCTATCATTACACATTGCGCCGAACCTCCAGCACGAATATATATGCACTTTTACTTTGTCCACCTCTTATTTATCCACCTGGTGGCCAATTATACAATCTTATCTAGTTCATCATCTTGAAGAAAAAAAACATCTAGCGTCAGTTGTGCGCAGTGTTTTAACGGGTGTGATTATGCGTGGTTACAGTGTGTTCCCATTGTGGTGTGCCTGGGCGTCAGTTTCAGCTCCAAATCGAGTGATGCGCAGTAGCTACGGTTTATTCCCTACAAGAAGTAGGAACTACATATACAAGGGAATTTGGCAAGTGTGTGAAACATTACATACCGAAGGCGTCTGGGGTTCCGGCCATGGGGAAGAACATCGCAGCCTGACGGCGGAAATCATCAGCGGCGGCGGGCCACTTGATGGCACCCAGGTTGGTGGCGATGAGTGCATCGCACACTCGGTGCAGCACTCTACAGACAGTAGCCTTACTTGGGCCATGTACATCCCCCACCGCATGGTAAAATTAACCTGTGGCAAGGAATCTGTACATAACATAGTGATAAGTCAAATTTGGAAACGCGCGGATACAAACTGCCATAAACCAGTACATAGGTGGTTACCTAGTGCGTCTACCGAGATCAGCTCCATCATACCCCCCAAAAAGAAGAAAAAAGAAGAAAAAAAAAAGAAGAGAAGAAATAAATATTTTTGATTCGGCGAGATGCACTTGTCGGCACGATCCCAAACTCAATCGAACTAAATAAGCATGAGGTGCCCAGGTGGGTAGGTACCTACCATGGAATGGCGGAATGGGCGTCGCCAGCGCTGGTGAGAAGGGGGCCGCATCACGGTGTCTTAGCCGCATCCCCCACACTTCCACGCGACTTAATATGACGCCTGAGACGTTGCATGGAAGTATCCGATTAGAGAACTCTCGTGCACCCTATGCAAAATCGTTTGTCGTCGCGGTCGTTTCCTCGGAGACGAGTAGTCTAGGGCAGCCCTGGACAATGGCAATCAGCTGCTGGGGTGTCGTTTAGCTGCATATATGATGCATGTGGCGATTGTGATCGATATCAGTTTGTATCTGTGCACGCGCCAAGTGCAGACCAATAACAGTGCAGAATTGTTGTGACAATATAAAGAACAGCTTTCGTGAATCGCAACTATATAAAACACAGCTGTATTTATATTCACATATCAAATCCTTCCCACGGGAGCTTCGCTGGCGTGGCAGCACGTGCGCCCTATATCATTTTCAACCTGAATGTGCCTGAAGCAAACTCGCCGATTGATCGATGGATTTCGAAGGCGCTTTGGTAAGAACTATTTGGCTGTTATCACAAAAAAAATGCTGCACTGTAATTGGTTCAATTGGTGTGCGCACAGATAAAAAACTGATATCGATCACAATCGTCACACGCGTCATATATGTAGCTAAACGACACCCCAGCAGCTGACGTTATTGTCCAACCTGACTCGATAGGCCTTGGTCTAGGGGTGAGTTGCCCGTCTCACTATCGAAAGATTGTGGGTTCGAGTCTCACCTGTCGCTACTCTTCGCCCGCGACCAATCGGCGTGAGAGATTGGCTGCGCTACATGACTCAATGGTCGACGTGTCGTAAAACCAATAACCACCACAGTCGTGTCCTCTAATTGACTACTGACCTCAGTGCCGGCAGCAGCTGCTCTGCTGGTGCCAGCGCCATACTCCGTCGCGTTGGATGGACGATGAAAGGTCCCATAGGTAGAGTTTATCTGACCTACTCACCTGTCATTTATACAGACTGGTCTGGTAGAAATAAGTAGAATTGTTGTGTCTTAGGAAATGAACAAGGAAATGTCCCAAATACTGATGCTAATATACGACCTGCACATATAACTGAACCCGTATTTCAACGCCCGATGTAATTTACCGTGATGTCCTGAATTTGGTATAAATATACCAATAATAATCGACCCCCACACAGCGGAGGAGTGCGCTGTGTGGGAGGAGTGCGCTGTGTGGGAGCGGGCCTACCGTTGTACGGTCGGTCACGCTGGTACGTCAGGCTGCAGTGCACTGTGTGGGAGGAGTGCGCTGTGGGGGAGCGGGCCTACCGTTGCACAAGCAGTTGATGGATCCTTCAATTTGAGCGTAAGCCGTTGTAAATGGTTACGCCGAGCAGCCTAGCAGCCGAGCAGCCTAGCAGCCAAGCAGCCTAGCAGCCTAGGAGCCTAGCAGCTCAGCAGTCGAGCAGCTGAACAGCTGAGCAGCTGAGCAGATCAGACGACGAAAAAATGTCCAGACGGGATGGAGGATTTAACAGCATACGTCCCAGTCATGATAGATGACAATAAATATATCTTCCTCTCACCTATCAAAGCCCCCACCCCCATACCTTCTTCGGTTACCTTCCTCAGTCCCCTTCCTCGGTCCCCTTCCTCGGTCCCCTTAATCGGTCCCCTTCCTCGATCCCCTTCCTCTGTCCCCTTCCTCGGTCCCCTTCCTCGGTCCTCTTCCCTGGTCCCTTCCCCACTCAGTTCCTTTCCCCGATGCCCTTCCCAGTCCACTTTCCCAGTCCACTTTCCCAGTTGCCTTCCCCGGTTCCCTTCCCCGGTTCCCTTGCTCGGTCTCCTTCCCTGGTCCCCAGTCCCGGTCCCCGGTCTCCGTCCCTGGTCCCCAGTCCCGGTCCCCGGTCTCCTTCCCTGGTCCCCAGTCCCGGTCCCCGGTCTCCTTCCCTGGTCCCCAGTCCCGGTCCCCGGTCTCCGTCCCTGGTCCCCAGTCCCGGTCCCCGGTCTCCTTCCCTGGTCCCCAGTCCCGGTCCCCAGTCTCCTTCCCTGGTCCCCAGTCCCGGTCCCCGGTCTCCGTCCCTGGTCCCCAGTCCCGGTCCCCGGTCTCCTTCCCTGGTCCCCAGTCCCGGTCCCCGGTCTCCTTCCCTGGTCCCCAGTCCCGGTCCCGGTCTCCTTCCCTGGTCCCCAGTCCCGGTCCCCGGTCTCCTTCCCTGGTCCCCAGTCCCGGTCCCCGGTCTCCTTCCCTGGTCCCCAGTCCCGGTCCCCGGTCTCCGTCCCTGGTCCCCAGTCCCGGTCCCCGGTCTCCTTCCCTGGTCCCCAGTCCCGGTCCCCGGTCTCCGTCCCTGGTCCCCAGTCCCGGTCCCCGGTCTCCTTCCCTGGTCCCCAGTCCCGGTCCCGGTCTCCTTCCCTGGTCCCCAGTCCCGGTCCCCGGTCTCCTTCCCTGGTCCCCAGTCCCGGTCCCCGGTCTCCTTCCCTGGTCCCCAGTCCCGGTCCCCGGTCTCCGTCCCTGGTCCCCAGTCCCGGTCCCCGGTCTCCTTCCCTGGTCCCCAGTCCCGGTCCCCGGTCTCCGTCCCTGGTCCCCAGTCCCGGTCCCCGGTCTCCTTCCCTGGTCCCCAGTCCCGGTCCCCGGTCTCCTTCCCCTGGTCCCCAGTCCCGGTCCCCAGTCTCCTTCCCTGGTCCCCAGTCCCGGTCCCCGGTCTCCGTCCCTGGTCCCCAGTCCCGGTCCCCGGTCTCCTTCCCTGGTCCCCAGTCCCGGTCCCCGGTCTCCTTCCCTGGTCCCCAGTCCCGGTCCCCGGTCTCCTTCCCTGGTCCCCAGCCCCGGTCCCCGGTCTCCGTCCCTGGTCCCCAGTCCCGGTCCCCGGTCTCCGTCCCTGGTCCCCAGTCCCGGTCCCCGGTCTCCGTCCCTGGTCCCCAGTCCCGGTCCCCGGTCTCCGTGCCCGGCTTATCCCGGATCTCCCTTGCCTGTCCACTAGTCAGTTGTGACGCTGCCTGTCCACAGCCTATAATGGTACACTCGGTCTCGTGGAGATGTTCCACCCTACCCTAAGCATGGGTGGCTCACTAGGAACGTAGGCTGTGACGCTGCACACCAAAAAATACTGGTAGGCTGCGCCGTTTCACAGTTATGCGTTGCGTGACAGTCTGCCAGCTTCGCCACCGGCCAGCGTACGAGCCATAGGAATTCGCGTTTGTGGTCGTCACGCGACCATTTGCCCTGCAGCCATGCAGTGGTAAACACGGGTCTTCCCTGTTGCCGCCTTGCATTCCTCTGTCGGCGAAACAACATTGGCAGTTAAACGAGCAGGTTACTGGACTTTTGTCGATAAGCAACAATTGATAGCTGCGGATATTTTTACTCCAGCAACACAGAATGAGCAGGAAATGTTGGAAAAAGCTCAGTTGCAAAGATGTAGCGAAAGGAGATGACAGGTTTATGATGTCAAGGAAGTATTCTCTGGCCCCAAAATAATAATAGAATGTCCAACATTTATACGTTTTGGAAAGGTAGTTCGAACTCTTGCTGGGGTGGCGTTATGAACCAGGATCCAATTGCTAAGAAGAGCTGGTTTCGTGAACCCTGGCCATGATTCCATGACTTACAGTTTTACAGTCTAAATTTGGGAAAGCGCTTCACGTGCCGTCAATACACCGACACGGCGACCCCGGCAGCTCGCTCTCGACCTCATCGTGCCAATTGCCAACTGACCCTCCCAGCCGGGGACTAAAAGAGAGCACGCGAAGCGACTCGAACCCAGCATTGCCAGGACAGCGGAGACGGGTGCACGACAGCGCTCTAGCCAACTAAGCTACCGAGGCGGCAAGTCACAGGGAGGCACTTGCTTGCTTAATTCAGATTCATTGACAAGTCAATTAGTTACTTGATTAAATTGCATCTACTTCATTGAGAATCACATGTTTTAGAGCGCAAGGAATGTGTTGTATGATATCATATTATTTATTGCATATGTTGTGCACTGTACTGCAAGCGACATATTCAGAATTCCGTGGGGATAATGTATTTCTTCACTCAGACACCATCCAACTATATTACCATACAAAGATTTTACTTTTTATGAAGCAATATTTATGGCACTCTTCTCGAACTCTTGCTGGGATGGCTTTATGGACCAGGATCCAATTGCTAAGCAGAGCTTGTTGTGTGAATCCTGACCTATAAATAAATAAGAATAAGAAGAACGGAGACATATAATTATAAGAATATATAAGAACAGAGATAAATAATTTATCTTATTGGATAAATAAGAAGAACGGTCGACCCGGTTAAATTTCGTGCTGAAGCAATATAAACTAAAAATGTATTATGGTAAACTAATTAGATGGTATCCGTTTGAAGAAATATTTTATTTGCCCATAGATAATCTGAATATGTCGCTTGAAATGTAGCGTACAATATATACAATAAATAATTGATATCATACAACATATGCCGCATGCTCAACAACGCGTGAATATTAATGAAACAGATGTAATGTAAGTAAGTAGTTAATCGATTCATCAATGAATCTGAATTAAGCAAGCAAGTGCCGCCTTGGGGTCCGCCGCCCCGGTAGCTCAGTTGGCTTGGGCACTGGCCTGCGCTGGGCTATCCTGTCCTTGAAAGGCTGGGTTCGAGCCGCTTCACGCGCTTGATTTTAGCCACTGGCTAGGAGGGTCAATCGGCAACTGGCACGATAATGTGGAAAAGCGAGCTTCCGGGGTGGCCGTGTGAATGTATTAGCGGCACGTGAAGCATTTTGCCAAATATCTACTGTAGAACTGCAATCAATGGATCGGGTGATACGGCTAGGGCTCAAGCAACGTCTGTTTAGCAATTGGATCCTGGTTTATAAAGTCACCCCAGCAAGAATTCGAACTAAAGTTTAAAAAAAGTGTAAAAGTTAGAAATTATGTTATTATTGTAGGGTAGGAGAATCCTCCGTTGACATCATACAATTCCCCTCTCCTTTCGCTACATCATTTCCAACCGAGCTCCTTCCAACACTTCCAGCTCATTCTGTGTTGCCGAAGTCCGAAATCAACGACGATCAAACTCTGCTTGTCTACAGAGGTCGAGTGGTGGACCGATCGCTGAACTGCCAATGTTGTTTGGCCGACTGAGGAATGCAAGGCGGGAACAGCGTAGTGTTTCTCACCGCATGGCTGCAGGGAAAATGACCACCGGACGACCGCACAAGCGAATACCTACGGCTGACCGGTGGTGAAACTTGCGGACTGTCACGCAACGCATAACTGTGAAGCGGCGCAGTCTACCAGTAATTATTTGTGTGGAGCAGCACAGCCTACGTTCCTAGGGGCCAGCCATAGTTAAGGGTACCCCCGAACATCCTACCGATACCGAGTGTACCCCCGTATACCGTACCCGTGTGAGAATTCCAAGTCGGAAGGGTACAAGCACTGAAACAAGTACCAAGCGGTCACGAGCAGCGACCACAACCGCAACCCCTTCACCATTCCCAGTCCTTGCATTATCATGTGCCGGTACTTCAAGACACGTTTCCGACCATTCTGTCCGATTGGCAAAAGCATTGCTGTTCGGAAGGTCGTCACCACTAACACCCTCTCCCCATCTCCTATGGCCCATCACATGTAAATGGCGAACACGTACCCAGTAAGTCACAGGGTCCGATAAAATGAAAGCCAGTGGAACTGGGACACGACTGTTTTCTCAGTGAGCCAGCACGGCACGAATGTCGCAGGTGGCGCCACCAGGTGGCGCCACCAGGTGTCACAACCGAAGAGTTTGGTGGAACAGTAGAATCACTTCTGGCAAAATAACTGCAAGAGTCTACCCCTCAGAGCGTTCGTGTCACCTGCCCCGCAGTCAGTGAACATTCCGGATTGCTTTAGGAGTACTTGAGGAGGAGGTGGGAGAGGAGGTTGCCTTGGATAGTGCCGCACTCGCCAAAGGCTTGACGGTAAAATTTCTTGAAAAGAGGCCCTGCTGAAAAGGGAAATGACCTCCCACGAATTATATGCATCTTACGCCAAAGAAATGTTGCGTGGTAGGAATCAACGCAACAAAAATCCAAAAATGTCACCACCTGTGGAGTGTGGCGATATTTCACCACCAGACATTTCACCACCAGATATTTCACCACCTGAGGAGTGTGGCGATTTTCACCACCAGATATTTCACCAACTCTGGAGTGTGGCGATATTTCACCACCAGACATTTCACCACCAGATATTTCACCACCTGGGGAGTGTGGCGATATTTCACCACCAGATATTTCACCAACTGTGGAGTGTGGCGATATTTCACCAACAGCCATTTCACCACCTGTCGAGTGTGGCGATATTTCGCCACCAGCCATTTCACCACCTGTCGAGTGTGGCGATATTTCACCACCTGTGGAGTGTGGCGATAGTGATAGCATAGCTGTCATATATCGGGTAACAGTGTGTCATCAACTGTAACTATACCTATCATCCATCGGGGATAACTACCATTGAAGAAAAACGGTGAAAAGGACCATGATATTTCAGCACCAGTAGCACAGTTAGATGGGAGCTGAACAGTGATAAATTATTCCTGAGATAGGTTGGAACACACCACTTTTTGAGCAGTGGATGGACATAGTATTCAAGGAAGTATCGACATGGTGCTTGTTGATGAGTGCTTATGAAGTTTCCGTGACTTATTTCTAAGAGTATTTCGTGTATAAGTATCATGCTTATGCTCACCATTACAGACCGTGATACACAAGCATCTTGTGATGCAATTCCAGGTACGGAGGTTATCTATGATGTGGTCTGCTAAGCAATGTCATCTGTTGATACCATGGAATTGCAATCGTTATCGTTAATATAAGCAGCGGTGAAAAAAGCCAGTGACACGCCGACGCACGTTGGTGACATCTACAGGTAGTACACGGAAGGGTCTAATGAGACAGCCAGGGACTGACCGGCCTTCTCTTCCCAAGTTTAAAAAAAAAATATATATATTTTTGGAGGAATGAATCATGGCCAGGCCCTTTTCTAGGCTAGTTTACATTGGCAGACGGCACATTTTATGTAGCGGTGACGTCCCTTTGAGTCAGCTGCGAGCTGAAAAAAAAACCAGCGGCACAGGTGGCGGCCAAGTGTTAAATTTCCATAGACGTCGGAGATATGTCGATGAGACAGCAGCGAGCTGTCTTATGTGTGACAATTGTGGCGCCGTCAACCTTACTAAATCACCTGTCTAAACCAAGGAGAACCTTGCCCTGGACAATGATGTCTTGGAAGTAAAAGACATCTGCTTGCCCGTAACTAGCGTAATAATTCGTGAAATAAAACAGGAAATCAACACGAAGACAATTTTGTCAAACATATCACCACGGATACCCACAATATTACCACTTGCATTAATGGATCCGCGGCTAGCTGTGTAATTGTATGTGACGTCATCAAGGTGTTGGGAACAAACTATAACTGATGGCTTAAATGGTTTCCCATGATCTTAGCACACGACTGATTTCAAGCATCAATTCGTCGGTAGGTATAAAGGAGAGGATTTTCCGCCCTTGGGAGCAGCTGGAACGATGGGAAAGTCGAACACTTTGTACCATGAAGTGGGTACATTTGCAGTTTAAGGTATGGCTTGATTTTTGGAATCTCTTTTTCCAATGCTATGCTTATGAATGTGGTGAACATAATGTGACCACTCATTTCCTCTGCAAATGCATCCTTTTCAGCTGGGAGGCAGAATATAACCCAAAATGGGGCATGTAGCTGGGTAATTTAGCATAACAACTAGCATACAAAATAAAGAAAAAAGCAAGATAAACTAACCTAACCTACCCTAGCCTGCCATCCAAGAAAACAAATTCATTTTATTTAATGGCAAATTTTCAAACGATTTTTTTTCTTTAAAAATAAATTAAAAAACCTAATCTAACCTAACCTAATGTAACCTGACCTGTTATTGAAGAAAATAAAATATATTATTTTAAAAAATCCCCTCCAATTATAAAATTATAGCTTATGACAAAAACATAATCCAACTTAACTCAGCCAAACCTAACACTTTGTTTGCTTCATGGAGGTAAATTGCGTGTAAAACTTGTCTTGTGGCTACTTTGAAATTCAATAGTATTTTAATGCGGTGTAAGGTGTTCACAAAATCAGATTTGCTACTATTTTCCTCCATCACAATCAAGCAAACAAAAAGGTTTGATAATGCTAGGTTAGGTGAGGTCAGGGTTTTTAAGTTGAAGCATTTTGGATATTTTGTCATATTCCAATTTAAAAGAAATTGCTTTCTTCAAAAGCAGGTTAGGCTCAGTTTGGCCAGGCTTTTACATTGAAAATGTTGGTTTTGGGTTGAAATGCTTTCTGATTCTTTATATTTGTTGTCCTAAAAGAAGATTTGGTTGTATATGTGTGCTTTAATGTGTTTTATGAATTCTTGGGATTTATCATTACAATGCAATGTTTATGAGCGTAACTAAGATGATAGAACCACTCATCTTTTCTGCAAATGCTTACTTTTCAGTTTGTGATTAAAATAACACCATAAAGTGGACTTTAAATTAGGTAACATCGCATAAAAATAAGTGTTCCAAAAATAAATACAACATAATCTAGTCTAGTGTGGCCTAACCCCCATTTGAAAAAAATAAAAGAATATAATTGGAAAATACTACACAATTTATTCTCTCAAAATTGTCCAAATCATGGAAAAAAAACTAACCGGACATAACCTAACCTATCATAAGGTGCTTTTGAAGACAGTTCCGTTCCGCTCTTGCATTTTTAATCCAATTTAAAAAAAAGCAAATAAAATCAACCTAATCAAACAATTATCTAACCAAACCTAACCCATTTGTTTGCTTTAACACGCGCCCTGGAGGGCCTCTGAGAATTACGCGCACTGGAGGGGGGGGGTGGATTCCGCCCCCCCTAAGATCTCGGCTCCTAGTAAAGCTGGAGGAACGAAATTCGCAGGGTGGATGGGCACGGTAGTGAACTCTATTGTGTGCAATTTTCGTGACCCTAGGTCAATATCTTCAAGGTCAAATGAGGTCAGATTGGCAAAATTTTCCGGTTTTGCGTGGCTTGGCTTGTCATCGTTATGGATCGCTGTGATTGTGTTTAAATGCTCAAAAATGGGCATCAATGATGTTATGGACATTACTAATGATGCAATGCAGATGCTAGACCCAACATTTGACCTCAGGTCACCTATATAGCACCACTTTATCAGGTCAGTTACCTATTCCAGTTACCGGAACCGGCCGCCCGCCCGACTGCTCCGTCGGGCAGCTCGGAGCAATCGGCTTCGTGAAGAAGGGAGTGAAGTACATGAATAAAGTATGGAAACGCAATGACAAACAGTACAAATGACAACCAGTAGTGCATTTATGGCAACATTCCAGTTGATCAAGTTTGGTTCCATTAACCTGTCATGAACTTGACCTGACTTGACCTTGGTGACCTAACATGACCTTGAAACTATACAGCATATCAATATGCATCAAACAAGTCCCTAGTGTTGCCTAGAACACTTCCCTTTTGTCAGTATACTGGGAGCGCATCTGCGCCGATTTTTGTGGTCTGGCGCTATAACATTTTTTTACTTTAGCGGCCCCCAACTTGAAAAAAAAAAAATCGGGCGATTTCCATTTTTCTTGCTTTAAGCGACGCGTCGTTCATTTTTAAGCAGGTACACCGAAACTCGCGTATATCGACCGGTCAAATCTGCAGTTATTTGCGAAAAACCGGAGGGGTGGGCGGATTTCGTCCCCCCCTCCAGTGCGCGTGTTAAGGAGGATAGCTGTGTGTAATGCTTGTCTCATGACCATCTTACAGCACAATCATACAAATTTGGCAATGTTTTGTTAGGATAAGTCTTGGTTTTTTGTTCTTTTTACATTTTATAATATATTACCTCAAGCACAAATTTACCAATATTTATATGTAAATGCACATAAGTGCAACTGAAGTCCTTCCTAAAATAACTTGCTAAAATATTTCATGGTGAATTTTGTGATGAGTTAAATGAATTTGGATATGATATAAGAGTGACCTCATCAAGTTATGAAGATCAGATTAATTCATATTACCTACATTAAATAATAGGTACAAGAAAAAAAAAAAAAAAAAATTGGGGGGGGGGTAAGTGCAATCCATATTAAATAATTTGGGTCATCACCAGGGTACATTTCTGCATACATGCCGCATGTCAGATCAGGACCACATTAGGAACCAGAATTGACAGTGAAACTTGTTGTAATATAACAGAATTACAGCTCAGAGAGCAGGACTGGACGAAGTGGCTAGTCTGGGAATTTGGCATCATCCAGAACATAATCCTCTGCAATTTTGTGGTGCCCTGTTTTTTTGTAGAGTGGAGTCAGCTCAGTGGGGCCAGAGCATAGAAATGAGGAAAAGTGGAGTCCATGGGGATGAATCCCCAATGAAGTTTGTTGTAGTTTTAGAAGCTGATTTCAGCAAGCAAGTTTTCTGGAGGCAAGAATATTCGTTCATTAAGTGTGGATTTCCATGCAAATTCATGAATTTCAAGACAATGGAATATTATGACCTCTTACTCCCACTGTATGGTTTAATCATGTTGTTTGGTGAGGACTGCAAGCCAGTGGATGTTTAACAACATGCAAAAATTTCACAAAAACCACCAAGGAGTTTTTTTTACTTTGCAATCAGCATGACAATTATCTTTCAAGATGGATTGCTCATCAATTTTCCACCACATACAAGATTACACAATTTAAACCTATCACTGCATCGGAGTAATGCTGTGAGTGTTTCAGATGAAGTTGTACATACATGTACCTTGTTTCCATTGCAATGAAGGTCAACAAATATGGCAACCAATTGAAGCAATTGTGCATATGCAGATTGCCTGCAGCTGTTTTTTTTTTGCCATAGGGAAATATAAAAAGGTAGGCTAGCTCGCCCAGTACTTTGATCCCTCAAAGAGCCTCTAGTCACATAGTTTAATTTATCATCCTGCTTGGAGGGCACACGTACTAAGGTAGTGCTTTCATAAGAGCCAAACAAATTGCATTCGCATCCACAATTTTCGAATGGTAAAATTTTATAATCAATCAGAAAACGAACCGGGCTTCAGAGGAGGGCATCCAAACACCTTCAAAATCAAAGGACTTGTCATGAGGGAAAAGGCGTGTGAGCTACCCGAAAATCGCTTTGGTTTTTCAGCTATGCATTTTATGGAGCATGTATGCAAAACATGTGAGACAGCTCACGGGTTCGTCGGTGACAGCTTCGGCATTTTTTCACCTCTTAGTATAAGTATCGCTATATTAGGTGTCCTACAAATTTAACGAAAAAGATGCCCTTATGGGTACAATATTGGATCAAAATTGAATTTCAACAACTGAAATGATATTTCAATTGGTGCACAGTGAACTGAAAATGGACACGCTAAACATCACATCACTATCTGAAATCACTGCCCGAAGTTTCGTGTCCCTCATTTTTGACCACAGATGAATCGTTGCAAGGAAACATGACGTGCTGCAGTTGACATAGAGTCATGGTAAGATGTACATAGAAATACGATTAATTGTGATTTAGAATGATCAAAATGTTCTCACATGCACTCAGATTTGCTTCATGCTTCCACAAATTACTTCAGATTTCTGAACGCGAATGCACAGCACATGCTGCATTGTCCAGTAAAAGCGCAAAACAGCGCAACCACTGCTGGGCTGTGCTTATCGGCAAACCCAAAAAAACTTCCCACTGAGCCACCACTGAGCCACCGCTGATCCACCGCTGAGCCACCACTGAGCCACCACTGAGCCACCACTGAGCCACCACTGAGCCGCCACTGAGCCACCGCTGAGCCACCACTGAGCCACCACTGAGCCGCCACTGAGTCACCGCTGAGCCACCACTGAGCCACCACTGAGCCGCCACTGAGCCGCCACTGAGCCA
Source organism: Ashinkailepas kermadecensis (assembly GCA_034440615.1). Classification (NCBI taxonomy): domain Eukaryota; kingdom Metazoa; phylum Arthropoda; class Thecostraca; family Neolepadidae; genus Ashinkailepas; species Ashinkailepas kermadecensis. Next base: position 765,746 of record JAOTOM010005054.1, read on the forward strand.
CCACTGAGCCACCGCTGAGCCACCACTGAGCCGCCGCTGAGCCACCACTGAGCCGCCACTGAGCCGCCACTGAGTCACCACTGAGCCACCACTGAGCCACCGCTGAGCCACCACTGAGCCACCACTGAGCCACCACTGAGCTACCACTGAGCCGCCACTGAGCCACCACGGCTACCGGGCCATCGGCTCGGCACCGCAACAAAAACAATCGTAATTCAATTGACGTTCCTTACGGGCGCCGCGTCTTGAGTTCGATTCTGGTCGTGAAGATACCGTCTTCCTCTGGGCTGCAGGATTGCTGATTGCGGGTTGTGTAAATGTAGCAGAGATGTAAATATACCGTAGACGCTCCAGTTTCACGAAGGCCAATTTGTCGTATTTAAGACAAATTGGTCTTGAAAAAGACTTCCAGTTTCATGAAAAGTATTATTTAAAAAACAAGGATGTAAAACTAATATAAGACAAAAAATCAAGACAAATTTCTCCTTATTGAAGAAAAAATGAATAGTTGTTTCACGAAAGCTGGAATGCAACACAAATTCATCCAAATGTCTTAAGTTCCAGAGCAATCAATCAAGCACATAATTATTCAGCACATTGTATGTAGGGCTGCAGTGTGGTGGCTTGCTGTTCGGTTTGAACTATTATTTTCATCGCAAGTTACTTGAATGTGTTGCGATTAATTGAATGTCATTAGTAGTAGTGTTGCGGAGTTTACGTTATACTGTGTGTGTTTATATTTGTATATCATGAAAGTGGAAAGATTGGACCGCAATCGCCGGAGAAGACCTATCTTCCGGGGGAGGGTGAACATGAGGTGCCCATCAACAGCCTACTTTAAGTAAGTAAATATCTTATTATTTCAACATAGGATCTAATGGCCCTATGTTAATTAAATCCCATGATATCAACTGAAACATTTCCGATATAAAATATGAATATTTCTTACATTTGGCCTCGCGACCTCATGACCTCGTGACCTCCCATGACCCCTACCCATCAAAATTGATAAATTTGGCGGCGGAAAGAAAAGTGGGTATGATTTCGCTGGCCACACATTTTTTAGAAATGCGTTTTTCTGATAAATATCCGACATGGACGTCCACTCTTCATGACTTTTTCCAATTTTGCATTTTCCGGGTAGGACGGATTTTGTGTAAGCTTTCTTCCATTGGAAAGCTATATGAGGTAGAACAATGACATGCTGGCATATGATTGGAAATCGTCTTGCTTATAAAAATGTCCATACCCTCTTAATGTAGATTTTTATAGTTCCCATTAAAAATCATCATGAATTTCAAGGTCACTAATTACCGAAAAGCATTTATAGGTATAGGCACGAAAGGTGTATATGGGTTTATTTACACGTAGCGACGCAATTGTACTTCGGAACAACTAACAGGTGTTAAATAACATCAAGCATTGATGCAACGCAACCTGACCCTAGTAAATCAGGTTCACCCACTTATTAAACCTACATATTAAATATCGCGCGGTACGTAGGTACCTATAACAAACATGAGGATCACTTTGTGTCAGCCATCAAGAGTTAGGCAGGTATATCATTTTGTTCTAAAGCAAGAAAAAGCATTGCGTCTCTGTGGACTGCTGTTGACTATGTGTTAAAGGCAAATAAAAGCCAAGGTATTTTTCTCGCGTATGTCTCCCCCTCCCCCCACACACACCTCATCCGTACTCCGTATGTATATCCGTACTCTCCATCCCTATATAGCTCAATACTCTCCAGTCTGGTGGCGGTCCCGAGAGAGATAAATTCCTCGGTTTTCATGACGACGGACAACAGAGGGGTTGACATCGGGGAGGAAACAACGATAACAGGCTTGGCGGAGCCGGAGCAGTGTACGACTCGGTTTTAGGAAAACGCCTGGTGGAAAGAGGACGTGGTTAATTTTTTTCCACGTTGATAAACACTAAAAGCAATGATTGTAGACACTGTAGATCCTTATCGTCGCCATACAAAGCGAATAACACAAAATTGTCCTGAAGTATCGGTAAGCTGCATTGAAAACGTGAGCGATACTGGCATTACCAGAGGAGTGGTTTCGTGTCAAATTTCTGCTTTGAAATTTGTCAAAATGTATTTTTTTTCATGTTTCCGTTTTTTAATCAGCGTCAAATAAATATGATGCACCGAAGGAACTTTTATGCAACCAAAACTCACAACTCTGACAGGCTTAGAAGAACAAAACATGTCAAAATGGACAAACATACAAAATTAATCGTGCGGAAATGTTTGGACTCAAAATTGACTTTCCATCACAGAAAATATGTTCCGTTGGCTGCAGGCTATCTGTACCTGTTGAGAAGACTGAAATATGCCATATTCAAAGCTCTACAATTTTCTGAATGCACATGCAAATTCAAAATTAACTCATTAAAGAAAACTTTTACCTATAAAAAAAATATCCTAGACCAAAGCGATGCGCCAAGACGAGTTCTTGCACATGCAGTCTTACAGTCCTCTGTCTATTGATATTTACTTTCTGAATAAGCCATTTCCAGAAATACCGTTTGAAGAAATAAAAGTCGTTTGACCCGCTTTTATTACCAGATTTGATGCACTACAAGGCGTTGAATTCACCATTCACCAGATATCACAGAAAATGACCTGAAAACGTCCTATTTCACCCATCACGCAAAAATGCAAGATTTATAATTATTCATTCTTTCGGAATTTCCGATAATATTTTGAAAATTCCTAAGGTGTCCAAGGTCCCAGATACCAAGTTCACCCCCGAAATTCGGTTTGGACGAATTTCGAAATCGACGCCGTTTGTACCGATTTGCTTATCAAGGCCAAATCGACGCCGTTTGATCTGCTTTCGTTTATTTCTTTATTTATTAAATATTTATTTCAGATACGTGCCCTCCACGTATAGTGGCTGTTATGGACAGTCTGAGTATAACTCACAGATATTTGCAAAGAAAGGATATATTTGTGGTCAATAGTGGGAGCAGATGCGCAACAAACATTCATACACCAACATAATACAATACCCATATCACTAGCTGCACTACACACACTGTGCTTGCAACACGAGCTATAAACGAGTAGTTTATAGAAGTGATAGGAAAGCGATGGCCTAAAGGTGAGTTCATAGTGTACACAAATCCATTGTGTAAGTTTGTATTTGTGTGACTAGTGTTGCTCGTGGAGATAAGCTAGTGCATGTTTCTTGAAGTTAGACAGCCTCGATGTTTTTGTTTCCGGTGTGCGAGGCCGCCATGTGGCGTGTGAGGCTGCCAGTGCACACATCATGTTGGTGGATTTTATCTCCTCATGCTTGTACATTTCATGATGATTGAATCCATGAACACGAGATTAATGTGACATGAATACATTCATGAGTGTACAAAGAGATTGTCTCTGCAAGGAATGTAGACGACGGAGTAAGACGTACTATCAGTATGACTGACATTGTAATTTCTATCACGTACAAATCAGGTGCAAACTTTTTGATACAAAATACAATGCTCATATTCCAACAGTATAACTGAAATTAAGTTTCAACATTTTAACATTCGAAGTTTTCCATCCACGATACGTTTTTTGTATTTCAAAATACCTTCAGCTTTGCAATGAATCCCAAAGTTGAGCCGAATGGCTAAAAAGGACGTACTAGTGACGTTATAAACTCGGAATAATGACATCATTTTAGGAGGAGAGACGGAGGAGGGTTGTATGCTGTGGGATCGAATCATGGAGAGCTTTTATATGCTTTGCTTTTCATATGTATGCTTTTCATGTTCTAGCGACGCTTCGTTCCGAAGATCGAAGGGCCGTTTGGATTCCCTTCTCTCCCGATTCCATGAAATTGTCCCGATGGCTCGATCCGGCGCGTGCCACTATATTTGTCCAACACCAAATTTTACTTGGAAATCTTTAAGCGTTGTAGTAATAAGCTATCAAATGGCGTCCATTATTTAACTCCGTATCTATATCAGAAATGGAGATATGACATGTTACTGAAAAAGAAGAAAAAAATATTTAACAACCGGAATTTTGTGTTTCAATTTTTTGTTAAACTAAAAACGGAGGACATCTTCGGCCACTACTCGTCGAGTGCTTTCCGGTGACACCCGATTCATTTTCGTGCGGCCCATAGTTTGGAAAATAGAGGGGGGTCTTTATCACCCCCCCCAGACGGGGTGTGAGGATCTGACCGGAGAGACTGGCTGGGTTAATGTATAGCTTTTAAGTTAAGTGTTCAATCGTTAAAACTAGGTTGTTTCAGGAAGCCCACTCCAATATTGAAGACGATAAAGTTTCGAAAATGAAGATGAGACGTCCTTCATTAGTGGTGGAAGCAAACCCAATTCTGGTGTATTGACTTTACTTCCTCGCTTGCTGAAACTGGTTTGTAAGATGGAAAAAGTTTTGTGGATGACAAAGGAAGATCATTAGCCGCTAAATTGACGTTGTAATGTTCTAGATGTAAACTATTGAAGCTGTGCGCACCAACTGAACTTTACGAATTGGATCCAGTCTTCTTTTTTTTAGATCTCTCCGACATTGGCTGAATGGATTGCCTGCAGATGAATTAAATCACATGCAACATCTGCTTGCTGTGAAAGCTGACATTATCCCACGACGCGCTATTTAGGCTGAAGTGCTTAAACTAACATTTTCTATCGTGTAATCGATGCCTGAGCCTAGGCCAGGTATAGCGAGCACCGAGGTAAGTTTCCAATATGTTAACAGTTGTAAATAAATTTGTGCTGAAGCAATATGTACAATAGCGCATTGATGCGGTCCACTTCGTCTGCTCTGGCCAGGATACGGCAGAGGCGACGGTTGCATGCCCTCGTTTCTTATTTTTGGGGAGGGAAAGCATTTCACAAAACCGTTCCGGACTTAGCGCAAATTGGCTTCATGCGCTTTGGCCCACGCCCGTGTGGGGTCTGGGAGGGATGAGGCAGGTATCAATGCATCCCGATTATTTTGTTCGCGACTACGGAGGAACGACGTGGGTTGGGGCGCCACTGCCTGGTATAGCTGATGTGACTATCTATTGCTGGCTTCATCAGATGAAAAATGAAAATGCCTGATCAGATCATTACGCTATGACGCGATAAGCGAAAATATGTCTGTCGTTGTTCACACAATTGTGAATTATCGGCCATTAATCATTTGTGGGCAACGTCATTTGTTGCCCACAAATGACAAATGTTGGATGCAGTAGGATGATGGACAACTAAGCATTCATACATAGGCTTGCTTTCCAAAGTAATTAAAGGTTGATAGCTCAGCTGGACCTCGGATGGTCTTGTTCAGCTCCTGAGTTATTCGGGTTTTAGGCCGAGATAGATAGACTGAGAGCTTCTGGGCTTTCAAACTTGGGGAGTTTCGAACTGCATGAGTTCAGTACTGAACTCCATCATAAGCCTATGGCAACACTTATAATATTTCAATTTAGGTCTGTACATCCCATGAGTACGACACGATCGGTTCTCTGTTCCCGAATGCTCAGAGCCAAGTAATTAGGTTGACCAAAAAGGTCCAGGATCGTGTCTTAGACAAAATCGAGACTCTGTTATTTGCTGGCGGCTTCTTCTACGGTCATGGCTGAAACGGCTCGAATATCAGGTTTTCGCATAGGCTCACAACAGAATTTCGCAAGAAGCACCCTGTATCAGAGAATATCTTAAGTTGACTGTTCTTTATTGATAACGTTTTATCTAGAAGGGTTGATGCAATCCTTAAATCACCAGGTATCGCCTGTATTAGTGAGGGGCGCTCCAGTGTCAGTCAGGCTGTCATAGCGAGGGCCTCCTCTGTCAGTCAGAGGGCCTCTGATGCCGATCGGGAGGCCTCCTGTGTCCATCAGAGGTATTCTGTATCGGTCATGGTCCTCGTGTCTGTGAGGAGTATTCTGCGCCAGTTGCGGGTGGGTCCTCCTGTGTCGTAGAAGGTCATTCTGTGTCGGTCAGGGATTCCCCTGTGTCCCTCACCGACAACACAGTTTTCATGGGGATTAGTGCGAACTTCCAAATCTGAGAGGACATATTAAGTGTCAGGGTCATTTTTATCTTTCACCACATTATCTGTCTTTAATTTTGATGAAGTGAGATGTGCAGCCACGTCTGTTCGTCCAGTTCTATCAGCTTTAACCACATAATTGATATTGACTGATGTGGCAGGGAGCACCATGAGGTGTGGGACTGCAGTAGCTGACAAGGAGCCTTTGATTTCTTGCAGCGTGATCACTACTGAGCATGTCACGGCTTTTGCTAGCGAAGGCGAAATTACGCGAAAAACTAATGAACAAACTTCTGAAACGTAACGCGATGGTGACGATTTCCCTAGCGTTCCTTGGGCCAACATGATGAATACGTCTGGCACGTTCAAATGTAAGCATCAGGATTCCTTGTCAGCTGCTGGAATCACGCACCTCATAATGCTCCTAGCCAGGCCAGTGCATGTCAGGACTGTCGTCAGGGATGCAGAAACCGGAGGAAGGGAGACAGCGGGAGTACCTCTGACACTGTCAAAATGTTGTACACAAATTTTATGCAGAACGGTCATGGCTGGGAAGAATGGCTGAACACACTGCTCCTCATGTTTTTTTTTCAGGAAACCAGCCTCAAGGTGCTGATTCGCCTGTTGAATGCAACGTGACATTCAACGGCCAATTCGACGGCCGATTCGGTTAATTCAGTGCTTTGTAAATAAAGCTGAACACAACACGGCATAGACCACCGCCGAAGGCTGTATTCGTCGCTACCCGCCTCCAGCGTCCGTCGCCGGCGCGCAATGGCACGGGGGGATTTCGAGTTATTTGGGGAGGGGCGTCCGGACCATCCATTGCTATGGCACATCAGAGTAGTCCCCGAATAAAGTGAAGAGTAAGGTTTCAGGTCACTGGCCTGACACGGAAGGAGGCAGGAAGTTACTGATCGAGCTTACGCTACATTTACATTACATTTTGCATTACATTTTGCATATATTTGCATTACATTGCATTACATTTTGCCACCTCAGCCAGCAATCGGACAAATGATTGTTAACTCTCCAAGTATTTACAAACTGTGAGTGCTTGCGAAGCAAAATAATAGCCAGCGTGCTGCATGTGATCAGCTGCCGTGATTGATACCCCATTTGAGTACTTCGGGTTACTAGTGCTACTACTACTATCTTAGATTATACTGGTTCTCGCAGTGGAGGGATTAATTAGACCCCTCTAGGGTTTTCTGAAATAACTCATAACCCGTCCAAAGCAGCACTTTGGTTATTTCTCGTATTATCCGACAATTGATGAACGTTCATGATGTCAAAGATCAATGTGCAGTCTATTAGCTTAACGAAGTTAGGATCGGTCAAAATCAGGTGACGACCTCTTCTCAGTGCAGTTCTGGAATGTGAATGGATTATCTCTCACAAACCGTATAAGATACAGCCAAAAGTTAAATTGAAGTTAAGAGCGAAATGATTAGGGTAAAGCTAAAAACAAAAATGTAACCTCAGGTGAGGTCATCGGGTAAAATGGAAACTTAGACCAAAACATCTTTTCACGTAATGTTGTTGCTAATGATTTTTTTGGGGGGTGGGGAACCTGAAGATACATACGGACAGATTATATCCCTCAATAGTGTTCTAGATTGTAAGTCATTGTCTGGATTAGGCCACTGATGGATGACCCGATACGTGTCGAGATAGAGTAGCCCACTTTTTCTCTTTTTTAACCTGGCATGAGACGCGGCACGGGCACAGCAGATTCTGGCACGGCACGACACATGACACAGCAAGCTGGATGATGGCATACCAAAAGGCACGGGGAAAGAAAAGGGGCCATCTTAAGAACGAGGGAAATCACGATTCATGACTAAAGCAAACAATACCAGATCTGATTCCACACACTGATTAAATGAGCACTGTCTCGCTACATTTCAAAGTTATTCCACACATCTTTTCTTAAGCCCTTTTGCCTGGTAATTTTGGGCACTTGGGTTCAGTATTATTCCAATTTTAGATATATGCTTTAATGTTATTGCTAGGGATAAGCCGGCACTGGCACGGCAGTGGCACGGACAATTCTGACATCGCACAGAAAAAGGCACACGTGCCATTTTACGGGTTGCCGTGCCGTGCCACTGCGCTAGAAAGTGGCAACTCTAGTCGAGAGTACGTGCAGGTGGACTGGGAGCTAAGATACGGAATATTGTGACGTAAAAATGGGCAAAGCAGGGTAATTTTCCCAAGCCGATTTCGTTTCTGATGGAAGAGTTAGTACACCTGATTCAATAAACTCACATTACTGACTTATTTGCAAACAGCTGCAAGACTTTTCAAACATTTTGCCTGTTGCCTTCCGCATGTCTTAACACAATGGGATAACATTTGCCTTTCTGTTGGTTTCACTCACGGTTTTTTTTCTAAGCTCTATCTGGTTCAAAAATGGTCAGATCCAGCAGTTCACATGTTTCGTGGTATTCAACCTTCGCTTTATATTTGACGTTGACTTTGGTACGCATCATGGCATAGGACAAAATATTGATTTATTTATATTTAAGGTAGGGGTGCACACATTGTCATCACCTACACGATTTGAAATTGTCTTGACTGCCGTACTTAGTTTTTTCTTCGCATATGTCTGTCTCAATTTCATGGGAAATGAACAACTATCGCTTAAATGTGTGTGATGCGTGCAAGCACACTTAGGATGCGTTATTCCGATTTCAAAGCACGTAGTTATCGAAGCACACTTAGGATGCGTTATTCCGATTTCAAAGCACGTAGTTATCGAAGCACACTTAGGATGCGTTATTCCGATTTCAAAGCACGTAGTTATCGAAGCACACTTAGGATGCGTTATTCCGATTTCAAAGCACGTAGTTATCGTAGCATGTTAGTATGTGCGACATTCAAAACGGCAGGGCGAAATGTTTTATTGGACTCTTTTTTCAGCCTACGTGGAGTGATAAAAAGTGATGAGAAAATGCAGAAAGAATGCTTTATTCCGGCCACAAAGAAAAACACTCTCAACAGTCCTCAAATACTCTCCTCCCGCATCCACACACTGGCCCAGGCGACTCTTCCACCGCTGGAAGCACCTGTGGAAGTTGTTCTTCGACAGGAGTTTGAGAACGTCCTGCGATGCATCCTTCATGGCATCCACGCTGCTGAATGTCTTCCCCTTCAACACAGACGTCAGCTTCAAGAACAGCTAGATATCACAGGGGGCCAGATCTGGCGAGTAGGGAGGGTGGGGAACCCTCTTCATCCCCACATGTCATCTAGCCGGTCACCAGCATACTTATGTGCGCCGACGCGTTGTCCTGGTGGAAACACCAGTCGCCAGATGCCCACAGCCCAAGCCTCTTCCCTCCGACGTCCTCTCGAAGTCACCGGAAAACTTTTAGATATAAACTTTTACTGACGGTCTGCTGGGTGGGGACCCACTCCAAGTGCACAATGCCTTTGCAGTCGAAGAGGATCATGGACATCAGTTTCTTCTTGTCCCTTGCCTTCCTGGCGTTATTGGGTCGTGTTGATTCTGAAGGGTATTGTATTATTATTTTACTCTCAGGATCATAACAGTAGACCCAACTTTCATCTGATGTGATCACTTTCTCAAGGAAGCTTTGGTTGATGATGATGATTGCTTCTTCTTTTTTCCCCTTTTGGGGGGGGGGGTGCATCGACCAGGGTAGGTCATTTCGCAAGGAAGCTTTGGTCCACCCCCAACTTGCTTAACATGTTCTGACAGCATCTGATCCTGACCTTTTTCTGATCATTAGTGCAGCGCCTGAAAGAGGCAGATAACTTAGTTACGGGGAATACTATTGTCGCTTTTGCTAAAACATATGGCTTATTATGTAATCATGATTGTTGTTTTGACAAGGTCAACTGTAACTAATTGTTGGTCTGAAAATGAAAACAATTCTGAAAACAGTAGGTGTGCTACCAAATTTCGCTCTTCATCTCTCCGATGAAAAGCTTCACTCCGGTTACGACTTTGATCCTCATCCTTGCGTATTTCATACCGGCATCAGTTACGTGAAGTGCTCCTGAGATTGTAACCCAAGAGATTTGTGTACTGAAGCTTGTGCATTGAAGCAATAAATTGAGTGTGTGAAGTTCGTGCATTAAAGCAAGAGATCGCGTTGGTTCCACGACTTGACTACGGCGACGACCTGGTGATTGGCTGCACCCGGGTATTGACTTATTCGAGATGACTTGAGAAGTCCGTCACCAAAGTTAGACAAACATGTTCATATAACTCTGTAAGCTCACGGATGAGGCTATACCATGTAATTTACCACATATCTCTATCTAGCTGAGAAGAAAGCTTCGTGATAGTCAAATTCATCGCATCTCGTACTGCAGGGGTTGACATGTGTACTGGAAGGCCTCGGAAAATTACTCGCCCTAGAACATGAGGAGGGGATGTAATCCCCGTAAACACAATGAATCTAAGACACATAAAAGAAACTATGAATGCTGGGAATATCAAAAATGCAGCGTGGCTGCGGGCTATAGGGATCTCCCCACTGTGTAAATGTGGTGGCCGTACTCCGATCTGGTAAAATTGATATTAAAAGTGCTCAACCTTGTCCTATTTACGATTTGCCATTATTCGCCTAACTGATGTGTACACTTCACTGGGAAGCCTAGCACAGATAGATCTAGCACAGATAGACATAACCAATATAGTTTACATATTTTACAACAAAGGAAACCAGAAGTCTTCCTCTTATAGCACTCTATCGATTTTCACACGCCATTTCGTCCCGTAGCAATATACGGGACGAAATGGGGGTGAGAAAATCGATGAAAAATGAGTTGTACGTGAATAACGTCCATTAGTTCCAACATATTTTATTCTTTCTTTTTTAAGCGTCGCACTGGGAGCAATTGTCTGTCTATTCGACTGGAGAGAAAGAATGAATTTGGTCAGCTTCTTGGTTTTTGAGGTATGTACGAATAGTGAGGGAATTCTACACCTTTCAGTTCGCGTGTTAAGACTTTTTCTCGCAAAATTCCAGAATTGTGACATTTGGTCGTTCTCTGTGAAAACAATAGCGTACGCGCTTCAAATATTTAGCGTATCATTCCTCAATATCTCGGGATACGAACAACTTACAAATTGTTGCATCTTGCCGTAGAGTTCGAGAGTATGATTAGGTCGAAGGGTTGACATGCTTTCGGAAACTTGCAAAATATTACCCGAGAACACTATTTCGTACCTGTGACTAAAAACTGACGCCACGTTTAGCTTCAGCGTCAAAATTATATCCCGAACTAACTCAGAAGCTAAAAAGATAATCTGACGTCAAGTTAGATCATTGGCATTGAGTCACCTGAAAAAGCTTAGTAGCCGGTGTAAATTGTTCATCTGAGTTGTCTATCGTCATGCCACATTCAACATTCGCCATTTGGGGATAATAAGGAACATGATAACAGTCATTGATGGAATAAGGAGCGTATCTTCTTGCATATTTCATTATACAATCAGATCCAAAGAGACAAATTGGCAACAATTCACGAATTCCTTACGAAATATCCGATGTTTCATCTTTGACGCCAATGCTTAAGGAACTAAACCGACATTATATTTATATCGCATAAGCCAGCAAAAAGAAGTTACACTAATAGGCCACACGCTAACCGGTGCCGTTTTGTCGCGGTCGCAAAGAAGGGGGGGGGGGAATGTGATACCCTCCTGAACGTGAGAGGGTTAAAGTTAAGCGAACCAAAAGTGTCGTTGGTGCTGAACGATTTTGGATGATGCTTCTCCCCCCCCCAAGGAGGCATTCATCCGCCGCCTTTGCCGTATCCTGGCGAGCGCAGAAGTTTATCGAATCAACACGTAGTTCTCTATATTGTTTCAGCAGAACATTATCCACACCTGTGGCAAGCTTGCTTCATGTCAGACTAAGCCTGGCCTGGACTTCCAGGCCAGGCTTGCAATTAACACTCCATTCGCTTGAGGAGTGTTAATTGCACGCTAGAAAATATTCGCTCAAGTAGGTGGGCCTAATACCACGCGCTTTAATAATGTCAGCTTGAGGAAGAAAAACGAATATGTATTTAGGTTGCTGTCATATGAAGTGAATCTACATCCGAAAAAATCGACGGAGAGAAAGATCGATTACACAATGGTGCCGGTATCCGATCACGAATCTTTGAATTAGCCATGTCAGTCTACGTATGGCTTCGGCTAGCATGCCCTGATGTTGGTATATAGTCGGATCTCTTCATTTCTCATCAAAATACACTACGTTTAATTTCGACTGGTCATTTTGTCAGCCTAGCCTAACAATAATTAAATTCAGATTATCCCGAAGAAATGTCCGCTTAAGCAGGCAAAGCGAACACAAATATCTGGCTGTATTTCGATATGCTGTAATGCATGGCATAGCCAATAACTATTGCTGAACACGTAGGCAATTATTGATTGTTGAATTAATTGAAGAGTTACGTCTCCGCCAGGTATACCTGGCAGTTCTGGAATGTTTTTCACGCCAAACGTCCACGAATTTGTGATGCACCTTTTTGATAGTCGAATTTGGTCGGTAATCAGATGCTTCAGCGTCTAATTTCAATAGTCCTGAGATTAAATCTCCACACAAGTCATAGTGTAGCGACCACAGCCGAAGCAATTTTGAAATTATACTGTATACATAATAGGTTGTGTCGAAACGCACATTTTTCTTTCGTTTTGCCTATGGTTAGCAAAATTATAGTGCCCATGGGTCTATGAACCCCGAATATACTTGAAATTTCTAGCAAAAAAATGATACACAAAGTGTGCTCCGGCCCTTGGAAGGTTTGGCCGTGTGCCCACAAGAGCCACCTAGCGGGGATAATATTGGCTCAGAAACTAAAGCCGACAGGAAGTCATATAGTCATATTTTTGGAATCAGCGTACAAAATGATGCCTAATGATAACTACTGCTACTCGATTTAGTCATTATTTAGGGTCCTGCAGCGGTATTCGCGTACCGTGTCCGCGCTGCCGTCACGAAATTCCACCAGCCCGCAGGTCTGGCTAGACCGTGTGGGCCCGTCCCCGAGACCGGGAGAGGTTGGGGGGGGAAGAGGACACTCGCGACATGACCTGATACACCGAGCAGGGTCGGATCCAGGAATTTTCCAAAGGGGGGGGCGAGCCCTGATGTTGGGGGCGGCACGCCCGAGGGCGCGGCCAAATATAGGTATGCCAGGGGTGGCACTATAATCACCCGCAAAACGCACTGTAACTAATGTGTTTATTTGTTCGTTGGTATGCAGGGTTTCATTACCTTCTAAATTAGTATTTCTTATGATACCATTACTAAATTAATATACACTTTTTATATTATACGCTGTTATTTAGCTCATTGGTATATTATACACTCCTAACTCTAAGGCAGAAAAGAAGCAATGCCATGCACCCTAATTCCTCTCCATACGGCTCCATCATGGCATTATTATCCTGGGTATCTGGATTAATTACAGAGCGTCGGTTTCCGACCGGCGTCGCGACCGACGCTAGTCAGCGGCCACTCAGATCAGTATCGACGGATCAGTGATCATTAGCGTGTCGAGAGGTGCTAGTGCGTTTGGCTATGGAGCGGAAATCTGCGAGTCACCAGTCCACCACACGGGAAGCGAAAGGGTTGGGATGCCCAGCTGAACTAAAAAAGAACATGTTTGCGACGCGCAAGGACGTATTAGGGTATGTCGAAAAAGTGTATAGTAAAATACAGTTTGATAAGAAAGTGAGGACCACCGATAAGCTGCCCGCAATCAACAAGGTCGCAAATGCTGTGCGGGATTTGTGGATCCGAGAAGGGATCCCGGCGTTGGGTCTCCGGCGCATGCATGCCATGGTAACAGAGTGCCGGGACACGTTTATGTCGTACAAGAAAGCAATCTCAAAAAGATCACAGAAAGGGACTCCCAAGAACGATGCCAAGATAGCATCTCTGGAAGATAAGGCCAGGTGGTTTGAAGGTTTGTTTGATATCGCCCAATGCAAGTGCGCTGATATGCTGAACTGCGCGTGCCCCAGAGACTACAAGGTGCCGCCTATGGAGATTGGGTTTTTGAACGACCAACGTGGACCACGGAAGATGTACTTGGGCACAGTCGACGTTCAGGAGACGAAACGAAGACGACACCGAGAACGTGTACGGACTCAGAGAAGGGCCCAAACCGGGAACAACAGCGACCAGAGCCAGCCGCCACCGAAATCAACCACTACTCGGACAACGGCCGGCGGTCCTGTCGGAGGAGACGGTGCTACCCGTCTGGAGTCGCCGGAGCCGACAACTCATGGAGTCCTGGAGTCGTCCTCAGATTCCGAAGATTCTGCCCCGAAGCCTGGCTGCTCATCAGCGCCGGACTCCGTTTCCATGGCATCAGCCAGCTCTTCCGAGTTCGAGAGCGTGGTCGCTCTGCCGTCATCGCAAAACAGAGACGACTTGACCAACACAGCGTTGGCGGCAGACAGATATGGCATATCCAACCGCGCCTGCGCAGCGCTTATTAACGCATTCCAGGTCGATATTGGTCGTGTCGACAAGGACAATGTGGCAACAGTGGTGGATAGCAAAAAGATGTGGAGAGAACGTAACCGTGTTCGGAGTGAGACAGCTGTGGACTGTAAGGATGACCTGGAAATCAGTGACGTCACGGGGCTATATTTTGACGGAAGAAAGGATCACACGTACGTTAGTTCGCTGTCGAAGGAGCGTGAGGAACATGTGGTAGTTGTGTCTGAGCCGAACAGTAAGTACGTGGCTCATTTTACGCCGGTGTCGGGAAAGTCAGAGCATTTGTGCTTGGAGCTGAGTGCAGAGGCGTGTGAGATCGATGCGGATGTGTGCGTGTTAGGATGTGATGGAACTAGCGTCAACACTGGCCGAAAAGGTGGTGTTTGCCGCCTATTTGAACTCAGTCGGAAACGGCCAGTGCATTGGTTTGTGTGCCAATTGCACGCAAACGAATTAAACCTCAGAGAGGTGTTCTCAAAATTAGATGGCGCGACCACTGGACCCAGGTCATTTACTGGTCCCATTGGCAAGGCGGCAGGCGGGTCTGTAGAACTGCTTCCAGTTGTAAAATTTCAGACAATGCAGGGTAATGTTCCAAAAATTCCGTCACATGTCCAAAAAGACCTCAGCTCAGACCAAAAGCACTTGAATGACCTCGCCTTTGGGGTGCAGACTGGCTCCATCTCCGCACGGATCGCCTCTGGAAAAATTGGAACTTTGAATCACTCCAGGTGGCTCACCTTAGCAGCGAGGGTCTTACGGTTGTATGTATCAACCGAAGATCCCACAGATCACCTAAAACAGTTGGTTGAGTTTCTGATGCTTCATTACACCCCCATGTGGTTCTGTATCAAACAAAACTGGCACTGCAAAAATGGTCCATCCAATCTAGTCGAAAGTGTAAAACTGCTCCAGGCTTTACGACCAGAATTGGCCGAGTTGGTGAAGCCTGTGATACAGCTCAATGGGTACTGGTCCCACCCAGAGGCGATCCTTGTGGCGATGCTGGCCGACGAGGACCACGACAAACGCCAGCTAGCTGTGGACCGCATTCAGGAGTGTCGCAATGTACGGAACAGCTTCTCAGAAATTTGGGAGGCGACAGTCCGCGCCTTTCGTATTCCCACGATCAACATGGAGGCCGCATGTTATACGGATTTGATTGATTGGGCCTCCGTGATGCAAACTGAGCAGCCGATGACCATGCATCTGTCGGACCATCATATCGGCCTCATCGCTGATAATCCCCTGGAAGTACCGTAGTACCCAGTCCACACACAATCGGTCGAAAGAATGGTAAAATTAGTCACAGAGGCCTCGACAATGGTAGTCGGCGTGGAGGCTCGCCATGGCTACATTATGAATACCCTGAAGCACCGCGAAGCCCTGCCACTGTGGCGCAGTAAGAAGGACTTTAAATGTAAGTAGGTAGCACACCGTCCAGTGGGAAGTAGATGCAAGTGAGTGTGCACATTGCTCTCGTGACCAAATGTGTGCATTCGTTGCGTGGATGGGCATTTGTCAGCAGGTATTTCAGCGCTCGAATTATACAATTTTCGATATTTTGTAGATGACCGTACATGTTCCCTTTAGAGAATACATATTTAAAGAACATACGAATATCAATGCGGTGAACTGTTCGTTTACCAGGTCATGTCGCGGGTGTCCTCCCCTCTCGAGGGTGAGTCCACGGTCCCACCGGACCGTGCGGGCCAGTGGAGACTCGCGGCGGCAGTGCTGACACGCCACGCGAAGTCGGCTGCACTATCATAAATAAAGACAATATTGAGTAGCAGTGATCACCATTAGTCGTAATTTTTTACGCCGATTCCAAAAATATGGCTATGTAACTTTATATTGGCCTTAGTTTCAAAGTTGACATTTTACCCGCTAGGTGGCACAGATGAGCACGCTGCCAACTCTTATGAGGCCTGGGGCACACTTTGTTTATTATTTGTCCTCAAAATTTCAAGCATATTTGGGGTTTTTAGACATATGGGCACAATAATTTTGCTAACCGTAAGTAATTGTTTTTGTACGACACACCCTAATGTCCAAGTGTCCCTCCCTTTATTTCGAGCCTCTGGTGCGGAGTAGCCCCGTGAAGGTGGGCATCGTCATCAGGATGCAAGAACCTTGTATTCAAAACCCGTGGGCTACGGCAGCAAAATGAATGTTGCTGATAAACACGTTGGGCTTCGAAATCTGACATTTTTGGGACTCACAGACACAGACATTGCTAAACATTGTGTGTCCTTATAGCAGCTTGCCAAATATGGATAATGCAATATTGTCCATAGAAAGCCAGTCCAAACCAGAAGTGTATTTCTTCTGTGCATTTCGTGTGCAACTTTGAACGAAAAAAAAGTCAGCTGAGCTTCTTCCTTTGCCTTAACACAACATTCCTGAAGGCAGTCAGGTGATGCGTTTTTTTAAAGACTTCGCGTGGTAATGGTGCACCTGCTATGAATCGTATAAAAAACACCGGGAGATCCTCCTGAATCCATCTGAAATTCTACGAAGAACCCACTTGAAATGCGCCGAAACCGGTGTGTTCACGGGAAATCCCAAAATGTATGTGCACAATAAGGTGTCCCATTGAAAGGCCCGAAAAACAACCGAAAATGGAAAAAAGAACCGAAGCAAACAACCAACCGAAGATTAAATCGATCGGATTACATCTTGTCTCGATTACCATTAGCGAGACAATTTTCGTACGCAAATACAGGTCGATCCGACAAAAATTAGAGGTCGTCACAAATGTTGCTTCTTGTCACTCCAGCTTACGAGGTATATATCTAAAGATCGTGCCCCATCGCTACGTTCTAAATTAGATACCTAGAGAAATGACCTCAACACGTTAGATACATTCAAATTTCGTCTAGTTTTGTATGCCTATAAAAGTTGTACGAGTTACGATTACTAAGTTACCCGCATGTACTTACACCCATGCGCGATGTCGTGAGCACTTTCACAAAGCATGCCCCAAAGTCGGCACAAGACGTGAGGTTGCTCCGTGGCTAAATCGGCTGCCGATATCCATTGTACCCAACAAGAAGCATGTCATGTGGAAAGCTGTCCCACTTTATCCATGACCGTTATGCACACTTTTTGTCATGCACAGTGTACGTTGTCACTACCTAAAACGAGGGTCTAAAATCCAGCGGATACCTTAACAAATGAAGTCATGCAGCATTCACAGGTTCACAAAAACTGACGAAACTTCGATGAACATATTGTGCTAACATCGTTTGCTCAGCTGTCTTGTTTTAAAAACAAAGATGCGACGGGACCATGAACCTTTTATTTAAAACCCGTAGGGTCCGGTAGCAAAAATACTACTTTTATCGCAACCTCTAAATTGTGTCGGATCAACGTGTAATTTTGCATGCATGCTTGTGTTGACAAGGGTAATTGGAGCAAGATGCATCCCGAATGATTGGTTTTGTTTGATTTTTAGGGGGCACCCTAGTGCACAAATGACGGGGTCCAACGTCTTTCATGTTCAATTATTGCTACTGTCGTCAAGTATGCATCATTTTCAATTATTTCTGTAGTTTTCCATGTCCTTCATTTCCAAGTTCAAAGTGAAGTGCATTAAATCCTAGGAGAAATGGGGCCATGGGCACTGGTTAAGTTTCCTACATTTTTGGTGTAGTCTCAGTCCGACACCCTTTGCTTTCACCCCACCAACAATTTGTTCTCTTAACATGGGACCATGTGTGGAGGGCCCTGTCAACCAAATTGGCAACACACGTTGCCTCCATGCATTGGGCCCTATCAATGTATTTTTCCCCCAAACTTCTCCATTCATGGTTTTGTTTGTAGGTTGCAGTGAAGATGGGGTGGTTTGGTCCCTGTCAATTGATCAGCTGGATCCTCCAGTGACCTGGACCCACCCAAGAGTTGGCGACAGGTTTCCACCGCTGCTGCCAAATATCGTATTTTTCCGAAATGTATCAGGCCCTACCAAAAAATATCAGGTGGAGCCCCGATCCCAAATATCCCAGTGGTGGCGATGTCCATGATAAAAGCTAACAATGGTGATACAATTGCACGACTAAATTATAAAACGGCAAGTTCGTTACGAATTCAAATCAAATCCTTATCGAGCAAAGTACATTTTCTACGCTCCTGACAAAACCACTTCGATGTTTTGAGACACGTGTTTAATATTCAACCTTTACCCGACGGATAGCCTTTGCGGCTCGCGGAATTCCCAGAGCGGAAACCTGGCCACGCCATTGTGAATGAACTTCTCTCGGAAAATAGCTGAAACAAGCGTGGACTTAGGGGCTGAGAAGCGGGGCATGTGGACTAGTCCTTCGATATTTTCAGGCTATTTTCAATTGAAAGGTACAGTTATGCTCTAAGCGATAGCATTAAGGATATTTTAGGCCCTAGCTCTTCTCCAGTGGTATAAATATTACGGCAGCCGCGGGAGATATGACCCCACAAAATCCAGAATGGGGGATAGGACCTGCACAATTTTCGCACAAATGCAACCTGAATGCAATTACTTTTCAGTAGGATATTGTGTCTCGCAATAATTTTTCACCCCCCCAACTTTGCACACCAGGCTACGATCCGTTGCTTTTTGGGGGACAGCGGCCCGGTGCTCAGGAAGCCGCCACCAGTGGGACTAGATTATTTAGACGTCACACAGGCGATTATCACGGACACACAAGACCGCACAGGCACACCAACATGAACACCAACATGAACACCAACATACATACGACATACACACTGCTCTCGGATGTCAAAGGGATTTATCGCTACTGATCGCCAGGCGACGGTCCTCGGTATTCACGATAAACATGTATGGTGAACATGAGACGATACACACATTGTCCTAGGTTTACTCGATGTCCTCGGTATTCCAATTCACACTGGAGGCCAACGATTGGGTGTTTCCTCCCAAGTCGACCCCCCACCTTACTCGCCAGATCTTGCACTATGACATATAAAACATCGATACTTCTCCAGTGGAAACTAAAGGGTGTCCTCGTAAGTGACTGTCAGGTCATAGTCCTTGGTAGTCACGGTAAACACGTAGGTGTGTGTGTGTGTGTGTGTGGCTGAGTGGTGCTAGTGGAGCACAGTGGAGTGGTGCTCGGCCCTGCTTCGGGCGAGAGCGGGTTCGAAGTCATTTCGTTGGATCCACGAAGCTTCCAGATTATTTCTTGACACAGGCCCACACGACCAGTAGTCTTTATTGACATTGTGTCGCTGGCAATATGCCCGGAGGCCGCGACACTCTGGGATTCGACGCCGTTCGCTCTCTCCGTGGGGAATCCGGGGCACGACCGAAAATTAACGGGAGACATTGTTGGCTATGGGACAAAATACGCCGAGGTTTCGGCTGGGCGAGAAGGCTGAAATATCTCAAGGCGAATTTTAAGGTTCCATGCATCCAAGTTCTACCCGTTGTCCTCGCTTCGTCGGTGGTGCTAGAGGCACAGCAGGCATCTTGATATTACCTCGTTAACACTGTTTTGATAGCCGAATGCTCTGATAACAAGAATCTATACACATTCCTTCGTACGTCGTCTATTCTTCAATAAAATCAGAACCTAATGCTTCAGCTGCTGCCAACGAGCCAAAATCACTAGTGGTTATGAGAATGTGTATAAGTTCTTTTATCATGGTTACCTCGCTCGCTGCGACCATCGAAATAGGCGGATGTGTGGTGCCTAAGAATAAATCACATACCGAGACGGCCGATTTCTCTCGCCTCTGCTTTCTCTGTTCGTTGGGAGAGCAGGGCGCCGGAACAGGCAGTGCACTGTGGACATAACTAGCAGCCCTCCTGGTCTTTCTCTCGTGTAGTGTGCTACAATGGCATACCTAGGATTTGAATCAGAGGGCAAACGGATTTGGAGTGGCCCAACCCATCGCTTATTTAAAGTCCCCGGATTTGTACCACCATTGCTAAAAGTGTTCCGCTTTTTACTAAATAGTTAGTGACTAACTGAATTTTCCTGTGGACGGTGTCCCATCTACCGCTATTGTTCCTAAGTCACCGTATTCCATCCTTTTCCCCTCTGGTAAATGTTTTTTTTGTTGGTGTTGTTGGTAACCCTTGATAAGTCAGCTGACACCGCTGAAATTACACCTGTACAAATCACATGAAAATGTAAACTTTTCCTATTTCACGCATTTCAGTTCAAAACGCCATGACACCTCCACGACAACGTTCGTGCACATGCCCACGAACCTTGAACAAACCGGGAAAATTCGATGAATTCAAGTCGACAATTATTCCATTCCTCCCGCATTTTCTGGTGGGAATGAAATTCGAATAAACCGCTGAACTTTGATGTACCACATCTCATTGTTTAACCATGCTCATAGGTTGGCTACATAACATAACAGGTTGGCAATATAACCCGAATGGGTTGACGCACCCTTACCCCCCTACGCCCCCCCTAGGTTGGCTACCGAACCGATTCGCTGGTTACATGTTATCATTTTTGGGACCCGTTGAGTTGTTCTTCGTGCACTGATGTCTTTTATGGCCACAGCGCATTTTTCGGTTCGGCACGCTTTTGAGCCCCCGGCAATTTGTAAAAATTTGCTGCTTTTTGTGAGCCACCGCTGTTTTTGAGGGACCTTTGCGTTTTCGAAGGCTCTGATGTGCTCATTTAGTGCCTGGTGGCGATTCTAGGACACGTGTACGCAAAGACAAATGTACGTAAGGACAACTGTACGTTTTGCAGATGTACGTAAGCATATATACGTAAGCAAATGTACGTAAGTAAATGTACGTATGAACAAAAGTACGTATGGCAGAGGTACGTAAAAGCAGATTGTCGAAAGTGCAAACGTACGTATGGGAATTGTATGTATGGCAGATGTACATAAGAGCAAATGTACGCATGGCAAAAGTACGTAAGCAAATGTACGTAAGCGCAAATGTACGTGAGCGGAAAAGTACGTAAGCGCAAAAGTACGTAAGCGCAAATGTACGTAAGCGCAAATGTGCGTATGTGCAAATGTACGTATGCACAAATGTACGTATGCGCAAATGTACGCATGCGCAAATGTACGTATGCGTAAATTTACGTATGTGCAAATGTACGTATGCGTAAATGTACGTATGCGTAAATGTTGTAATTCCAAATGTACGTAAGCGCAAAAGCGCAAAACCGTACAAATGTGCGTAAAGCAAATGTACGTATGGCAGATGTACGGACACAAATGTACGTAAGCAAATGTGCGTAAGCGCAGATGTACCAATGACAATTGTACCTAAGCGCAGATGTACGTATGCGCAAATGTAGGTAAGCACAAATGTACGTAAACGTAAAAGTGTATAGGAGCAATTGTACGTAAACTTAAAAGTATGTAAGAGGAAATGGACGTATGACACAATGTATGTGCATTTACGCATGCGTACCTTTGCGCTTACGCATTTTTGCGCAAACGTGCATTTGCGCTTACGTACTTTTGCGCTTATGCACATTTGCGCTGACGTACATTTGTGCTTACGTACATTTGCGCATACGTACATTTGCGCATACGGACATTTGTGCATACGTACATTTGCGCTTACGTACATTTGCGCGTATGTACTTTTGCGCTTACGTATACTTGCGCATACGTACATTTGCGCATACATATTTTGCGCTTACGTACATTTGCGCTTACGTGCATTTGTGCATACGTACATTTACACTTACGTACATTTACAGTTACGTACACTTGTGCTTACGTACATTTGCGAATAGATATTTTGCGCTTACGTACATTTGCGCATAGTACATTTGCGCATACGTACTTTTCCGCAAACGAACATTTACGTTTATGTACATTTGCGCAAACGTACTTTCGCGCTTACGTACATCTGCGCATACATACCTTTGCGCTTACGTACATTTGCGCTTACGTACATTTGCGCTTGCGTACATTTGCGCTAACGTACATTTGCGCTTATGTACATTTGCGCTTACGTACATTTGCGCTTACGTACATTTGCGCTTACGTACATCTGCGCTTACGTACATTTGCTTGCGTACATTTGCGTACGTACATCTGTCATTCGTACGTTTGCTTTATGTACATTTGTCCGGTTACCCCTGGTGCGGCTTTTTGTTCTTTTTAGGACGTCGCATTTTGCCGGCCCCAACCTGGTTTTGGGGCCCCATGCTGTCTATCTGTACCTGGTGTGCTTTGAGGATCTCCGGAGTGTTTTTGAGAGCTCTAGTGTGTTTATGTAGTGTCCCAGCGCATTTGTATGGCCCTGTAGCTTTTCCGAGATTCCGTGCGCTTGTGAGGGCCCAGGTGTGCTTCCGGCTTTACGTTGTGCTTGTAGTGCCTCGCTGCATTGATTTGCGCCCCGAGGCAAATTTTGAGGACCCCGCGCGATGTCCGGGGTGAGGTCCTCCGGTGCGATTTTTCGAGGTTCCGGCTCGGTCTGTCGCTTCGAGGCGCGTGGTTCCGGGGATCAGAGGCGAGCTTTTTTTAGCATATTCTGAATTTTCTAATCCCAGGTTCCGGAGTCTCCGGTGCCATATGCGTGTGCCGCAATTTTCAAGTCAATTTTCAAGTCAATTTGAAGATTTCAATCGTCAGCTTTTGTGCGCACTGGTGCAGTATGCACCAGTCTGTCGGGTTCACAGGCTGCCGATGCTGTACGACAGAATTTGAACTTTGCCTGGGGGACGGGGGATGGTCCAGGATGGGTGAAGGAAACGCAAGCTCATCGGGTAGGCACAACGGGCACATCGGGCAGGCACAACAGGCACATCGTGGCAGGCACAACAGGCACATCGTGGCAGGCCCAACAGGCACATCGTGGCAGGCACAACAGGCACATCGTGGCAGGCCCAACAGGCACATCGTGGCAGGCACAACAGACACATCGTGGCAGGCACAACAGACACATCGTGGCAGGCCCAACAGGCACATCGTGGCAGGCACAACAGGCACATCGTGGCAGGCACAACAGGCACATCGTGGCAGGCACAACAGACACATCGTGGCAGGCACAACAGGCACATCGTGGCAGGCACAACAGGCACATCGTGGCAGGCACAACAGGCACATCGTGGCAGGCACAACAGGCACATCGTGGCAGGCCCAACAGGCACATCGTGGCAGGCACAACAGGCACATCGTGGCAGGCACAACAGGCACATCGTGGCAGGCACAACAGGCACATCGTGGCAGGCACAACAGGCACATCGTGGCAGGCACAACAGGCACATCGTGGCAGGCACAACAGGCACATCGTGGCAGGCACAACAGGCACATCGACACAACAGGTTCGTCGACACGCGGGTCTCAGAATATAGAGCCGAACGTGGTGTTAAAAATGTTTGCGCAGCCTGTCCGGTTGGAACAGGGCTGGCGGCGTGGGCGGCGGAGATCGGTGACGGCATGATTTTATGAAGTTTATGAATGACTAGAAATGTTTGGAGTTATCGCGGATAGTCGTGGACAAGACTCAGTAGGCATTCTCGGTATTTGGTGTTGGCCACGGTTCTGAGATTGACTCTGCCTCGGGAGACTGCCAAGTCGTGTTCTGGTGACTGCAGACATTTTCGACAGTGCCAGTGTTGCTTCTTGCTTCTTGCTTTGCTTCTTAGCGCTCGCTGCACATTACTGTCAAACCACCGAACGATAGCTGACGGCAGCGAGAAACAGTGCGCATATAGTCCGCAATGCATTCGCCAGATCATAGAATAGTTCAAAAGCTGAATGTACGTCTATGTCAGTGGAACAGTACAGGGCAAGCAGCTAGAAACGGCACGAAAGCCATCAAAGTCTGTGGTACGACAAGTAAAGCCACTCGTTGTAGACGGCTGGCATGGGATATGATGAGGAAGGTGATTAACATCAAATTAATACAGTTATAAAGCTGAGTAAAAAAAATCACTGTGACATGAAACGCTGTACTAAGGTTATTTACATTGACATTTACATCCAAATCAATAAATGAGGTAAGGTATAAAAACTTGCCATTAGGACCCGACCGGCCCTGGTCGAGTCGCTCCCATCGGACTTCTTTCGTATTGAATGTGGATTAACTATCCTAGAATTTCCCCTGGGTGGCCAAACTTACTATTTTCGTCGTATATTCATAGGATGCGTCTGACCTGTGTGCGCTCCGCATTGGGCCGGTCGGTCAGGCACCAGGTAGATGCCAACATGACATTTGCAAAGCGACTGCAACTGCATGGTCAACATGTGTTCCAATTCTTTCCGACATCTCAATGCTGGCATCCACATTCACGGATACAGTTTTGAAGACATAGCGATACCGACAGAAAGTAGAAGAATGCTCTACATCGTTTCGGGTCAGTTTCGATTCCTTTTTATTTGCACAAATCCATTGGTACATTTCGATTCCCGCTCTAGCTACCATTTTTAGAAATAGATACCATGGAATGAAATTGGAGGTGACACCACAGGACCTGGCTTCTCTCAGTGTGTATCAGGGATTAAATCAATATTTGTGTTGTATGTTCATCTGCTGCGCAGTTGTATTTAGTGCGCCTTACTTCGCTCTGCTGATTACCACCAATGTGAGACTGTTTTTTTCCCTATCGATATCTATTCTTATTATTTTAGGACATTGTTTTGTTGTTCTACCCATTGCTTATTATCTATCCTCATTATAGGTTAAGTTGAATCAAGACGGGTGAACATCGTACAACAAATATCTACGGAAGGAGATGGGATGGGAAAGAAGGGCGCTGTAAAAGGTAACATGTGAACTATCGAGAAAAAAAAAATTTAAACCGCAGTACTTTTCCATGCTGATTTCATTCTCCATGTGATAGGTGTTTCCAAACATGATTTAAAACATTCCTTTGCACACGAGCCAATTTGCATTCCTTTTCCTCAAATTAATTAAATGAAAGAAAGCATTTGGTTTTGCATTGATGACATTCATTGCCTTTTCCTGAGCATAACATGTCCAAGAAAATTGTGCATTTAAATGGTTCATCACATTTCCAGGGACTTACCCTTGACATGATCGTTGACCGTTAACTTTACAAGTTCCAGGGTATCTTCAGTTATCATGTCATCGATATCATATATATCGATATCATATGCATCGAAATCGTATCATCGATATCATATGCATCGTATCATCGATATGATATATATCGTATCATCGATATCATATACATCGTATCATCGATATCATATATATCGTATCATCGATATCATATATATCGTATCATCGATATCATATCATAAGTCTTCAGTTAGCATATTATCGATATCATATATATCGTATCATCGATATCATATCATAAGTCTTCAGTTAGCATATTATCGATATCGAAACACGACGTTGCACGTATTCCTCGACCAGAGTCCAAAAAGTGCAACGAAGATCGGATGACACATGACACATTGCGCTTGGACATTCACCTATATGGCCTGATGTAGGAGAAATACTGGCTCCTCATCCATTTTGTACTATTGTTTTTATCTTGTCACTTGACTTGTGGTCGCCTATTCCACAGGGTGTGAGGGCAAACACGCACTGGTTCCTTGCCATCCACCGTCAGCCCACCTCAGCTGCTCATACAGTGCTTGCTGGCGTCTGGCGGATCCGGCCGCTGGTCGGCATTACGCATCTGTCCGCCATGGACTGTGAGGACACGGCCGACGACTCCGCGCACATCCCGTTCATGGTTGTGCCAATGGGATGCACGTCCATAGAACCAGCAGTCGTGCCGCGGTCGCCAGACCAAGAAGCCCTGGGGCTTATTTGACTGCTGTCATCAGGAGGCGGAGACAGACATTGAAGCCAATGCTGACCAGGATGCGGTATGGTACAAAGCTCTGTGTTCTGCCGCCAATGATTGGACTTCTGCCCCTTGGTGCCCGACATCACCATCTGCTGGCTCGCGACACGCGCGGGCCTCACAATGCAGCCACTATCCCGGTACTCAGTCCTCAGCGCAGGACGAGCTGCCACAGTGGGACGCAGGACGAGCTGCCACAGTGGGACGCAGGACGAGCTGCCACAGTGGGACGCAGGACGAGCTGCCCACAGTGGGACGCAGGACGAGCTGCCCACAGTGGGACGCAGGACGAGCTGCCCACAGTGGGACGCAGGACGAGCTGCCCACTGTGTGACGCAGGACGAGCTGCCCACTGTGTGACGCAGGACGAGCTGCCACAGTGGAACGCAGGACGAGCTGCCCACAGTGGGACGCAGGACGAGCTGCCACAGTGGGACGCAGGACGAGCTGCCCACAGTGGGACGCAGGACGAGCTGCCCACAGTGGGGCGCAGGACGAGCTGCCACAGTGGGACGCAGGACGAGCTGCCACAGTGGGACGCAGGATGAGCTGCCACAGTGGTACGCAGGATGAGCTGCCACAGTGGGACGCAGGACGAGCTGCCACAGTGGGGCGCAGGACGAGCTGCCACAGTGGGACGCAGGACGAGCTGCCACAGTGGGACGCAGGACGAGCTGCCACAGTGGGACGCAGGATGAGCTGCCACAGTGGGACGCAGGACGAGCTGCCACAGTGGGACGCAGGACGAGCTGCCACAGTGGGACGCAGGACGAGCTGCCACAGTGGGACGCAGGACGAGCGGCCCACTGTGGGACGCAGGACGAGCTGCCACAGTGGGACGCAGGACGAGCTGCCACAGTGGGACGCAGGACGAGCTGCCACAGTGGGACGCAGGACGAGCTGCCACAGTGGGACGCAGGACGAGCTGCCACAGTGGGACGCAGGACGAGCTGCCACAGTGGGACCGTCGCTGCGTGACGACGGGGCGGCCTCCAAAGACCGGGATAGTGTACCTCCAGCCTGAACTCTTGAACTATCCAGCTTGAACTCTCACGCCCCCACGCGACCGGTAATGTTCGAGCACCTTCCACCTGCCCCGCCGACTACCTGCGTGGCCTGACATACAGCAACACAGCATTGACTTAGTCTATTGTGCCTCCCAATAATTTTCATAAATCAAAGCCCGTGACATATGGCTTAAGAGATACGTGTCACCTTGTACCCGACCATTGCGACTCCCATTATAAGACACAAGCAAAGATGTATGTAAGGTCCACTTCATCAACAACACAAACGTACAGAGGAAGTTAATTTTTGCCGAGCGTGTCTACGTGATTTATTGGCACGTGATTTGCATGAGATGCGATAATTCACTAGAAAACTAGATATTTTTTTTTACAATGAAAAATTGTATTTTAGGGAAAAATAGCCAGGAGATTCGTTAAAAGAATGACTGCCGTCTTCCTTTTAACAATTAGTGCCAAACTGTGTCAGTAATTTCGAGCAAAGCAATTGGTTTCGAAATTCATCAAACTTTGGCGAAATGAACCTCATCAAAAATACTTCATACTTTCACTTGTACGAATTATTGAAATTGCTGGAAATTGTACTTGGGGAATGCATAGCTTACATTTAAAGCAATTCTTAGAAAGAGGTTTAGAACAAACCTGATTTCCTTTTGACTTATTCAGAGTCATACAGGTAATTTAGCCAGCCATAATCTGATCCGAAGATTTCATTATCACAGCTTGCAAGCAGATCGATTTTGTAATGCTGAAATCGCCCATGGGGAGCAATATATTCTCAAAATAGCACCGCCGCCTCCAGTTTATAGATTTATTTGTGCACTTCAGGTGTTAATTTTTCACATAAGTGCCTCAGCGCATCTAATACGGTGAAAAGGCAGTGATCAGTGGGTGTGCCATATAAATATGTAAATTACTTTCGTAGATTGCCTATCGGACAAATATCAGATTTCAACACCTCATGTTGTGACCTTCAACCTAATTACATCAGATGGAAATGACCCAGCGGGCCTTAAACCGTGGTCGAAATTTCATTTGGAGCCATTTTCACGAAAATCTGCATAGTAATTACTGAGATAGTCTATAGGCAAACCTTATTTTTGTGATTACAACGTTTCAACGCCATTTGAAGGCGTTTTAGAGGAGCTTAAAGGTGATTATTTATTATAATTATACGCCAGCAAGACTACGTTAATTCAAATGCATTGATAAATGCAACTTTTATCGACATTCGTTTGGAAATTGCTGAGGTCGTCCATCAAGCAAAAAGTCGGCATTTTAGACCCTGCCATTCCCGATTGAATTGTTTAGGTAACATATGCAGGAAAAGTTGTTACAGTAAGGCCAGAAACGGAAATTACATGTCAAGCCCAGCTTCCTTCAAGCATCGTAATAGCGATAAGCGAATTCGAGATGTATTTTGCGAAAAGACGTGGTTCCATGAAGAAAAAAACACACACAAATGATATTGGATTGGTCATAAAAGTCATCAAATGTAGCCGAAGTCGCCATAACGAAGGGCAAGATGTGGCCTGCAGAATGGCCAGTTGCCCAGAGCAGAGCTTCCGGTTGGCGGGCCCAGCGGGCGTCCGTGTCGTGCTTAAGGTAACTCTATTTTTAAGCGACGGATGTGCATAAACGTTCTCCCACAAAATCGTGCAGTTCGTGTACGACTATGCAAGAACAGATACTGTGATCTGATGAAGTAGCATAAACGTCTGTCGGAACAACTATACGGATGATATGTGAGTGTACTGACGTATGCACTGTGGTGTATAGTGATGATGACAATAAGTTGTATCGATGAAGATGCAATTTGTGACATCACTGGTGATTATGAAGGCGATAATGACAGTGACGCCATTGTAGGATCCCGGAAGGTTTCATAGAATGCACTAGAGGTGAAACATAATCAACACGCTGCCAGTATATTATCATATCTTCCGAGGACGAATTCCATCCTAAGTTAAGTACAATTAAACCTAATACCGCCACGCACAATCGACCTTTACAAGCATGTTTACACGTGGTGAAATCATGGCAGAATTATCGTGCCACGTCCGCAATGTGCGCGGCAGGCGGTAGTGTCTGTGGACTTTAATCTACCAACATTGTACAAACTGAACATTTAAATGTGTCGCGAAAAGTTTCGATTGCTGCTTGTCGCGCAAGTGACCCGGTGCGGCACTGATTGCCCTCGAAGTGACCCAGTGCGGCACTGATTGCCCTCGAGTTATAGCGCTACTTTGAAAGAATTGAGTTGAACACGGCAATAAAACCAACTCGTATTTTCCCAAAGCTCCACAATGTTTGGTAGATCCGGGGTACATACTGAGTAGCTAGGCATCGAATAAATGGCACGCAAGACTTTCTGCTGCAACCCTTAGTACAAGAGCACTTGCAATGCATACTTCGGATTGCACGTGCTTACTGACCTGGGAGGGGGCTGCATGATGCTGTCAGCTGTGAACAACGTTTTTTTCTGCTTCAGTCCAACAAAATGAACAGGAGCCATGCATGGCTCTCGTCCCCAACAGACAAATTGATATTTTACAATGACGCGGACATCGAACATCACTGCCATCTCATAACCGACATAAGCCCGTTTCACGACGGCCAAAATACATCGGGATGCAATGTCGATGACTTCGTCTTGTATGAAGGGCATATCATTGAAATATATGTACTTTATCTGTAGATATGAAATGTTCCAGAAATTTGAACTGTGAAGTCATAAATTCAATATTAAACTCAACCAACATATTCAAATTGTGGCACTGTTTGAAAAAAAAAACGCTCAATTCACAGAAACAACCAGCCAATCTGGCCGCATTTGGCACAATGGCCGGGAGGTAGGAGATGTCGGATAGTACATAAATTTGCCGTTGGATTACCAGCAAATATACAATATTGGGGAGGAAGTGGTAGTACGTATCCTGCCGATGAATATTTTTCCTTTTACGTTTTATTTTATGGCTGTAAAGTACATGTATTATGAATAAATATATAAATACATCATTTCCAGATATTACGATTCCATCTTGACGCTCCCGAAAATATTAAATTATCTCCACTTTACAAGCAGGTTGTTTACAGTTGTAATGACATCCGCTGTACCGCACCATACGAGGCCCCGTTTTTAAATGTCGCTGTACTCCTACCTAAATAACCCCTACTGTGTGAGGAGGGCAATTGATCCTTGTGTTTGAATATCATACTCGCAAGAAAGAATAAAGCATGAATTGTTTACGGCCCCCAAAAGACCGCAACACGTCCAAAATATGCGCATCTGAGACAAACTTGTTGGTTGGCTCGCCTGACATATTTCAGCCGTAAATGCTGCAATCAGAGCACAAATGATGACGTCATTTTTTAAAACATGGATTATGATTCGTCATAGCTATCACAAAGGGCTATCATAAAGGGCCAATCGCTTACCGCAGTTGAAGTTGGCTGGCGATATTGATCAGAATGGTCGAGTGCTCGGAAAATTTGGCATTTGAAGACCGCTGAATTCGACAAATAGCTGTTGTCATCGAGTTTACTTCCGAAGTCAGGCTCGCTTGATCTGACATCCAGATTTTCGACTAGATGCCGTCCCAGGCGTGGATGTAAGTGTACATTTTCAGGGTTTGCGCATAAACCAGCTGTTACTAGTCCAAAAAACGTGTCGTATTAGGTAACTGAACCTACTCAGTTTGTTTATTGATATCATAAATTGGTCCAATCTACAGACTAAAAGCTTCCAGATAAACGTAACTATTATGCCCTGACCCCGCCATTGGGATGTCATGACGATTACTTCCCGCTAGTGCACGCGCGAAGCCGCCTATAGTCAATACATTGTGTGCCGTGGGTAGCCAATTGTATGAACGACGCAGCCGGCGCGCCCGATACGCAACCTAGAATCCCGTGAGTATGCTGCCACGCATTAGCAAGCGTTCAGACGCCAACCTGACTTCTCGCTGTCGGTGGCGAAACCAGAGTGCGGTAGGGTGGTCTGGCCGATGTTCGCGCATAGGGCCAGCTCGCACACACCTCAGCGTTGTAGCAGGTAGATGTGGGCGTTTCTCAAAGTTATCCAGGAATAATTTGCTCCGCACAGTGACATACATTCTCAAAACACAACGAACGCCAGCGAATCGCTCCATCATTGTTGTCGTCATCATACTTGCATGGGCTGCTGAGAGCTAATCCAATCTCACTAACGACTCCAATTTCCTACGCATTTTCGGGCAACAAAACTCCGTTGAGGCTATGCTATTAGTACTTGCATACTCAACAGCAACAACACACACACGCACACACACAAACACACACGCACACATTATGCATATATATATATATATATATATATATACATATATATATATATATATATATATATATATATATATATATATATATATATATATATATATATATATATATATATATATATATATATCTATATATAGGTATATACATATATATATATATATATATATATATATATATATATATATATATATATATATGTATATATATATATATACATATATATATGCATATATATGTATATATGCATATACACGTATATGCGTAGATAGATAGGTAGATTAGCCGTCACAAAGTTAGCTGTTCCTCATGTCCGGACTACATTGGTGTTTTCCTTCGCTGCAGTTCTCGTCCTCATCAATTCACTTGCTTTTAGATGCTATATTTAATTACCAAATTTCTTTCCTCAATTGCTCTCCCATCCACTCTCTCTCTCTCTCTCTCTCTCTCTCTCTCTCTCTCTCTCTCTCTCTCTCTCTCTCTCTCTCTCTCTCTCTCTCTCTCTCTCTCTCTGTCTCTCTCTCAGGGAAGTATTAGGAGACGAGTCATCAATTGTTAATCGGGACGGCTCTTTCGCTTCCTATCAAAAATAAGTTTGTTGTGATTTATGCCTCTCATTAACTCACTTTTACACCTGACAAAATGAGGATCGTAGCACGGCATGTACACGTACATCGACCCCTTCACATGCAGTTGTCTCGTCGACTGACCTTCGTGCATGTCATTGCTTGGCTGACGATGATATGGGCGCTGCATGATCGACGCAGTCGATGTGCCCATAAAATACCCAACCTATCGTTAATGGGTGACCTTGAACTTTGTGAAGTTTATTAAGGCAACCTATAAGACTTACATGAATACGTTTTTTTTATACTTTTTGTTAAGCAAACGTTTTTATAAGATCCCGTTTTTTTTTATTGTCGATGCCGCTTAGTTTTCCAATGGAGGACAATTTACCCCAAATCCATCCGTTCCGAAAATCGGGAATCATAGAAGCCATGGAGAACGAACGCCTATATGGGATATTTAAAAGCAAAACAATTTTTTTATGTCACAGTCAAATCATGCCCGTTTGTATTTCTGCCATCAAACTTATCAATTTCAATCGGTTAGGGGTCACAGAAGGTCACGAAGTCACCAGGTCATGGGGTCACGAGGTCAAATGCGATAAATGTTAATATTTTATTACGGATACGCTTTCCTTACTCATTTTCTTCCCAAACATGCATAATATGTCACACTTTCTCCTCATCATCGATGAGATTTCTATCGCCAAAGGTCACCTTGTTGTGTGACCGCAAAATACTGCCGGAGGCTATAACTCCAAAACCGTTAGTCGGATCGAGCTAAAACGTGTTCAGGTGTGTTCAGAGCACAAGACTACCCTGTACACCAATTTTGGCCCAAATACAAATTTATGAGGTGTAAAATTTGAAAATTTGAATTTGAAAATTTGAAAATTATTGGTCCATTTGTCTTGGAACGTGCTAGTGCTGATCAAATTTCTGGCAGAAGAGTTCTGTCAGTACTGCTAAATCGTGTCGTGAGTAAACAGTCCCTCACTGTGCGGCTTGTATATTAGGCTTCAAAACGAAGCCCTAATATCATCAGTTTCTTAATGTGCATATTGTACATTTATATCAAACCAATATCTGTATTGCTACAGCCGGTCTGTTGATTCGCTAGGCTAGAGAATACGGATAGAATGACCACAAATTCGGATAGAATGACTATTAGAAGTAGAAAGTATTATTCCTTGTGTAAACAAGCCGGTGTTTGCTCAAGCTGTGGGAATGATGATCAGTGGCAAATTTAGATAATGCCTTGTCATCCTGAAAATGATGGTTCCTGTACATATTTGCATCTATTTCGCTTCTCATGCAATGTCTATGAAGTTGGGCTGTCAGGCACCTCCGTCAGTTATCTACCCGGTGTGTCAGTGTGTTCAAACCCAGACATTTAGGTGGAAACTGACACATAACCGGGGAACTACTTACATCGTAAGTGCAATATCCCACAGTATATGTACATCTTTCACGGACCCACATATGTTATCATCTTTGTCGATGATTCACACATGGTATTATCTTTGTCAACTTAGCACAGTTTACAGTACCTGTGAGAAACAAACAGTATTACCCTGTGCACGTTTGGAAACACTTGAATTGCACAGCATGATTTAGCAGGAAGCACTCGTGTAGGCAAGTTCGTGTCGCCTGGCAGTGATAGTCTAGGGTTTTCCCTCACTTGTACGATAGCTGATTCTCAATTTCAACTTCTTCTCATATCCGACAAGTTCTCAAATCCAAAAGCCGTTAATGCCTTTGTATTGATCGGGCTGATAATTAAACAACACTTCGAACACTTGCGCAACAGCTTCAACAGCAATGACACTGACACGCAGAGGTGTACAAATATGCCAATCGGATACCCTCTCTTGATACCAAAGGCCAGTTTTGCTCCCTATCACATGCTGCCCTACCTAGTGCATTCACCTCTTTATGCTTACATTCCTGCACACAGTACCGTCACTGAAGATGCAGATCACTACCAAATTGCTCTTGGGAGTGCAAACATTGATTTGTCTCAGTCACTGATGCATTGTTGACAAGAAATATAAAACAGATACACCTAAAAACAATGAATTAGGAAACTTGCCAGAATGCCAAAGATGTCAGAACAAGCTGAGGTTGATAAAACCGTAGCATGACAATAAAGCTTCCAAAATTGCGTTGCAATACCATGAGTACAGGGGTGGAACAAAAACGGACTGGTCCTGGATCTTTGCCATCTATAGTAGCATTATCCTCTCCAAAACGAAAAATATCCTCCATTTTCTAGTTTGAAGGTTGAACTGTGCAACTTTAACAAAGAGTGTTGATTTACTATTTAGTGCAAGGTCCACATTTCACTTGGAAGTCACAGGGTGTTTCATATGCTACAAATAGGAAGGACACTATCCTCCCAGATTAGGCTTGCTCACAAATTTTCCCCTAAATCCAGGATTAAAAAGTATACATTAAACACCAAATGATGATGTCCAAAATATCACAAGGCAACAGGAAAAGCAAGCTTGTATTAAGATGTGGAATTATGGAAATAAATGAAAAGAGAATGTTGAACAAGTCAAATACCACATTAGTGTCATCCATGAATTATTATTTGAAAAAGGGCAGGGTTCTGCCAGCTAACTACCCTCTCATCACGGGCAGCCCAAGGCAACCACCAAGGGCCACCAAAGTCAATGGACTGTATCCATTTTGTTTAACTCCATGGACTTCATACATGGATATTATTGTACTTTAAGGTATTCGTGAAACAACTCTTATATACATTTCACCTCTATGAAGCAAATGAAGGGGTACATTTTGGTTTGGTTTCGCTAGGTTAAGCTTTTCTTTTAGTTTGAAAAAAATCAGAATGGCTTTGAGAATTCAACAACTTGAGTTTAAACTTTGTTTCTTCAAAAACAGATTAGGCTAGGTTAGGTTAGGTTTATTAAGTGCAGATTTTGAAGAGAGAAAATGGCTTGAAAATGTTCTTTTTAACTTCTTCTTGCGTGGAGTCGTAGGCTAGGCTATGCTAGGTTATGCCACCTTTTTAAAACATTATTTTGTGTGCCAAATTACCCAACTCCAAGCCCAATGTTGGTGTTATCTTGCCTGCCAACTGAAAAGTACGCATTTGTAAAATAAATGAGTAGTCACTTCATGTTAACCACATTCTTAAACATTGCATTAGAAAAATGAATTCCAAGAATTCAAAATTTACCTTCGAGTACAAATTTTCCCAGTCATGCTCCTAGGTGTTCCTTAATGCCCTTTGAAATGCATACTATTTCTTTTTAGTTTTCTATGCTTTCAGGTTCCAAGAGCAATGATATCTTTGGAATCTGGGAGATTTCCATCCTTCCAAAAACTGAGTCTTGGACATTAACCATGGAACATAGATGACCCACAATAGCATGATGTGATGAATGTTTATTGCAAGAATTGCATGATTGACACGGGTCAAATTATGCAAGAATACAATGGTTTGATTGAGATCTTGGAATCATGGAATTGGGAACAATATTTTTTGATAATCGGACATAAACTTGGAGATAATAATTTACTTCGTGTTTGTGATATTCGAGACTACATTTTGAATATTTCAGTTGGTATCGACGTTTTCATACCATAGCAATAAGCTTGAACTCTGCCAAACAACACATTAACTAACTATCGCTTAAGCTTAACTACCGCTAAAAAAGGATATTATGGTTGTTATGACAAGATGATGTTCTGAATGTTGGGAATCTTCCACCAAGCTGTTTTCCCAGCAATGACCAGGACTTCAATGAACCTTAACACTCGCCCTGGAGGGCCTGTGAAGATTTCGCGCACTGGAGGGGGGGCGATTCCGCCCCCTACGACCTCGGCTCCTATTAAAGCTGGAGTAACGAAATTCTGAGGGTGGATGGGTACGACAGAAAACTCTATAGTGTGCAAATTTCATGACATTAGGTCAATATCTTCAAGGTCAAATGGTGTCACATATGTCACAATTTGCTTGTTTTGCGTAGCTTGGCTTGTCATTGTTATGGATCGCTGTGATTGTGTTTAAATGCTCCAAGATGGGCATCAATTATGTTTTGAACATGACTATTGATGCAATACAGATGCTAGATCCGCAATTTGACCTCAGGTCACCTATATAGCAGCACTTTATCAGGTCAGTTACCTGTTCCAGTTACCGGAACCGGGCCGCCCGCCCGACTGCTCCGTCGGGCGGCTCGGCGCAATTGGCTTCGCGAAGAACGGAGTGAAGTACATGAATGAAGTATGGAAACTCTTAGGTACACAATGACAAACAGTAGTTTTCAGGATGTGTATTACACATCCTGAATAACATGCAAAATGAAATAGCATGTAAAATGACATCAATCGCATGACAGTCATTTCCATTTATGATAACATTTCAGTTGACCAAGTTTGGTTCCATTAACCTGTCATGAACTTTACCTGACTTGACCTGTGGTCTGACGCTACGAAATGTTTTGACTTTAACGGCCTCTAACTCGACACATTTTTAGCCGATTTCCGTTTTCCTTGCTTTAAGCGACGCGCCAGACATTTCTAAGTAGGTACGCAAAAAGTGGCGAAAGTCGACCAGGAAAATCGGGAGTTATGTACAAAAACCGGATGGGTGGGCGGATTTTGCCCCCCCCCCCCCCCCTCTAGAGCGCGTGTTAAAGCCCCTTGCTACTCACAATTAGGTACACGACGTACAATGGAAAATGAACGCACGTTTCCTATCGCTGTTTCTTCATCCCATCCGTTGGCGGCTGGCAAGGAGAAATTCACGAAAGGCGCAGCCACGTCATAACTGTATTGGCGCCTAATTATTGATAATTGTCTTGAATAATTATATTTTGATAAAGTAGTGAACGAATTTGCTTCTTTTTTGTTTTCTCCTGATACCTCACACCATTAAAACATATTTACGTTTGCATATTTAGGTCAGAATTCCTCGTTTCACATCCCCATCATCGAACATAAATTCATATAGTTTTGTACACCACTTGGCCACCGGCCCCGTGCTTCCGATCCCTATCGATGCTTTTGCGGGTTGCCCTATCGATGCGGGTGTTAGTGCGGAAATGAAACCATGTGCATAGAGTCATAAGAAAGACAATTAATGCAAATGTAGCGAAATTTCGCTGAAATTTCCGACACATTAGCTGGAAAATCAAAGCACAAGATTTATTTTACAAAATCATATTCAACAAATTGTTTGTACATGTTTTATCGCTGGATACCTGGTATACTTTGGCTTGGGCCAAAAGACTAGACAGGTTGAACGGACAATTAATGTATTCAATGGGGTATCCCATCTCAACCATCGCACTAATCAGCTTGCGTTTCCCTGGTATCGGACTAATCAGATTTTATAATGACCTGCGGTAAAAAAAAACATATGTGGTGTCCCCGGACTGTTGCTACAACAACACGAAGTGATATCACCAAATATGTTCTAATCAGAGGCGGATACAGGGGCTGGGAGGAAGGAAAGGTGGCTCCCTCCAGGAAGGCTCGAGTGCACCCGCCCACCTTCTGCTCCAGGGATTTATCAGCCAAAGGCTCCCCTCTCGGAGGAAAAGGCAGCCCCTAAGACGAAAAGGCGCCACTTCAGCATGCTTGGGTGCACCCCCTCCCCGTTCAACGAATTTCTGCCGAATGCGTCGTTCCGGGGACTTTCTCAGTGGTGGCCCTCTGATGAAATGGTGCTACTCCACACAAGTGGAGTAGCACCATTGAACCAGCTGCACCGCTACCCACTGAAAATGTATCGATCCACCCCCTGCTACAATTTTTTTTTCAACTTAATACATGTAAGTTTGGTAAGCATTTTCATCTGCATGCAACATCCATTTTAACACATGGATGCTAATGTTCTCGACAAGATTATGCTACTAAGGAGTCGCACGTTATCAAGTCCATCTGCTACCCTCCATGGAGGGTAAGCGGGTACTTTTTTGCACCTCTGCTGACACGTGCCGTTCCCAAATCCGTGCCTCCAAGTCTCTGCAGGCATGCGTGACGGACAACCGTCCATCGTCTGCACGTCTGCTCACCTTCAGCCGCTTGGTTGCACCTTATCGCCTCGACCGTCCAGTCGCGTCCGGGCCGAGCCGCGCACACGAGAGGGCACCATGTGTAGGGAGCTGACCAGGCCAGCGCCCTGGCCTGTCACTGGCCGGCACCACATGTTGCACCACACTGCGAAGGGAGGGTTCCATCGACTACTCCGACCAGCTCGCACTCCCTACAAGTGAAGCATCGTATGACGGTGGAATGTCACCGTGTGCACGGGCACAATAGGAGACGGTTGGCCGGCCGCAGCTGCGTCGGAGCTGACCAAGCATAACATCCGTCGCAGTCGCGGCTCGAGGCATCAACTGCAATGTCAGCTTGACCTGGCCGATCAACGCTGGCCCCGACAAGTCTGGACATATGGGAGCAGCCGTGATTAGGCTGCCAAACACATTCGAGATAGGTGTCCCAAGTTGACTTTGTTTCACTCGTAATTGTCATTTGTTGCATCCTGTAGAATATAATTCTAACTTTCGTATGTACATTTAATACCTAACCCAAACTGAGTTTGGACATCCTGACCTACGTAGATACACTGGCTGCATAGACCAGGCAAGATGCCATTGATGCAATTGCAGACTGCAGAAGTGCGGAGGTAGAATTGCTTTGCAGGTGATTCAGTTTGTGGCATTCCTGATTCATTAAATTGTTGCAAATTTAAAGACAATATTAATGTCCGATCTATACCGTAATTTCGCTCTCAAGAATGTGTCGCTCTCAAGAATGACATCGCAAAATCGCTTGTCACTCCAAAATCCCAAATCGCTCTCAAGAATGACATCGCAAATTCTGATATGGCGTAGCAAAACGTACGCATACCCATTTACGAGTTGCCTTGCTATACCAAAGGAATTGGCAATTATATCATCCACCCATGGCATAACCTATGATGTCAGTTTTGAAAATCACCATGGGGCACAGATGAGGTGCCCATACTAGCATTGTGTGGGACCCTGATGCTGAGAAAATACTACATCCCATCCATTTATAAAAAAAATGCTCACTGCACTGACAAAGCCTCACCTAAAAAATACTAACTCTAAGTTTTGCAATAATAACTGTATCCATTCTTTCACAATCCTCATGATTCAACAGTTCCCAAGCAACACAGTGCAACATAGCAGTAGCGGGCGGTGTGCATATGAATCTTTACAATCATTCAGCAGAAAAAAAACTATTGGAGAAAACTGGCAATCGTGGAGGTTCGGAACTTACATCAAAAGGATCCTGGCAGCATGCTGTGCCGGTCGGGTTAGCGAGCGGCAATCTCGGCCATCTCGGCGAACTGCGCGGTTCCACGTGGCCATTTTCTTGTCATTCATGGGAAGACCAATGAATGCCTTTTCGATGCAGTGTTCGTGATGTTTTTGTACCTTGGTACGAAGCAAGAACAACGACGCCTCCGCTTCTTCTCTGCCACTTTCACGTCATCACTGTGCACCAACAAATGCCGATTCACTGCACCCGCCCGTTGTCGTTCCCGGCTGGTGTTCAAACGTGACGTCACACAAATCACGGAA
Source organism: Ashinkailepas kermadecensis (assembly GCA_034440615.1). Taxonomy (NCBI): domain Eukaryota; kingdom Metazoa; phylum Arthropoda; class Thecostraca; family Neolepadidae; genus Ashinkailepas; species Ashinkailepas kermadecensis. The sequence goes on from JAOTOM010005054.1 coordinate 805,516, forward strand.
CGTATATATATATATATATATATATATATATATATATATATATATATATATATACGTGTATATCCGATTAATATTATATCAGTTGATTATACTTATATCTGGTCAAAATGAATGCTACTACATTTTTAAAGACAAAATGATGCACAAGAAGTGAATGGAAGCAATGTGTTGGGTTAGGTGACGTGCAACAACTGCATTTCCAAAATCATGACCCGTCATTCATCCGGAACAACACATCAGAGTAGTGCTGCACCATGTCCGTAACATCATGCATTCCCATGGTACACTGGTGACATGGGTGTCACTATGATGACACCTTACTGTGTCATGCCACAATAACACACTCGCGGCCGGCCGACCGGCGGCTCGCGGTCAGAACGGATGCTGAACAATGCATAGTAAATGCCGCGACTACCAGGGTTGTGGCGTGAACTGCTGAGTCAGCGTGCCGTTCCAGTACTACTCTGACGTATATATATATATATATATATATATATATATATATATATATATATATATATATATATATATATATATATATATATATATAATATATATATATATATATATATATATATATATATATATATATATATATATATATATATATATAACATATCTATATCTGCTCGGTGCGCGTATCCCAGGATACATGGCAGCAGCCGCGAGTAAGCTACTAGACGCATTCGAAACCGGGGTTCGAAATGAACTTCGTTACTGGGTACAGTTCTTCGCAACTGGCGGCCCCAGGTCAGGCTCTTGGTTGGACGAGCATGACTTGCACCCATAACGATTGGGTCCGTTTGGAACTGTTGCGCCAGGCCAGGACCACTTGGTATGGACGAGCATGACTTGCGCCGATCAGACAATTGGGTCCGTTTGCAACTGTGGCGCCAGGTCAGGACCACTTCGTATGGACGAGCATGACTTGCACCGATCAGACGATTGGGTCTCCGTTTGGAACTGTGGCGCCAGGTCAGGACCACTTGGTATGGACGAGCATGACTTGCACCGATCAGACGATTGGGTCCGTTTGGAACTGTTGCGCCAGGTCAGGACCACTTCGTATGGACGAGCATGGTTTACACATATTAGTGGCTATGGCAAATTCAAAATGATAGCATTCTTCCATAGTCACCAGTACCCTCCTGCCATTGTTTGGGAGATGTTTAAAAGTAAACAGTCATATTTGTGTCAGCTGAGAGCATGAGTTGTGTTGACAGGACAGGCCACACAGCCACTTTCCTCGTTTCATGCCGTTGAGGTTCACAAATCCAGCCTTGCATTTCACTCTTCCTAAAATGCGAACAAAGAAATAATCATTTATCTGCACCGACTGAAGTATTTGAGTTCTAAATTAACCGAATGACGTGGCTTCTCGAATCCTTGATCACTGTGGAAAAAAAATGGAAGGCCTTCACATTATTTCAAGTGCGGACGATCGGATATCAAAGAGCATATTAAAATAGATCAAAGCAACTGCTCGTGCCGCCTTCTTTCACGCTTTTACCTCGCCAATTTTAAAAGCGTCCATGATCGGACGGACATTCATTGATTATTCGGACGGCCATGTATGCAGGAGCGGTCCAAAAATTGAGGGGCGAAGCCAGTGTTTAGGTTAATTCTTTCTAGTCAACGCCGTAGGGTTCATGGTTAGGATTGAAAGAAATCGGGACGAGCACGCACCCCCCCTCAACCCAGAACTCCTCTTCTTCCAGTTCCGTTTTGTGACGCCTTCATTCGGCCGGAAACTCGGAACCCGTCTAAAGCGCACAGTGAAGCCCGGGCGGCGACGTGGGGCCGGAATCCCGTCGGCCCGCGGTGGGGGGGGGGGCGGATGGGGCACCCGTTCACCGGACTGATCCGCACGACGAACACACCTGCTCCAGCATCGATCCGACCAGCAAGACGGATGGCCGGCTGACCGGCCGGGTCGGCTGCGAGATGACGACCTGACCTCGGCTGAGCATGAACACGGTCGCCTCACTTCGATCCAGGACGGCGCCAGGAGATGGACAGAGGCGCGGCAGAGATGGCAGCTGGACCCCGACGGCGGTCGAAATGGTCACGCAACTTGGATCAGAAACTTGCTGGCAGCCTGCTCCCCGGCCGCCTAGATCAGTGGCGGGGTAGACATAGGACCGCCAGCTTGATTCGAGATGCGGGCGGTCGCCTGGCAGGTTGAGAACACGTGTGCTATGCTGTATGGCGAGAGGTTCAGGGAGACCTTGGCCCAAGACGGAGACGGATGCCTGGTCGTTAACTGAACTTCGGATTAAAACTTAGTTTGTCAAGCAAATTGATGATTGCGTTTTAATCTAAGCTAAGGAGGAAAATGTACGATTCCTAATCCGTTTAAGAGCGAAGAAGCCTCCAAATTTAGGATATAAATCGGGAATTAACTTCGGCTAAGGATTATGATTTGTGTATACTATGATACAACAGCGGTGGAACATTCCGATTTAGGAGAAGATACAAGGCACACTTCAGTCGTTCCATTACATACAAGTAAAGTCATGGGTTAATGTTAAATTTTGTTATTTGAGGGAGGGCGCAGTGCTTGCATGTTCGCCATCCATGCTGTGCTATGAGCATGAAACGTAGTCCTGTTTGGGGTAATGTCGCGACGCGATTGGTGATCCTTGGCAAATTAATTCTCCTCTCCATGCACTTCATCACGGGATTATATTTCGCTATTATGCTGCGCATGCTAAATTCGCATCTTACGTTAGCATCACTGGAATCCCAGTAGAAGATTGCTTGCAGAACCACACAGGCACGAAATGCCGTACGGGGTAAGTGATGAGATTCTGAAGTTTCTTATTGGGGTCTTCCGTAACAACATTGGCAGGAGCCCCACAAGACGCCGTGTACGTGAAGTCGACTTTCTGTGACTCAACGGCATCAGGTGGGCCATGAGAACTTTGTCTCGTCAAGGGGAGAACGGCCACCGTTGGTGACCATTGCCAAGAGCGCGGCACCGTGGACCGGACCCGATGAGAAGTAGAGAACCATGTCCGGATGGTCAGAGAACCATGTCAAGGGGAGAACGGCCACCGTTGGTGACCATTGCCAAGAGCGCGGCACCGTGGACCGGACCCGATGAGAAGTAGAGAACCATGTCCGGACGGTCAGAGAACCCTGTCCAGATGGCACCGTGGACCGGACCCGATGAGAAGTAGAGAACCATGTCCGGATGGTCAGAGGACCATGTCCAGATGGTCAGAGAACCCTGTCCAGACGGTCAGAGAACCCTGTCCAGACGGTCAGAGAACCCTGTCCAGACGGTCAGAGAACCCTGTCTGAACGGTCAGAGAACCCTGTCCAGACGGTCAGAGAACCCTGTCTGAACGGTCAGAGAACCCTGTCCAGACGGCCAGAGAACCCTGTCTGAACTGTCAGAGAACCCTGTCCAGACGGTCAGAGAACCCTGTCTGAACGGTCAGAGAACTGTGTCCGGACTATCAGAGAACCATGTCCAGATGGTCAGAGGACCATGTCCAGATGGTCAGAGAACCCTGTCCAGACGGTCAGAGAACCCTGTCCAGACGGTCAGAGAACCCTGTCTGAACGGTCAGAGAACCCTGTCCAGACGGCCAGAGAACCCTGTCTGAACTGTCAGAGAACCCTGTCCAGACGGTCAGATAACCCTGTCCAGATGGTCAGAGAACCATGTCCAGATGGTCAGAGAACCCTGTCCAGACGGTCAGAGAACCCTGTCCAGATGGTCAGAGGACCATGTCCAGATGGTCAGAGAACCCTGTCCAGACGGTCAGAGAACCCTGTCCAGACGGTCAGAGAACCCTGTCTGAACGGTCAGAGAACCCTGTCCAGACGGCCAGAGAACCCTGTCTGAACTGTCAGAGAACCCTGTCCAGACGGTCAGATAACCCTGTCTGAACGGTCAGAGAACTGTGTCCGGACGATCAGAGAACCATGTCCGGACGTCCTGCCGCCTGCGGCACGCTGGCGGCCTGACAAGATTAGCGTCTCGTCTGTCATCTCCGCTGTTGTGGTGCGCGGCCTGAACGCTGCCGGCGGCACGCGTCGCCCAGCCCGTCATACTTTACCGTAGCTTGCCGAACTGCCGAACTGCCTGTACTGCCGGCGGCACGCGTCGCCCAGCCCCTGATACTTTACCGTAGCTTGCCGAACTGCCGAACTGCCTGTACTGCCGACGGCACGCGTCGTCCAGCCCCTGATACTTTACCGTAGCTTGCCGAACTTCTATTGCAATTCGCACCCACTGATGAGCCGACGCCAGCCGACCGTGGGTGTATGCAAGGGAAGTGTCGGTCACTTTGGCAATATCCAACTGCATTTGATTTAATTTACTGCATCCACTGCATTTATTCGGGAGAAAACGGTGCAAGAAATGACCAGCAATTCCTACATGCGAAACCGGAGCCCTGCCACTCACTTAATGCGGATGCTGAACTCAGTTGCTGACTAGTCTGCTGTAGGCAGAGTGGATATTTTTCAGGAGTGGTTGGAGTTGGTATTTTGATGGGAGACAATAAGCTATTTCGCAGCGAAATCTGGAGCGACTCGGGGCGCGAATGATCAACTCTGGTCGAAGCGCCCTAAAGCGCAAATAACTAACTTAACTGGAGCGACGCAACAGATATCAAAATTCCTCCAGAGAAGGTAGCTTCTATGTGACTAGCAATGACATAGCATGGGATTGGTCGCGTAAGTAGACATCTTAACCGATGTTCATTTCTCTTGGCCAACCTTGCTTCTTCTTTTTTTTGGGGGGGGGGGGGGGGGGGCAAAACCACACCATGGCATCACCCGCAATGCCACCCATTAACGTGAAGTAACAGTAGTCAACAGTAGTCAACACTAAGATCAAGACAAAACGCACTAACACGAGGCGACTTGCAATGGTAGAAACTGTGTACCTATAAGATTCCTCCTCGGTGAGAACCATGAAAAACGGGATGGTAAGCTACCAGGCATTGCATGCTTGTGGTGTGTGCCATAAGTGTACATGCCGTTCTTGTTCCTTAATTATCTACCACCGATCAGTCCACCGAAAGCGCCACATGCACATGCCGCATGCTCATATTAGTCACGCTTGCGATGAAGTTAGCACTACTGCAGTTTCAACCTGAAGATGGCTAACGATAACGAAGCGTTGCGTATTTGAAAACAATCGATCTTTTTACAATGTGCATCCAAAACCCACCTTCGACGGGCCGGAGAGTGGGGGGCTGTTGAAAGCTCCCAGCACCCCCTTCCCCTAGCTTCCGACCTACGTAAGGTTAGGTAAGTGAGGCCACATGAAAAACGTCAATAAAATGATAGAAGTCCCCGAATGCAAATATTTACAATACATTATCAGGGATTGCCTATCTCAACCGAACCGAAAGCTATCATCCCGGATTTATCGAGCTTATGATTTTGTGTCGTTTTTCATCATTATTAGCTTTTGGAGATAAAAGCACAGACTTCGGTCCAATATTACACGTTTCTACAAGACAAATTTGACCTAGCATACCACTTCTAGATGTTCGATGATTCTACATATCCACGAATATACTAGAAACAAAATTCGGAAATTAGAGGTCAGAAGTTTAAAAAATCGATACTTTGAACATTTAAACTTTAGATTGTTATCAAGACCAGTTTGGTGTGCCCTTTTCCGTAATTCAATAACACTTATGGGTGCCTAAATCGCCTAAAATCGCCATAAAAACCATAAGACAAAAAGCCACGTCATACATGGTGTCGGAAGTGCTCCTAGTGCCTACATGACCTCTGTAGTCAAAGCGCCCCTAAACCCCAATAATTAACAGAAGTGCTCCTAATGACGTCATGATTTGCACAAGTTACACGATTATGTTATGCTGTTCCAGAATCGTCATGGGCTATCCGACAATACCGTAATTTTGTTTTTGTGGGTGTCATGGTTTCTGAGATCCGGGGGAATGGGTGGTAGACATCCCCAAACACCTGGCCTGCGAAGGACGATTTGAGTCCCGGCCGGGCGAGAGTTGAAACTGTTGCCTTACATGCCGCTCACAGCACATAGCACTCACCAAAACCATTTCAGTATCAAGTCTACGAAAAACTGGCAAGTTATCCTACTACGCATGTTCTGGACTTCCGCCTAACAACTCATGACGCCATTTTCCGGGATAACGAGCCACTTATACATTTCAAGATTAAGTACTGACATATAACCGGTGAGGGGCTGGAACACACCATTGCACTTTTTCAGATCTTTCACTGCGAAGCAATTCGACAAAAGGGGAACCCAAACCACGGAAAATAGCAAATTTGGTGCATGGCACGGGTACTTTTTACAAACTATTATGCAGAAGTGCAGACATAATTTTGGTTAGTGATAGTCCGAAAAAGACCTAACTGACCTCAAGATTACAGTTCCTTGGATTTGTGGTACTTTTTCCGAAGCCCCAGAAATTCGCAACTTATGCCCCTACAAACCACCTCAATCATTTTGAAACCCAAGCGAATGGGAGCGATATGTTGCAATGTATCAGATAGGAAGGGATAAAGTGCACTCCTGGTTATAGTTGGCCTCCCTGATATTCCCAAGCCTCCTCGAAATCCTTCAATGGGCATTCTGAGCTGCCAGAAGGGCATAGTTAGTCGTTAAAGGGAAACTCGAAGGTTTCAGTAGGGCACCATGACGTCTTAATTTATGGCATCATGGCCTGTGCATTGGGCCAATTAATCTGGCAATGGGTGGATCTAATATTATGCCAGGGAATGGGCCTCGACTTGCTTTCCGCTCTTCGTGTGGGTACCTGGATTTTCTAGTGGGGCAAGTGCTTCCAGTGCTCTGCGATGAGTTCGATTTGTCTTGTTTGAGGAATTTGATTGGGGAAAATTTGCGGGGGCCTGGCCGTACCATGGGAGAGACTGGGGAGACGGACATTTAGACCATCAGTTTTTCCTATGCAATGAAACACACCCTAAGTCACTACATTGTTTCATGCCGGTGTAAGAACAGTGCGAGTGTGTGTGGGGAGGGGGGGGTAATGCTCCCACGATGTTATGTCGATATATTATGACATTGTATGAACATATTTCCTCCTTGAACAAAAAAAGAGGTTTCCTTGTGTCCGCACTGGCTGCATGGGGCTAGATGACTGTGTTGTGCTGCCATTTTCCATGTTGCTTTTCAACATTGTTTGTGATGACGCTTAGCTAACGGTGACGCTTAGACTTCAGTGAGGCTTACCCTCTGCATGGCGCCTTCAACAGCCTGTGGGATTTACCCCCTATGATGGCCTGAGAAGGCAGCAAATGATTTCAGTGAGGATTGTCCTCTGTGTGGTAACTTGAGGGGTCAGCAGAGTAAACTCGGTGACGTCTATCCTCTGGTGGTGACTTGAGGGGTCAGCAGAGTAAACTCGGTGACGTCTATACTCTGGTGGTGACTTGAGGAGGTCACCTGAGTAAAGCGCGTCAGCTGTTTGATGCTCCGAATGATCAGCATGGTGACTTACATGACATTTGCTTCGTGTGTTGGATGACCTCAAGAGTCACGGCAGGCTGACCTCAGTCTATTAGTCTGTCAGTCAGTCTGCCAGTCAGTCAATCCTCAGTCGTCTGTGCCATGACATGTACAGTCAGTGGAGTGACCCCAGTCTATCCGTCTGTGTCATGACCTGTACAGTCAGTGGAGTGACCCCAGTCTATCCGTCTGTGCCATGACATGTACAGTCAGTGGAGTGACCCCAGTCTATCCGTCTGTGTCATAATCTGCACAGTCCGTGGAGTGACCCCAGTCTATCCGTCTGTGCCATGACATGTACAGTCAGTGGAGTGACCCCAGTCTATCCGTCTGTGTCATGATCTGCACAGTCCGTGGAGGGACCCCCAATCAACCCTTTTTTTTTTAAAAAAAAAAATAGGTGGGGGGACAATATCCGTCTGTGCCATGACATGTACAGTCAGTGGAGTGACCCCAGTCTATCCGTCTGTGTCATAATCTGCACAGTCCGTGGAGTGACCCCAGTCTATCCGTCTGTGCCATGACATGTACAGTCAGTGGAGTGACCCCAGTCTATCCGTCTGTGTCATAATCTGCACAGTCCGTGGAGTGACCCCAGTCTATCCGTCTGTGCCATGACATGTACAGTCAGTGGAGTGACCTCAATATATCCGTATGTGTCATGACCTGTACAGTCAGTGGAGTGACCTCAATATATCCGTATGTGTCATGACCTGTACAGTCAGTGGAGTGACCTCAATATATCCGTCTGTGCCATGGCATGTACAGTCAGTGGAGTGACCCCCGTCTGTCAGTTGGTGTCATGACCTGTACAGTCAGTGGAGTGACCACAGGTGAAGGTGGGTCCGGCATGTGGTGACCTGAACACCCAGCCGGAGGTGCGTGGGCCACCGGACGGGTGCAGACCACAATCGATAGCCTGGCCCGAGCTGGGCCGGCCGTGTTCAGTGTGGTGGTGAATGGTGCCAGAGCAGGTCGGCGGACGACGGCGCTGCTCGACCGTCAGCTTGGGTCAGGTCATCACAAGACAGTCAGTCAGCGATAGGTTGCATTACCAGGTCAATTTGGATCGTGGCCAGAACCCATGCATGGCCGCAAGTATCCATGGTGCATTAATGTCTCGTTACAGTGTCTGACAAATGGATATTCCGAACAGTGAGTAATCAACGATTAACCCAGCAATGTCTTGGGTATTTCCCTCACATAAGTCATTGGGAGTGTGGGTGTGGGGAAGGATATTTCCCCCACCTCCATCTTGGCAACCAAGGGACCGATGTGCTAATGCAAACTACGATCGGTAGTCCAGGAACTTTTACTCGGGAAAATATATTTGTTGACCCGGAGGTCACCGATGACGTTACATGTCAGATCAAGTAAGCATATCTGGCTGACCTGGAAACTCTAATTTTGTCGTACTTAGGGAATTATAGCATTCTGATATCACAAGTACGATTGATTGCATGCAGTACATACTCATAGATTTCCATTTGAACCTGCTTTGCTTTCGGATCAAGTAAGGTTAGGTTAGGTGAAGGGATCAGATTGCAGTTTTGGTTCGCTTCGCAGCGTAGTGCATGTGTGTTCGCTAAATTTCCACCAGGAGTTCGGAAAACGACCTTAAAAGATGTGGCATATGCCAAAAAATGTATGTATCTGCGAAATTTGACATCCAAAAATGTAAAAAGGTCAATGATGATGCCAACCAAAATAAATGAAAAGCATACTCATGTTAAAATACTAGTAAGGCGAAATATTATGTTGTGGCATTACAAATGGATCGTGAGCACTCACTCATATCGAGAATGAGGAAGATAGCAGTAAATGCATTGATGTATTTTCTGAAACCCATCTGATGACACGAGGACATTTTGTACTTTCGCAGTTCATATGCTAAAAGCTGATGTAGTTTTTGCCTGCTGCGTTAGTCTGCTAAAAATTTCACACGGTTATTCGACACCACACAACTGATCTCAGATCATCACTGGCGCAAATTATATTTCACATGATGCACACATGGCATTTCGTGTATGATGAAGCATACACTTATCGGTTTACATGTTGACAGCTAATTGCCGTTTCTGGTCTTTGCACTTGTCCAACTAAATATTCATCACGAATTAAATAGCCATCACTGCTATCTTTACAAAACAACCCGTCACTGATCACCACTGTTGCCCAGTGGCGGATCCAGGTTTTGCCAAGTTGGAGGATCTATAATTTTGGTTCCTCCTGAACTTTGGCGCCCATGTCATGAACTTATTTGTTGTTGTTGCCCGGGGGAGGGGTGCGCTCCGGAAAAGTTTGGGCTGAAAAGTTTGGGCTGAATTGCAGGTAGCATCGCGCCATGGCTGGTGTCAGTCTTCTTGGCCTTTCGTGACGTCAGGATAGCTTGCCCGAGGGTCCGACAAGTAAAGAGGTCCCCTGAGCCAACGAAGATGGTTCCTGAACAGTCAAGGGGATATGCGTTCAAAGGAGCCCAATCTACCAGGGCCGCTTCAAAAATGAATGCTCCCCGTACGAAAATCATGTGTGTGTGCCTCTGGATCAAAAGACCTTTCATATCCGCTCCGGGCCCTCTCCGGTCCTTAGGGGCCTTCTCGATCCGCTCATTGGCCCTCTACGTCGGCTTAGGAGCCCTCTTTAATGGTTGAGCCTCTTCGTCAGTCCGGGAGCCCTTCCAATGGCCCGGGAATCCCTCCGTCGGTCCAGAGGTCCTTCACGTTGGCCCGGACTGGGCCCTCAGCGGCTGCCCGTGATAACTCGACATTGCCTCGGGAGCTATCTTCATCGGTTCATAACCTTCTCAACAAGCCTGTGGCTCCTTTCGTAGGCCCAGGGGCCCTTGACGTCGGCCTGCGAGATCTCGTCGTTCGCCTATAGGCTCCCTGGAGCACTGAATGTCTTATGTGATTCGTCACAGCCTACACTGAAGCAAACGTGCTCAACAGTCCGTCTGGTCCTCGAAATGTGCTCAGGGCGGGCATGGTCCCTGGATCGGCCACTGCTGCCACCGCCAACTCAGGGCGGGCATGGCCCCTGGATCGGCCACTGCTGCCACCGCCAACTCAGGGCGGGCATGGCCCCTGGATCGGCCACTGCTGCCACCGCCAACTCAGGGCGGGCATGGCCCCTGGATCGGCCACTGCTGCCACCACCAACTCAGGGCGGGCATGGCCCCTGGATCGGCCACCGCTGCCACCGCCAACTCAGGGCGGGCATGGCCCCTGGATCGGCCACTGCTGCCACCGCCAACTCAGGGCGGGCATGGCCCCTGGATCGGCCACCGCTGCCACCGCCAACTCAGGGCGGGCATGGCCCCTGGATCGGCCACTGCTGCCACCGCCAACTCAGGGCGGGCATGGTCCCTGGATCGGCCACTGCTGCCACCGCCAACTCAGGGCGGGCATGGCCCCTGGATCGGCCACCGCTGCCACCGCCAACTCAGGGCGGGCATGGCCCCTGGATCGGCCACCGCTGCCACCGCCAACTCAGGGCGGGCATGGCCCCTGGATCGGCCACTGCTGCCACCGCCAACTCAGGGCGGGCATGGCCCCTGGATCGGCCACCGCTGCCACCGCCAACTCAGGGCGGGCATGGCCCCTGGATCGGCCACTGCTGCCACCGCCAACTCAGGGCGGGCATGGCCCCTGGATCGGCCACTGCTGCCACCGCCAACTCAGGGCGGGCATGGCCCCTGGATCGGCCACCGCTGTCACCGCCAACTCAGGGCGGGCATGGCCCCTGGATCGGCCACTGCTGCCACCACCAACTCAGGGCGGGCATGGTCCCTGGATCGGCCACCGCTGCCACCGCCAACTCAGGGCGGGCATGGCCCCTGGATCGGCCACTGCTGCCACCGCCAACTCAGGGCGGGCATGGTCCCTGGATCGGCCACTGCTGCCACCGCCAACTCAGGGCGGGCATGGTCCCTGGATCGGCCACCGCTGCCACCGCCAACTCAGGGCGGGCATGGTCCCTGGATCGGCCACTGCTGCCACCGCCAACTCAGGGCGGGCATGGTCCCTGGATCGGCCACTGCTGCCACCGCCAACTCAGGGCGGGCATGGCCCCTGGATCGGCCACCGCTGCCACCGCCAACTCAGGGCGGGCATGGCCCCTGGATCGGCCACCGCTGCCACCGCCAACTCAGGGCGGGCATGGCCCCTGGATCGGCCACCGCTGCCACCGCCAACTCAGGGCGGGCATGGCCCCTGGATCGGCCACCGCTGCCACCGCCAACTCAGGGCGGGCATGGCCCCTGGATCGGCCACCGCTGCCACCGCCAACTCAGGGCGGGCATGGCCCCTGGATCGGCCACTGCTGCCACCGCCAACTCAGGGCGGGCATGGCCCCTGGATCGGCCACCGCTGTCACCGCCAATAAGTTGGCATCAACGGCTATCACTATCACAAGGCCACTCCAACTGCGAGCACTCAGGATCGCATATCCGGACTCAGGAAGTGCATGTCCGCACTTGTAGCTGTCTCTGAGCCACCAGAAGCGTTCGCTGCCTTTCATTTCCCTGAGGCAGGCCACGCAGCACCCTCGGACATGGGTCCCGGCGGTCCGTCGCTGCGGGACGTTGGCTGCGTAGTCGCCCGTGTGTCCGGCCCCGGCGGTCCGTCGCTGCCAGACATTGGTGGCGTAGTCGCCCGTGTGTCCGGGTCCCGGCGGTCCGTCGCTGCCAGACATTGGTGGCGTAGTCTCCCGTGTGTCCGGCTCCCGGCGGTCCGTCGCTGCCAGACATTGGTGGCGTAGTCTCCCGTGTGTCCGGGCCCCGGCGGTCCGTCGCTGCCAGACATTGGTGGCGTAGTCTCCCGTGTGTCCGGCTCCCGGCGGTCCGTCGCTGCCAGACATTGGTGGTGTAGTCTCCCGTGTGTCGGGGTCCCGGCGGTCCGTCGCTGCCAGACATTGGTGGCGTAGTCTCCCGTGTGTCGGGGTCCCGGCGGTCCGTCGCTGCCAGACTTGGTGGCGTAGTCTCCCGTGTGTCGGGGTCCCGGCGGTCCGTCGCTGCCAGACATTGGTGGCGTAGTCGCCCGTGTGTCCGGGTCCCGGCGGTCCGTCGCTGCCGGACGTTGGCTGCGTAGTCTCCCGGCGGTCCGCCGCTGCCGTATGTTGCCCCGTGGTGCAGACCAAAGCCGTCATGCTATCGCTGGTTGGGCAGACGGAGCTAGCTATTATCTCGATGCAGATGCGGCATCGGCAGACCACGACCCAGAATGAGCATCGCTGGCCGCCGAGCTCCGCCGTTGACATCTGCGGAGCCATGGCCGCAGTTCAGCAGGTGTAGGTTGGACCTTTGCACCTCAGCCTACGTCCAGGATGCAGAACAGCGTATCTGTTGACCAACGCTGCGGCGACGACGTGGCTCTGTAATTCGCCCCTATGCCCTAGCAGCAGTCCGCGCCACCTGTCGTCGAGTTGTAAAACATCATTATTTCGTATTTGCCACCACTTGTGTACGTCAGCGGCGTCTGGTGTCGGACTGACATCAGCGGCATCACTCTGGTGGGTTCCGGCCAATCTCCGCTGTGGAAGCAGAAGATGGTCGTGTTCGGCTCGCGCCCCGAGCCTCCGTCATTTCCTTCGGCAGCAGTTTCCTGCTTCGGTGCACAGACCGATCTTCGGTTCACGGTTCGGCCCAGCATAGTGTCAACCTATTGGCGGCCAAATCTTCTGCAAGCGGGACAGGCTTGAAACACCGGTCCATGGTAATGCCATGTCCCGTGTTGGCGACCTCCTGCACCAGCACATACATCATCTCTGGCCGATCTGAAACTGGCGTTCCATGGCGACAGCCCCTGCTCCTCCGGCCGACCAGAGTGCGTATTCCGTTCTGTCCCAGTGTGCTATGTCTTGAACAAGCATCGCCCTTCAAAGCGTACACGATTATCGACTGTTGGACACTGATGGAGTGAAGTTCTCGAACATATTTGAGGCCTGCGCGTTGAACAGATCAAGGAGGTGAGAGCATTTGGCACCCTTGCGTCCATCATCCGGCGCGTCACGATGCTCGGAAGTGATGGTCCTGAACATGGTGGTAAACCTTCGCCCTCCCATGATTGCGTTCAGCCCGAACGAGTGTGTTGCGGGATCGAACTGCTACGACATATACATATGAGCAACGAAACTTTGAATACGATGCGGTTAAGAAAACTTACGGGAATATTGCTCAGCTTGTCGGATGTTTTAGCGCGTCAGAACCCGTTTATAGGAGTAATATCTTCCCAAGTTTTCCTAATCGCTTCGTGCTCGAAATTCGAAGCTTCGCTGCTCATGTAAACGGGGTAGCAGTTAGCTTGCTGTAGAAGTCACGAAGGATATTCAGTTCCATAGAAGTCGGTATTTTACGCTGGGTGATGGCCCGGCTCAATTGGCTTGTTTTCCTCAACTTTTGCCACTGGATGTCCACTGAATTATTTGTTTTGTTATTTCCCGTTTTTGTGTACTTGTCACAATGCTTA
>JAOTOM010005055.1:600000-821771 GCA_034440615.1 Ashinkailepas kermadecensis
TATTACGGTGCCGTGGGTCACTGGTGCGAACTTTTGGTACCCAGTGTTCTCTTCACCGCGATGACTTTCGAGAAGCGCTCGGTGAGGTGGGTCGTGACGTCCATTGACTCCTGCTTTGATACAAATATCAATGACTAACTTGTGCGACAGATATTCAAGCATGTCTTCCGCCGTCAGTATCTGGTTGTTAAGCGGGCGCTTGAGGCCTTCTTGGGCCGTAGCACGCTTGGCTGTGCCCCCGATGCCCTCGCAAGCGCCCTTGCTACGAGATGACAAAAGCCACTCACAGGATACCCCAAAATCTGTCTGATGGTGACACACATTGACGAAGTCATGCTTATTCGAATACTGCCGTCTGTGAAATACACTTTTTAAAGGTCAGATACTCCGACCAGAATTTCTGGGATAAGTCGCTGCAAGAACGCATGCACCATGTCGGTGTTGTGCTTTGTGCCGTCAGAGATACAGCAGTAGCTCTGATGGCACAGAACCTCGTCCTCACGCCAGTACACTACAAACGGGCGCACCGCATACTGGGACGAATCCCAGTGGAAGCCTTGAGCTGCATCCTGCACCACAAATGAATAATTTTCAGCGAAATCGTACTAGACAATCACTTCGCCCTCCTTGGCAGTTGCCTTTGCGTAGGTGAAGTGCTTACCTTGTTTGTCAGCCACGAAGTGGTGTCTGGTCAGCTTCACGGTTTGTTGGTTCAAATATCGCATGCTTTCCTCTTTGGTTTAGATTATGTCTGCGAGTGTGCAGTGATGCGTGCCCATCCACTGTTCGTACCTAATCTCATTATCCATGCCTTCATCTGGAACTAAATCACCTCCACTATCTCCTGCTGATTTGTCCGCGATAATAATACTCAGAAAGTTCATCACCCCGTCTTCACCAGTGCAGTCCCAAGAGTTGTGCAATCGCGGTTTTCCGTGCCACATGCAGCGTGATCGATGAGGTTAAGGTATTTGAGACCGGGAAGGCCGAGAGTGGATATGAGCGGGTTTGGGTTTCGATGAGAAGTGCACACGCACACCGACTGCGTCCCATTGCTGCCTGCTAGGACGCAATGCTTCGGACGAAGGGCAGCAAAGGTTAAGAACCCGGTGCGAGGATTTTAAGAGTTCTGCTTGTATAGATCATATATCTCACACAAATTTCCCAAAGCAAGCCTTTTCTTAACTCTACTTTTGGTTGTCTCAACTCTTAACACGCGCCCTGGAGGGCCTCTGAGAATTACGCGCACTGGAGGGGGGGGGGGCGGATTCCGCCCCCCCTAAGATCTCGGCTCCTAGTAAAGCTGGAGGAACGAAATTCGCAGGGTGGATGGGTACGGTAGTGAACTCTATTGTGTACAATTTTCGTGACCTTAGGTCAATATCTTCAAGGTCAAATGAGGTCAGATTGGCAAAAATTTCCGGTTTTGCGTGGCTTGGCTTGTCATCGTTATGGAGCGCTGTGATTGTGTTTAAATGCTCAAAAATGGGCATCAATGATGTTTTGGACATTACTAATGATGCAATGCAGATGCTAGACCAAACATTTGACCTCAGGTCACCTATATAGCACCACTTTATCAGGTCAGTTACCTGTTCCAGTTACCGGAACCGGCCGCCCGCCCGACTGCTCCGTCGGGCAGCTCGGAGCAATCGGCTTCGTGAAGAAGGGAGTGAAGTACATGAATAAAGTATGGAAAAGCAATGACAAACAGTACAAATGACAACCAGCAGTGCATTTATGGCAACATTCCAGTTGATCAAGTTTGGTTCCATTAACCGGTCATGAACTTGACCTGACTTGACCTCGGTGACCCAACATGACCTTGAAACTATACAGCATATCAATATGCATCAAATAAGTCGCTAGTGTTGCCTAGAACACTTCCCTGTTGTCAGTATACTGGAAGCGCATCAGCGCCGATTTTTGTGGTCTGGCGCTTTAACATTTTTTTACTTTAGCGGACCCTAACTTGAAAAATTTTCAGCCGATTTCCATTTTTCTTGCTTGAAACGACGCGCCGTTAATTTCTAAGCAGGTACACCAAAAATCGCGTATATCGACCGGTAAAATTTGCAGTTATTTGCGAAAAACCGGAGGGGTGGGCGGACTTCGCCCCCCCTCCAGTGCGCGTGTTAACTCTACTACAACCTGTCGCATCGTGACACGGTCGGTCTTGCCGAGACACATTCGGCTGATCTGGTCCGACTGATAAAATAACTTTACTTTCTCCTTGCCGACATCCGACACCCTCAGAAATTTCCTGGCTTCACAGGCAGCACGTTCAGCGAGAGTGAGCAGTGAACACTGGGCACCCACACACTGTGCCACCCCCTGTTATGCCCTCCCTGATGTTTCACTACATTTGCAGATTTGTATTTTCGCGGGGCAATAAATGGCTGTGCGAATAGATTCTCGGTTATCGGAATGTGATTGCTATATTGTGGATGCTTCTTTCCTTGCAATTGATGGCGAGGTATAACTCATAAATCATATACTACCACAATTTGGAGACATTTCTGTCATTTTGTTTAACCCTTGACATCACGAGTTAGAACACTTGTGCAACACAACATTCAAGATCAGTTGACCAACATTATCATGCCAGCACGTGCCTCAAACGTCAAAGGACTTGTGTTTCACTAATATACCGTTATAAATACATATTTATACAGGCCGCGATAACTAGCGCAAAAACAACCTTGCATGCCTAATTTTGAACGGATATGTAGTTTTAGGAGCAAAACTGTTTTTTAACTTTAAAATATAATATATCGAACTTCATTTCTGCACTTTTTCAAATCGCATTGTGACTGTCCCGAAGGGTAAAATAGGTCACATGACCTTAGGTCACGATGTCATGATTTCAAATATCCCATAAACGAAAGTTTCGAAATAGCCAAAAGATGCACTGGATCATTGAGTTCATCGGTATACAGTTTTGCACAAGTCAGATTATTCTTCATTGAGTTAAAGACCTCAAAGACGCCCTTGTTAGGTGCCATCTAAAAAATTCCCGAGGCTCTAGCTCCTTGACCGTTGACTTGATATTTCTAAAAAGGTGGTGTGTAAAGAACATGCGAAACTTTATCGGAGATCGTCGAGGAAATGCACATCTCCTCAGTCGGCATGCTCTACATCACGTATTCGGCCCGCGCCATGTCGACGATCGGCGCAGTTGGTTAGGGCGTCCGGTCTCCGTACGGATGGTGGTGGGTTCGAATCTCGGCGCCTACACGCTTTCAACACGATCACACAGGCGTTAGCGGTCAGGGCCGTCGGTTAATGTTGCGCTTTAGATTACTTTACACTATCATATGAGTTGCTTGATGCAATAATATTTGTCCATGAAAGTAATGAGGGGAAATACTCAATTAAAGCCTACTCATGCAATAAATGTCGAATTGGACCATCTGGAATTGTCACGTGGAACTTTGTCTCTGGAAGGGTGCTTCTGGCTGAAAAGTTTGATGGGGCATTCGGGCGCAATGAAGGTCAGACGTCTTTCAATGCACAACTCTGGCCGAAAACCTGAGGGGACACATGCCCCCAGCGCCCCTTGTATCCACCCCTGTCCTAGAAACAATTGAAAGGGATTCTGATGAACTGGAGCCACTGAGATGGTTCCATGATAGCATCACGCTGCCCCGCGGTAAGACTTTCCGCAGGCATTCAACTTTTGGTATCTTCGAGCCAAAGTGGTCATACACCTACCTCACAGCGAGAGGCGTGTGACCCCATGAAACATTGCATCCATATCCAGTTCAAGTTGCCTATTTCAACAGCTCGGTTCCGTACGCACCACATTCCGTTACATTTCGAGTGCAAGCAACGCTACCGTAGGAAGTGCGGAAGATCCCCGGTCAACATGCCTCGCATAACGTTCACGGGGGGGGGTTCGTCCACCTAAGATCTGAAACTAGAAGCACACAATCTGGAGGAATTACGGCTGTAGTGAACTCGCTGCAGTGTACATTTCATGACCCCAGGTCAATGTCTTCAGGGTCAAATGGGGTCACAATCGGCCTCCACTCCACCTCAGCCGGCACCGCCCGTACGTACAGAAAGTAAGCACGTTCCACTGCCGAACGGTAGGTAGAGACCGTTCATACGTACGCTCGCTACATACGCTGGTGCAGACCGTGGGTGCTGTCGTTACGGTCGGTGTACGGACCCATCGTGCGATCGTTACGGCCAGCGTTCTAAAAATCGCACAGCTGGATTCGGCGCATTAGATAACCCCACACAAATATTTTCATCAAGATATAAAATATTGGGTGTTATTTTGACCCTTTCACTTGTCGATTTGTCGTGGAATGGATCATATGTAACTTGTATTCCAAACACATGATGAAAACTCCAAAAGAGGCCCGACATGAGTAATATATATGGTTTTCATTAATTCAGGAGAACGACATAAAGTAGAACGTATTAAGTTGCTGGCCAGACTTCCAGCTTTCTGTACTATACCAGCAATGTGTTGATGGAAACACAAGGTTTTATATATTGTGATGCCTAAGTCAGCATGCATCTCAACAAAGCTTACATGAATTCCATGTAGGTAATAATGAGCATAAGGGCCAAGATTTTTCCAGTCATATGAGCCATGGTGCACTTTGAGAACTGCAAATTTGTTGGAATTCATTGCTAGTCCTCATGACTTGGCAGTACTAACCAGTGTATCTATATCTTTTTGGCCCTGTGAAATGTCAGCCAGTAGGTCTGTGACAGATTTGTTTCATTCATTTCATTTCAACTTCAGTTTCATGTATATCTCTAGGCCATCTGCAAAAACCTTGAACTGGGAGTGTATACCATAAGGTACATAACTAACATAAATCAAGAATAGCACAGGACCTAGTACAGAGCCATGGGGTACTCCACTCAGAACATCCTTCGGTTTGCTGGAAGAGCCAGAAACAAGCACTTTCATTTCCTTCCCACAGATAACATTTTTGATCCAGGTGAGGATTATCTCTGAAACTCCCAAAGCTGTCAGTTTTGTTAGCAGCAGAACATGATTACCAACAACAAATACCTTTGAAAAATCAAGGAAAATTACACCTACCATATAGCTCTCATCTAGCCAGGTAGAGACAGTCTCATATGTTAGCAATAGTTCATCCTCTATGGAACATCCACAACAGAAGCCAAATTGTCCTGGGTCCAGCAAGTGATGGACCTCCAAATATTCTGTCAGCTTTTCAACAATTCAGCATTCCAGAATTTTACATGGGACTGAAGTGAGACTCACTGGGCAATAACTTAGTGGATCATGCCTCGAACCCTCTATAAATGTTGGAATAACTTGTGAAGTCTTCCAACTGTTGGGAAGACTTGCAGTAGAGATCATTAAAAAAAAATATGAAAAATGGTTTACAAGCTCCTCATGGCAAGATACAATTCAGATAATTCAGGGAGCCAACCAGGTGAGATTAATGTGGAACATGGAGATGAGAATTGAATATCCTATTTATGATGCTTGAGAAGCACAAATATGGACACTTGTCAACAAAAAAAATGCACAAAACAGTTACTCAGTTATTTTGCCTCCCAACTGAAATGTATGCATTTCCAGAGGAAATGAGTGGTCACATCATGTTCAGCACATTCATAAACATTGCATTAAAAAAGAAATTCAAAGAAATCAGAATTACCTGAAACTGCAAATTTACTGGTTAGGCTAAGTTTGGTTAAGTTACATTTTGTTCTATATTTTGAATGTTGCTTTTTATGTTATATTATCCAACTACAAGCCACTTTTTTGGTGTTACTTTGCCTCCCAACCGAAAAGTATGCATTTGTAAAGGAAATGAGTGGTCACAAGTTAAGCACATTCATAAAAATTGCATTGCAAAAGAAATTCCAAGAAATCAGAAATCACCTCAAGCTGCGAACTTACTTTGAAAAATGTTAAATTTGTCTTAAAAGGTGTTTTCTTCTTGGATTTTTTTTTTGGAATACCATGTTTATGAAGGTGACGAAGATGATTGAACCACCTTGTGTGTGCAAATGCTTACTTTTCAGGTTGTGAGCAAAATAATGCCAAAAAGATGTTGAGTTGGTAACATAGCATAAAAAGAAATGTACAAAATGAAATAAAAATGCAACATAATGTAGCCTGACCTACCTTTGGAGAAAAAAAATTGTGAAAACAAATTAGAAAAATGCCAGGCAATATATTTTCAGAACATTCTCAAAATGAAAAAGAAAAGTAATCCAGCCTAACCTAACCTAAGCTGCTTTTGGAAAAAAACATTTTGGGGGATTTTTTTTGTATTATTGTGCTTTAAGGCAGTAACAAGAAATGTTTGTGCATGCATTTGCCTCCATAAAGCAAATAAATGTGTTAGGTTTGGTTAGGTTTGGTTAGGTTAGGTTAAGTTAGGCTTTTTAAGTTGAAATTTTTTCAAACATGAAAAAAAAGCATTTGCAGAGAAAATAAGTGGTCCCATCATCTTAGTCAGTCATAAACATGGTATTCTGAAGACAAATAAAAAAACACATTTTTAAGACAAATTTGCCTGAAAAAAACACCAAAAATAGTAAGTTGGTAATGCAGTCCTTGTTAACAATAACACCATTTCTTTATACACTGCCAACCCATCATTACCTAGTCATCACCATGATGATCAAGGAAGAGGAGGGTTTCTGAACACCTAAGACATCAAGCAACATCCTCTAATGCTGAGAATCCTCTAACCACTTGCAGAGGAACTAAAAACAGATAATTTGTAGTGGTGTGCACATTCCAAACACAAAAATGTGGTTGTGCTGGATTACTTCACTGTGGAACAAGTTATTAGTAGCCACTAAAATACTGGTGTAATTGCGACAAAAATATCGGTCACTTCCTCGCTGCTGTTGCCGACAGAGTGGTCAGTGGCCGACTATCGATCACAAATCCCATACCTAGGTAGGTATCGGTAGGCCTGACTTACTGCCATGAGTTTCAGCTTATAGTTGATTTGTCTGTGCCGACCCTGATCTGTTGTACATTCAAATATAAGTTTGATCAGCTGCAGACCTGAGCGCTGATCACAACGGCAAGTGACAAGAATGGTCAGTGGCCGACTATCGATCACAAATCCCGTACCTAAGTAGGCAGGCAGAACCCACCTTGCCTGGGTAGGACCTACCAAGCAGCAGGTGGCTTAATTCAACTGGCTAAACGTTCGCATTTGTAAGGACAAACTGCCTGAATATCATTTCTAATTCAGAAGTACTTTTTGGGGATTTCGCAATACATCGTCGATAAATTTTAGCACGGTTATGTACTAGGAAGGAAAGATAATTTTGTGTTATTCTTGGGTGGGTCTACTCTGTTGCCCTGAGTTATTGCCGCGCCTATACTCTGAAACTACTGAACCGAATTTCATCAAACCTTCACCAATCGATCTATATGGATCGATTTACTCGGGACTTTTGAATATGGTGATCCTCACCGTAATGTAACGCTGATAAATTGCCCATTAAATTTGGAGCGGCCATTCTGGAAAAATGTTTCGGCGCCCATGCTCCTAAACGGCTGGACTGAATTTCATTTATTTACTTATTTATTTATTTCACAATACATGCCCTCCACGTATAGTGGCTATTATGGACAGTCTGGGTATAACTCAGATATTTACAAAGAAAGGATAGATTTGTGGTCAATAGTGGGAACACATGCGCAACAAACCGGGGGGGGGCAAGTTTTTCCGGGCCTGTGACGTAGCCAGGGCGATACTCGGGAGCACTTTGCGTGCATCTCAAGCCAAAATGGCCAATATTTGCCACAGCTTTACGCAGGAAATTTGAATTGTACATGAGAAAATTTGATGTCATGCGAATGCTTGAAGAATTCTACACACGAATCCGGATCGGTTTTACTTGTATCACACCGAAAAAGTATGTTTCCTTGCCGGTAAACGAGGACACTACACAAAACCAGCCGGCCGACTCCCGGAGGGCGGGGCCTAAGTCGTTGCCATGACGACCGGCTGGCCCTCAAGGCCAGTTGTACGTCGAGCTTTGGCAGAAAAGGAAGCTGCTGTTAAATGAAATTGAACGTTCTTTCTCATTCTTTGTACTCTTTTTCATGTCATCCTTTGCTTTCTCGTGTCAGCTGAATACAGGAGAAAGTAAAGCATGCCATAGTACCATATGCTCTTTTCTAATGAAAATTTATAGAAAAATAAGAAAAATGAAGGACGTGAAGTTTTTGCCGCGGTTGCGGCATTTTATCATCAATTGCCAGGAATCTGCTAGATTTGGAATATTCTACTATATGACTCTATAATCTGCCAGATGTCCACCACATTCCAGTATAATATCGTATATTCTAGCTGTGACGTCACCAAGGCACGCTATATACTAGATCTGAGAATATACTAAACTTGGGTGTACCCGTTCTTTAATATACTCCGCAACAAACATTCATACACCAACATAATACAATACCCATATCACTCTGCACTACACACACCGTGCTTGCAACATGAGCTGTAAACGAGTAGTTTATGGAAGTGATATGAAAGCGATGGCCTAAATGTGAGTGCATGGTGTACACAAATCTATTTTGTAAGTTTTTTTGTGACTAGTGTTGATCGTGGAGATAAGCTCGTACACGCTTCTTGAAGTTAGACAGCTTCAATGTTTTTGTTTCAGTAGGGAGTTTGTTGTAGTGGAAGACAGACGAGTAGATAAATCTCCGGCGGCCCGCCTCTCTGTGTATGGCTGGTAGGTGCAGGTGGTCGTCTGCACGCGTATGACGGTTTCGCAGGGTAGAGTTTGCAGAGATTTGACCGGCAATGTGCGTTGGCTCACCCGTCAGAATGATCTTGTGGAGCAAAGTAAGGCTGTGAAATAGATGCAGATCAGCTGCGGTGAGAAGACCCAACTCGTTACGGGCATCAGAAATATGATCAAATTTCCGAAGACCTGACACGACTCTAGTGGCGAAGTTAATGATTTTGTCTAGTCTGTGGATGTTTGCTGCCGACCCGTTCCCATAAACAGATATGCAGTAGCGGATATTGGATATAACTAGGCTATTGCCTATAGTGAAGAGGGTACTGGTTGGCAGATGGTGACGCAGATGGTTCAGGGCCATAAGGAATCCAGTGCACTTGCGGACCACGACAGCTACATGGGAATCCCACGACATGTGGCGATCAAATGTCACCCCAAGGTTCCTACACGAATTACTTTC
Source organism: Ashinkailepas kermadecensis (assembly GCA_034440615.1). Classification (NCBI taxonomy): domain Eukaryota; kingdom Metazoa; phylum Arthropoda; class Thecostraca; family Neolepadidae; genus Ashinkailepas; species Ashinkailepas kermadecensis. The sequence goes on from JAOTOM010005055.1 coordinate 609,194, forward strand.
ATATATCACAGTGTCCCTAAAGCACACTCGTATCGGGGTAATATTGCGAAGATTCTGACGCGATCCGAACGTGAGAAGCTGAGTTTCAAACCGTTATCCAGGAAGTAGTCGTATAGTTGGTTCAGACATGTCTCCATCTGATTTATCAGATTTTGGAGATCAGATTTGCGACCGGAGATGAGGACCTGGGTGTCGTCTGCGAACTGAGTGACGTGTGCTACCGGGACGTGCAAACTGAGGTCGTTCGAAAAGATGCAGTAGAGGAGTGGACCTAGTGATGAGCCTTGAAAAACACCTATGTTGTTAGGAAGAAAGGAGGAGAGATGCCTGTTTCCGCGTTGATCTGAGATGCTAACAGCCTGCGTGTGACCTCCCAGATAAGCCTTAAACCAGTCAGTATCAATTCCATGGAGTTCTAGTTTAGTGAGCAGTTTGGTGTGATCTATTACGTCGAAGCATTTACTGAGGTCCAGAATGCAAAGGAGAGCTACTTCCGAACGGTCCATTGCTGCTAGAAATTTGTCCGAGACTGAGATCAGAGCGCTTTCCGTAGAGTGGCGTGGTCTGAAGCCGTGCTGAGTTTGGGCCAGTAGGTGGTTTGCGTTCAGGTAGTGATATAGTTGCTTCTGCACTACCCTCTCTGTGATTTTGGCGATAACCGGAACCAATGAGATGGGCCTAAAATTAGAGGGATCCGAAGGATCTCCTGATTTGTGAATGGGAGTTACTATTGACTGTTTCCAAGTGGAGGGGATATCAGCTGTAGTCAGGCATGTGTTTATAATGTCGAGCAGCACTTCTCCGATAAAAAAGAACAGAAATTTGATGACCTTAATACAGATCCCGTCGGGTCCGCAAGTACTTGTGCTCCTCATATCCATGACAATTTTGGTTAGCTGTTCGAGGGATATGGGTGATACTTTATAGGAGCTGGTAGAGACGCGCGACAGCCGGCAACTGGGAGGTGTGTGTTCAGACATGTTTGTCTGGCGTTTGACCTCTGCTGATACCTTAGGTCCGACACTAACAAAGTATTGATTTGGATGCTCAGGTAGGACCTGGGGTTGAACTCTTGAACTTCATGAAACCTTCACCAATCGATGCAGCATGGTCGATTTTCTTGGTACTTTCCAATATGGTGACATTGACCTTTACCTAATCTCGCAAAATGCGTACACCTTTATTTTCCATTGTTCGTTGCCCATGTTCCTAAACTACTGAACCGAATTTCATGAAACCTTCACCACTCGACGTTACATGGTTGATATACTTCGGACGTTTAAGTATGGTGACCTTGGCTTTAGGTCAAGGTCACCAAAAAAGCACAAAACCATTTCTAAGACTTTGCCATGCCCACGCTCATAAACCACTGAATCAAATTTCATGAAACCTTCGCTAATCGACGTAACATAGTCGATACACGTGGGACTCTTGAATATGGTGGCCTTGGATTTAGGTCAAGGCCATCAAAATGCACAGAATCTTCTCTTTAAAAAAAAACTTTTTGCAACGCCAATCCTCCAAAAGTACTGAACCGAATTTCACGAAACCTTCACCAATCGACGTAACGTGGTCGATATACTTCCGACTTTTCAATATGGTGACCTTGGTCTTAGGTCAAGGTGAACAAAACGCTTGGAACTCTTCGTAGTGTTCTTGCGGCGCCCATACTCCGAAATACCGAACCGAATTTCATGAAACCTTCACCAATCGACGTGACATGGTCGATATACTTCGTTCTTTTCAATATGGTGACCTAGGCTTGAGGTCAAGGTCATCAAAAATGTGTGAAACTCTCTTTAAGGGTTGTTGCGGCGCCCAAGCTCCGAAAGTACTGAACCGAACTTCATGAAACATTCATCAATTGACGAAACGTTGTTGATATGCTTTGGACTTTTCAATCTTTCTTTTTCCTTTTGTTTTCTTGTTTTGCTTCCGTTTCTTTTTGCTGCTGCTGAACACGACCGGATGTCACAAGGCGAACACAAACACAGGACGGTTGTCGAAAGATATCGTCGACCCGATCGAGCTTGCGCGCACGTGTGGTTAAAAAACCTCATTTAGGGTAACGAAATAGTCGGGCGCGATTTAAAGTAGTATTTTCCATTACTTTTACACAAGTCGCATTTTTTTAATCGAAATTAGTTCTTTAAGGACCTCTGACAGGTTTAAGTAGGCTAACATTGTGGTTACAAATGTAAATGCTAGTAGATAAAACAGGATCGGTGTTGAACACTCATTCTAGTTCGGTATTGTTAGGTATGTTTTTGGTTCATTTAGAAATATGAGCGTAACGAAAGCAAACATCTACTGTTTATATACCTGTATTCGTTTTTATAACTCCTTTTAATGCTTCAGAACACTAAAATGAGCATTTCAAACGTAAATCTATTGTAGATAAAGCCTGAGCTGTGTAAATATTTTATGTGTATATGTAAACAAATGCTGTGACGACGACTAGGAAATGTTACTTTTAGTGTTGCCGGCCTTTTTATGGTTACCTTGTGTCACCTCATGTGTTCTGGTGGAATACCATGAAGCAATCAGAATATATCATGTAATATATTTCCAGCTAGATATTCGTTGCTTTTTATTTAGTATGTATTATCACACCATAACTAATAACAACAATCTGCTCAACGCCAATAAGCTGAACAAAAACTTTACGTCAATTCATTTGATATTTATTTGATAATTGCTTGGATGGATTTAACAATAAAACCCATGCCCACATTGTGTGCTATGTTCCGGAGCGTATCCGTTGCGAATTGAGGAAAAGAAGTAGATTTCCAAGCCAAGACAAAATTACTTCAAACAATAAAAACACATTTTTGTTCAAGGCTAAACAAGTATCTTCCGCTCAATGGTCCCCGCCCTACCAAACATGAAGACTTTCTTCGAAGTGTCGGCAGGCGGCTTGTAAATTCTCATGACACCATAGGAGGTGAGATAATGTGGGTGGTTCAGCTTGCCTGGAGGCTCAACTAACCTCACTTTCCCGTAAGAACTCCACATTTTATACTGAATGTCCGAACGCAGTCCGTTCCACTGTCTTAATCTGTATTTTAATCATTTGTAATCTGCATTTTAATCTGTGTAATGCATGTTGGTATTGTCGGGACTGACCTGATCTACACGTGCATTAACCTAGTCCTGCGTTATACTGACTGTATGCTTTCGGTGTGATTCCAGGTTAAATCCAGGAGCATTCAGTTTGTGTGCTTAATATAATTATACAACTGAATATCGTTTTATCATGCTCCTGGATTAATAACTACCAACGACAGTCAAGAGTCGACCAGCCCAGAACATGTCTCAAGCAACCCTCAAGTGTGAGGCGGTCGGCTGTGGGGAGATTAAGAGGGCTGCTGACCTTCCAACATGCATTGCCCTGATGCAACTTCATCAGACGAACGTACACGAGTCGAGCGTGCGCCAGTGGCCCCCGAAAATCAACCGCCCATCCCTACAGCAGGGTATCGGGGAAGACGACTGGGTGGCCTTCACTCGGCGATGGGGGGGTGTTCAGTCATGCCACTGACATGGCCCCTGCGCAGGGCACCGCCCAGTTGCTTGCATGTTGCGAGCCGGTGCTAGAGACAGCTCTATTCCGTGAGGACCCCGACATCGCCAGCAAGAGCGCAGAGGACGTCATGGACGCAATGAAGCGACTGGCCGTCCTCAACGTAGCACTCAGTGCCAGACGAGCCACACTACTCAACGCTAACCAGGAAGGAGGGGAACATGTGCGCAAATATGTAGCACGTCTCCGCGGCCTGGCGCACGTGTGCCAGTGGACTAAGACGGCCCAGTGCAGCTCCACAGAGTGTACCGGCATATTGAGTGTGGACTACCAGACGAAATCGTCCGGATGGTGCTGTTGAACGGTCTGGCGGATGACGAGATAAGAAAAGAAGTACTCGGGACCGAGGATATAGACAGCAAGACCCTCGGGGAAACTGTCGCACTGGTGGACAGCAAGGAAACAGCCGCACGGGCCATGTCAATAGACGGTCCACGCGTGGCGGCAAGCACTTACAAGAAGGAGGGACGGCAAACATACAAGCCACCGCAAAAGTGGGTGGGCCAGGGTTAACAGTAGGAAGTAGCACCCAGGAATTTCGCAGTGCCATGGTTGAGCACTTTTGGATAAAGAACCCGATAATTTTAATAGTTTTTAATAATAACACCACTTTCACCGCAAAGGGGTAGGGCAGGCTTCCTGGGACCACCTATGGCTAACAGCATCATGTGGTTCTGAAAAATAACTATCATCGCAGTACTTTCAAATTCACAAACCATTTTCGCGACTGATGGATTCTTTCGTAATAATAGGTTTGTCTTTCTGGTGCGAGTGAAACTGTAGCGGAGCGCACCACCGTGCTCGCCGAATGTTATGGTCAGCCAACGTGCCTGTTAGCCCGAAGTGTGCCGCGGACGTGTCACCGGTCGCTTCTGCGCCTGCGCCGCACGTAGTTAGAGAGCTGTCCGCCAGAACGCTCTCTTCTTCCGACTGTGTGTGGGTTAGGTCGCGTGAGCCTTCGTGGCTGTGATTCAACATTCAGCGGTGGGATCCGAACCCACGCCGACCACGGTACCTCTCCTCCGTTACCTGACCACTACCACGGTACCTCTCCTCCATTACCTGACCACCTCTGCTCCGTTACCTGACCGTTAAAACGGTACCTCTCCTCCATTACCTGCCATTACCATGGTACCTTTTCTCCGTGGTGGCTTTCCCAGATGCTACGCCTACACACGCACCTAGGCGCTACAAAACCATTACTGTTCAAGCAAAATTTGTACAACTTCCGCTGTGCGTGTGTGGAGGAGGGAGGGCTCATTGCGGCCTTATTAATGGGTATGTGATTTTCTGGTTTTCCTGATATAATACTATGCGTCTTTAAGATGTTCCCCGTTGTAAATGTTCACCGATGTTGGTGAGGAGAAAGAATAAGCAGAAACGTAGCTTACTTGCTGGTCCATGGCAAAATAATTATCATGATTGATGCTGGAGAGGATGAGGAACAGGAAAGACGGGTGATGGCTGGTTATCAATTATTTGATCCGGCGTGTGGCAGACCAAGATTGGCAGGCTGACCGACTGGAGCAAAGAAAAACGCAATAAATAAAAATGCATGGCATGGTGTTCGTCCCTAGGGTACTACACCTCTGTAGTACTACACATCGTGCACCTTAGAATATCCGTCACCTGAAACGAAATTCTACAAATACATCATGTGGCACCCGGCTGAAACGGAATGTAAGCGCTTATTTTGTGGACCAACAATTCAGCGCAAAATAATTGACAGTTGACAACACATGCACCTCACAAAGTCATAACGTGTTCAGGCTTAAGAGCCACAAGGGCCCATCCTCAATTCAATTGGATGATTAGTTCTATTCTTCCCACATTTTCTGGTGGCTAAGAAATCCGGATAACCGCTGTTCTTTGATGCACCTCATCTCTTTGGTTAAATACGCTCCCAGATTGGCTACCGAACTGTGACTCTAGTAAGGTGTTCTTTTTTGGACCTTTCCGTTTTTCTTTGTCCATGGATGTGCTTTAGTGCTCCAGCCAATTTTTGTTATGAGTCCCGCACATTTTTGTGTCCCCGGCTCCTTTTTAGCGTTTTGTTTCTTTTTTTGTGCACCGACGACATTAGGCGCACTTTCGCGGACCCCGAAGTGTTTGTTTAGTACCAGGTCTTTGTGTTCCTCTTCTAGGACCATGTCGATTTTTGAGGGCTCCAGCCTGTTTTTGAGGCCCCTATGCGGTCTCAAGGCCCCGGTGTGCTTTGAGGGCCCCATTACGTATTTTTAGCTCCCGATGTGTTTATTTAGAGCTGCATCGCATGCTGTAAGGCCCTGCCGCCTTTTGCCCGACTCGGCACGCTTTGGAGGGCCCCGTGCATTTTCGTCGTCCAGTTGTGCTCTTAGGGTCCCGCTATGTATATTTGGGGTTCCTCGCTCACATTTGTGGGACCCCAGCACGATGTTGGGGGCTCCGGTATAATTTATCGGGGTCCAGTCGCAACTTTTGGTGCCCAGGCGCGTGGCTCCGGTGGGATCTGACGCCAGTTTTCTGGGCTCGACACAATTTTTGGTGACTTCTTCTGAATTATGTAAAGTCCGAGCCACTGCCTGATTATTCGATCCCACAGCGACATTTTTTTCTTTTCACACTGCGATGTTTCGAGCTCCGGTACGTTTTTCGGTGCCGTATGCGATTGGTGATGGCGTCTGGCGGTATGTTTGGTCTAAGGAGCGATTTTCCTGGTTGGGACATTTATTGTTCGGAATCTCTTCATTTTGGAAGGCTCCGCCTTGATTCTTGTCTGGTTCCGATGCGATTTTGTGGCCACGCTGTGCTTATTTGGGGCCATCGACGCCAATTTTTGGGAGCCTTAAGGGGAACTTTGTGTGCCCCAACCAGAATGTATTGAATTGAATTGGATTGTGGCTTTACGACGCACTCAGCAGCTGAGGTCATATGGCGTCGCCTGCCTCTCACCCTGGCAGGAGGGGCGGGCACTGCGGTGAATCGATTCCCGTACCTCTGGCGTGCCAGACGCTCAGCTTAACCACTGAGCTACCGACGCCCATAATTTATGCCCAGAATTTATGGAACTACGGACAGGAAGTTTTGGTCTCAAGCGCGATATTTGGGGCAGTGGGTTTGGCGCTAGTTCACGTGGCGTATTGTACTTACCTGGGCCCCAGCGCGAATTTGGCGTTCCCCGCCGCACATTTTCGGGCCCGGTGGAAGTTTTTTTGGTGCCCGCTGTATTTATTTATAACCCCTATTTCTGGAGGCCCGACGCACATTTATGGGGCCCCAGAACAATTTTTGAGAACCCGGCGCGATTCTTTGGTTCTTGGGAGCCAACCTCCTCAGGATAGAGGAGGGATTTGCCTCTTTGGTATGCGACTGCGGCTGCTCAACGAGCTTTTTCTTCAGCCGATGGCACCCTTCAGAGTAGAAAGGCCCTTTCCGGTGCTCGGGTCGACTCGATGGAGTCCCTTTGTGATTCTTTGTGGTCGACTTCTAGTTTTATGTAAGCCTCCCGCGCGATATTTTTGGGCCCCAGCACGGTTATTCGGGCTCCCGGTGCATTTTTTTTGGTGCTCTAACGCGCTTCTTTTCCGGGGCCCGACGCGTTTTTGAGGTCTTTGACGCAATTTTTGTCGCCACAGTGACATTCCAGGTAGGAATTGATTTTTTGGAAGTCAGCTGCGACTTGTGGGGCTCCAGTGCGACTTTTTGGATCCCTAGTGGGATTTCCAAGGGCAGCGGGGCGACGTTTTTGGGTCTAAGTGCGATATTTGGACCCTGTCGTCATTTGTTGGGATGCCCGTTACACATTTTCGTGGCCTCGACTCGTCTTTGGGGGCCCCAACACGTTTTGGTTTCTTTTGGAGCGATTGCTGGGACTCCAGTGATTTTCCATGTCCGGACTGTTTTTTTCGTTGCCCCGGTTTCATTTATTGTGTTCCCGATGAGCCTTTGGGGGCCCCGGTGCGACCTGTTGAGTCCCAAGCGTGATTTTCAGGGGCTCGGGCGCGACGTTTTGGTACCTTCAGGCTCAGCGTGATTTTCAGGAGCCCAGGACAACCGTTTGAGGTTCCCGTTGTGGTTTATTTTCAAGAACCCCGGCACGTTTTTCGCTCCCCCCGCGTTATTTTCGGGGCCAAGGCGCGAACGTTTGAGACCCCCAGCGTGATCTTCAGGGGCCCAGTCCGTCTTTTTATGACCCACATCGTGATTTTCAAGGACCACGACACGGCTTTTTTTGTGCTCCCAGCGTGATTTTCAGGGGGCCTGTCCGACTTCTTGGGGCCCCAGTACGATTATCGTGAGCCCGGCCCGACCTTTTGGTACCCAGCGTGATTTTGTGGGCTCTGCTAGTTTTTTTTAGGCCCAGTCATTTTCGGGGGCCGCGGCGGGACTTTTTGGCCGCACCATGATTTCAAGGGCCCGGCCCGACCTTTTAAAGGCTCAGCGTGATTTTATGGGGACCTGGCGTGACTTTTCGTGGTTCTGGCGGGACTCTTTGGGGGACCCAGCGGTATTTTGAGGGGTCCGGTCCCACATTTCGGAGCCTTCAGCGTCATTTTTATGGTCCCGAAACGATTCAAACTTGTTGACGAAGTCGAGCACTGTGCGTTGAACTAGCATATCTTGTATGCTTATCAAAAACACAATCTTTATCTATTGGGGCTGTTACGAGCCAAATATGCTGGTTAGCTTAACAGATATCGCCGATACTAACATGGTTACCTGCAGTGTGTATACACATACACGCTTTACGTTACTATCTATTATGTTGTTGGCTACCGGATCGTGCAAACATTCCAAGATTGCACGAGAACAGCCACCAAGCGCCACCGGGAAATCGTACAAGTTTGGACACATAAATGCCAGGTCCTTAGCACCAAGACTGGACGAGGTGAACCTCCTATTGGACAGGCACGACATATGCGTCTCCGAGACTTCGCTACGGGCAGAGATCACCGACAGAGTGCTGGCCTTTCTTGGATACCGTGTCACCAGGTGTGACCGCACAGCGTCGTCGGGATCCCGTACCGCGCTGCGAGGCGGAGTAGTCGCCATACTGTCCAGCGAACACTTCCGAGTCAAGAGACTGGACATTGGCGGCGCCGACTCTGCAGTCGAGTGCCGGCCGGCGAACTGCGATCATCAGCGCCATCTACCGGCCGCCCAGCGCACCAGTCACCAGAGGATGAGATCTCATAGAGTAGCAGCTCCAGGCAGCTGCTTCCATCAACAAGCCAGTCGTGCCTCTGGGGGATCTAAATATCAACGTGGATTCGGACAATTGACAGCTTGAAAAACATCCTGAATGACCTGAGCCTCAAACAGATGGTGATGCAGGCAACCCACCTCCTTCCTGCACCCACGCTGCTGGACCTCATCATATCGAACATCACATACCTCTCCGCACCCGCCGTTGTACTCCCGGATCCGACAGCAGACCACCAGCCCATTCTCATCAACGCCCAGATCCGCCGACAGTGCCCACCGCGCCCCGCCCCCGCCACCACCAGGCCGTGGAGGCTCGTCGACTGTAACGCCCTCTGTCTGGGCCTACTGACCGCTGACCAGGGACCGCTCTACGAGGCTACCAAGGTTGATGGGAAGCTGGCGGCCCTCATGATGGTTTGGAACGCGGCTATAGATGAGCACTGCCCGCTCATCGCCGTGACACCGCGTCATCCGCACTGTCCGTGGCTCCGAAATAACGCCGAGCTCACGTCAGCCATGAAGGAGCGTGACGCAGCGAGAAGAGAGTGGGAGACATCTAGAATACTGGAAGCACGACAGACCTACTAGCGGAGCCGAAATCGCCTGAAAAAGTAAACTTATCCGAGTTCACCGTGAGTTCCTGTGTGGTGGCCTGCTGACTGATTGACGGTAGTTTTGGCGCCGTTTGTTCTCCGACCGACAGAGGGACCCACCGACGGTGATGATGATGTGTTAGCCCGTGCAGACGAGTTCAATTCGCACTTCGCGGCGGTGGGCTCACGCATAGTGGCGGAGGTGGTGCGCGACGGTAGCCCCCCGTCTGGTCCACGACCGCCCAGAATGCGCGCGTCGGCGCTAGTGCTGCACACCGCCGCTCTCTAGGGCGGTAGGGTGAATGAGTTTATCTAAGACAGTCGGAGTCGACGAAGTCCCTCTCTTCACCATCAAAAAATGTTTCGCAGTCATCGGCCCACTTTTGCTCCATCTCATCAACTGTTCTATTGTTACGCAGGCCTTCCCCACTGCATGGAAAGTCGCCCGTGTCACTCCCATTTTTAAGTCAGGCGATCGTTCTGATCTTAGCAATTTTAGGCCAATCTCAATTCGGTCTGCACTCTTCAAAATCTCGGAAAAGGTAGTCTCCATGCAATTGGTGTCGTACCTTCTTGACAATCATGTACTCTCGCCTTTACAGTGCGCCTACCGACAGAATCACTTCACGGAGGACGCCATGCTCGATGCTGTCGAATGGATGCTACAGATGGTCGACGAGGACCACGTCGCGTCGCTAACAACGATAGACCTCAGTGAAGCCTTCGACAGCGTCGACCATGGTGTCCTCCTGGCCAAGCTCGGCTGCATGGCGTGCAGTCGACGGAATGGTCCCGCAGCTACCTCAGCGACCGGAAGCAGACGGTGAGCGGCGGCTCCTCCACCCTTCCCCTGACGCACGGCATGGGCCAAGGCTCCATCATCGCGCAAATCCCCTTCCTCATCTTCTTCAACGACCTGTCCTCTTTCCTCCCCCATGGCCGCCTATTATCCTATGCCGACGATACCCAGCTTCTAGACCACTCTCTATCCAACGTCACCGGCCTATCCAGCCTCAAGGCACGGGTCGAGGAGTACATACCTCATCTTCAAAATTGGTTTCAGTCCAACAGTCTAAGGATGAACCAGGACAAAACTCAATTCACCATCTTTGGCACCAGGGCGTCATTAAAAAAAGGCAGTGGATTTCCAGATCGCCCCTTCAGATTCGATCATTACTCCACGTCCCACCGTTAGTGTTGTGTTCCTCGACCAGCATCTCAGTGGGGATTCTCATATATCCATGGTTGTGCGCAAACGCAATTCCATCATAGCATCCCTATACAAATTTCTAAATAATTTCACCACGGATGTCCTCAAGCCGTTAGTCCAGATTCACGTTTTTCCTTACATCCTTTATTGTCTATCCCTCTGGGGCAGAGCCGCTCAGTGCCGTCTGCACCGCATGGAAAAACGCATCAACTTTGCCGAGCGACTAGTCACCGGTGTGCGCTGGATGGCTGAAGTTTGCAGAGATGATTCGGGAGCACGATTGCGTTCAGGCACACAGAGCCATTTGTGTTGAACAATGCCTGGAAGCTGTTCGTAAGATGTTTACCTGACGGTCACAAGTATCGCAGAGGGAGACCAGAGCTGGGTCAGTACGCGAGCTTCATCTCACAATGTCGACTCACGCAGACCCAGCGAGGTTTTTACATACCGCGCCGCAGTCGCTTGGAACAGGCTACCACCCGTCATCAGACAAGCATCGAGTCGCTCTTCATTCATAATTGCACTGGTGCAGAGTCGCTAGTTTTACTATATAGGTGGGTATACGCTGTATAAGCTGTATGCTCTTGAAATGCTTCTGACGCAATTGTATTTACCTGATGTAGTCAAACAACATTGTAAGGGTGTAGAACAGCCACCACGTGGAAGTACCCCAATACATGACTTTGACTTTGATTATCTAACCACTCCAGTTACTACGAAGAATTCAATTGGCTCATTCCTATACCCTCACAGTCGGCAGAGATGATAGAATAAGGGCAAGAAAGATGAATGATTTCAATTTTGGTGAATTTCAAACAATCTCTACAGTAGTACTGGAATCGTGACTTCCAATTTCTTTCGTTTGTGCGTGTGTGTGTGTGTATAGTGGTGTATCTTTGGACGCGTCAGCTGCTTGGGCTATATTGCGCCCTCCAATTTCCTCTGTCTGCCCCTGCTCGTTTTGCGCTTTTCGCGAACAATATACGTACACATTTCGTCTCCTGTGTGGGTTGCAGAGGATTATTTTCCAACCTTGAATATCGGCCTTACAAAACCCACGCTCTTCTGCATGTGATGATGACGTGGACCCCTGACATCGATGAACATTGCTGGTAAGTTCGACAGTTTCTTTCGCATGATCAGGCTAAGAATTGTGAGCACCAAAGGAAAGAACCTCTGATCAAATTCAGAAGAAAACAAAAATCAAACGATTCTAAGGTGTGAAGCACAACACAAACCATGCCATCATTCCTAAACTCAACTGGTGTGTGTGTGTGTGTTCGCGCGCGCATGTTGGGGCGGGGGTGACTAAGCCGACCAAAATTGAAAGATGATGACACTCTAAAAGAAAGATGACACTCTAAAATATTCAGATATTAAATGAACTCATGAATGGCGATCAGCGCTGATTCCAGTACGGTGATAGTGCAGGGAAGCATGTTCAATTGTGATACAAATGCAGATGACTTGCAACGATTCACCTTACGCCGGCGCACATATGCCGTCAAACAAGCCATCGATCAAAAGTCGGTGGTCGCCAGTCCAGTGACACCGTCGCCGCCTCAGGACATCTTCCGTACCACCTACCACTCTGACTCCACATGAGGGCCACCAGACCTGCTGCGCTCCACCTCTGACTCCACATGACGGCCACCAGACCTGCTGCGCTCCACGGTAACCAACCTCAGGACATCTTCCGCACCACCTACACTCGCTACCCGACCTGCTGCGCTCCACGGTAACCAACCTCAGGACATCTTCCGCACCACCTACCACTCTGGCTCCACATGACGACCATCAGACCTGCTGCGCTCCACGGTAACCAACATCAGGACATCTTCCGCACCACCAGACCTGCTGCGCTCCACGGTAACCAGTTCTGCGCGTACGGGGCCGGCACACCACCGCAGACGTGAGGTGGAGTCCATCACGGCCGCCCTGCCACGTCCGAATCCTGACGACCGACGCACCACTCTTGTCCGCCACAGCTACGTCTCTACGGGTCACAGCAGTCCGAAGGCGGCACGCTCACGCTGTTTCTTGCGCACCACATCGATTTGACGGTCTCGCCACTGGCTCTTCCGCAGTTTGATTGGTCTGCTGCCCACATATTTACCTGCAGGATAAAGACACGTGGAAAATGTGTCAATGAAGACATTGTGAGGGTTTCATATCGGCAGGCAGACAGACAGCTGACATAGTGGCCGAATTTGATGCGCTAAATAACTTCTTTTTTCTGCACCACAGTCACGCGAGACGTTTTTTAGGGGGCACAATAGCTCAAAGCTAACTTATCTGAAAGCTTTAGTTGTCATATTACTCGTACAGGGGCGGGTCCCCAGGTCAATAGAAATGCCATCCCTTCCGGAAACTGTAAGCACGTGGGCGCAGTGTGAATAGCCACGTACATCACATGTGCACCACCGCACGATAAATGAGCATGGAACCAAAGTACAAGCTTTTTCTTTGCTCCATTTTGGGAGTTCAAGAGGACGTTGACCAAAATCTGTATACGACGGAAAATGCACTTCACGATATCAAAAGCTTGATTCGCTTAATGTCTGGTTCTTTTGATATTAACTGTGGTGGGAATAACATCTTGTGTGATCTGACACCAATGTGTATTGTCATGGCAGTATTGCTACCTATCGGCTCACAGCATTGATGACAGTTGAGCACCCCAAGGCACTGAGGGGACTGCACTGCCATTGTGTGATTGATGCAGCGGCACAGACTCCTCTATGCCTAGTGAGTCTGTGAATGAATGTTATGTGCTGGTTTCATCAATTTTAATCCTTGGCATGCAAACCAAATAAAATTTAACCAATTTAGTGACATCTTTGCCCACAATGCCTTGCTCCTTTGTGCTACAGTTTCTTACCAAACATGTTTCTTAAGGGAGTGCCTTCCATACTGCCAGCCATTTATGTAACACATGACAGGTCTTCATAAGTGCCAAGATACAAATTATTCATAAGTATCATTGTTCTCCTCCCATATTGATTGAGAATCTGAATCAAATTGCCCAACGACCAGGTCTTCCTAATTACTGATGTTGCCTTCTTCATGGGAAAATATTAGGATGACCTGCTTTTTTTTGGGGGGGGATAAATCTTGGTGCCTGCCTGGGTGCCTGTGCCTTGTTGGTATCTGGGTGGGCGCCGCACCGCCTGAACCAGGTCTTGAATATAGCAGTGGGTACCTCGATCTGTTCCACATGTACATAACTTCAGTCTGCATAAGTACTACAATTGCCCCTCGATCCTATCTACCTCAGTATCTTTTAAAACCACGTAAACAAGCACTTCACAGCACATGTTTAAAAAAAAATACTGGCACTTCATGGCTGTTACTTATTTGTGTGAAGCGAACTCAGATGTTACCTGAATGATACATTTTTGCTGAAATAAGTGGTGAAGTTGGTGTTTGTAGCTTTGTATACAATGTATGCATTACATTTTTAATGTCTTATCTGTGAATACCTCTCAAGGAATGTGGTTAACTTGATTATTCCATTGTGTAAATATTGCAACTGCAAGATGAAATTCAACTTCCATTGCTTCTGTTAAATCTTAAGGAGATACCTGCCTAACTTAGGTGGATGGTAATTGGTCAATGTAGCTCCATACCCAGTATATTATTGCATACCTAATTGGGTGCGTGGTGTGACCTATTCTGAAGTGAAAATTGGATGGTATATCAGGCCATATTACTTCTTGCTTAGTGTGATGTTTGAATTTTTTGGGATTTATGGTGTCCATGCGATTGGGCGCGGGCGAAGAGTACCTCAACACTTTTTGCGAGACTTAACCCTGACCCTCTTCCCGATCTGCCCTACCCTAAATGTAGATCAAAATCTGAACTGAACTAAGTGTAGTTTTAGTTATTTGTTATTTTTTTGCTTCTCATAATCATGTTATCCTCATTTTTCCATACGGAATTCGATCCATTCTGTGATGGAACTGAAAGTGACAGACTGCCAATTTCGTTTACAGATTTTAAAGACTCAGAATGGATTGCGAATTGCATTCAGCAAAAAAAGATGTGAGAATCTGATTACGGAAAGCAATTGGAACATAACTCTACAGAACATAAATATTACATCAATTGTAAACAAATTTGATGAATTACAATAGGTTTGGTTGAAACAAATGTTCACTGGCATATGCTAGCTTTTTCAAACATGGCTGACTTTGGTGCTGACAGTCTTCGGAAGTATACTAAGAAATATATAATTTCCAAGGCTTTTTTTTCAGCAGAGACAACAACGTTTCTGGGGGCACAATCTTGTATATAAGAAATTAATTACACCTAAGAGGTAAAAAGACAAAAATGTTCAACTGCTGAGGCATGCTGTCCTGAAATTGCTGACAAATATGACCAAGCAGCTATTGTTTGTCAAATTTATAAAACACTGATACAGAACAATTCATAGCTGAGCTGTAAGACTGTATAAAGCTACCTGAGACCAGAAATAAAACTATCATAATAACCAGTGACTTGATGACCTTTGCCTTTGCCCATGACCTTTGCCAAAATGATAGTAATATCAATGCAAACAGCGTTTTACAACAATGTTTTCCAGGATCTATTTCCAATCACTTCAAAGGCTACCAGATATTCAAATAGAAGTAGTTCTTGAATTGGCACTGAGTTATTGGAGTGCAAGGGCGCTTGGACAAAAATAAAGGTGATAATTCAGCTCTTTATTTGACACAATATTTTGTAATAGCCTCAATAAAGTGTGTACCTGGTGTACTTTTGAATGATATTAGTAACCACCGCTCCATTTGTCATAAAGTAGTATGTATGCTGCTGCACTTTGGTCACAAACTGCTCCCATCCCATTATTTATTATGATAAAGTTACGGAGTTAAATATATTCCTACTAGAGAAATTGAATAAGGTGGACATGGAGAATGATCCTAATAAGATAGCATATCATAGCATTGAAGCATACAAATATGGGGATTTTCTAGGTATTCTCATATCATGCATGTGAATAAAAACAATGGTAAGAAACAATTAGGTCTCACCTGTCCTACTGAATTCAACAATGTAAAAAAATGTTATTTTGAGAGGAAACTGAAAGAACTGACTAGTTACAATCTCAATAAATACAACATATACAGTAATGCACTCACAAAGCTCTTAAAAATTGCCCAAAATAATTACTATTATCAGGGATTCAAAAATCATGCCAATGAATCATAAGAAGCTTGAAATATTGCTTATAAGCTGATTAATTCAACGTCAAAGGATGTTGATATACCTCACAAATTGCTTGGCAATGGTGGTCAGCTCTGAAATGATGATGATACATCTCAATAATCTAATAAATACTTCTCGGCAATTTAAGAAAAACTCAAGATGTAAAATTCAAAGTTCCGCTGCAAAACTGCTTGGATTTCTTCCAGACACACAAAATAGCATGAACTTGCCACCCATAAATGCCCCAAAATTAACCGACAGCATTACATCTTAAACAGTCCTGGAGCTGGAATAGATCGAAGCAATGCAAAAGTATTTAAAGCAACAGATCAGTGTATATTGCAACATCTTCTTTAAAAAATGAATACATATGGGATCCGAAACCAATCTCACCGACGTATATCACCTTACATGTTCAATAGATAACAATGTGTAAAAATTAGAAATAGTGCATCATCACTTAGGCATGTAATAGTGGGTGTACACCAGGATCTACTCTGTGGCAACTTCTTTTTCTAATTAACATAAATGACGCCGAAAATAAGCTTCAAGATGACTCGTTTGTCTTATGCTGATGATACAGCCATCATATTGAAACATAAAATGCATTCGAGTTGTAAAGCATTATTAATAGGTCTTCTTCTTCTCTCATCACTAAATGGCTTCAAACGAATTGCTTATCTTTTAAGGGGAAATCTTTACTTAGCACTTTACTACCATGTTACCTAGCTTTAAGTTAAAGGTGGCATGAATAACTATTCAATTGAGGAAAAGAATAACGTTAAATATGTGTGCATTACCATTGATAACAAGTTCAAATTTGTTTCCCACATTAGATACACATCGAAAATAATTAGTAGAAATATTGGGATAATCACAAGGAACAGATCGCAAGGTTCATTCACAAAAGAACAAACATATATACATTTTTTAAACAACTCTTTGGCAATATCTTATCTAACCTATTGCTGTCTGGTCTAGAGTGTAAACTGCAATACACACATCAATAGGCTGCTTATATTACAGAAAAGGCGGTTCGAATGACTGAAAAAGCCCATCCCACAGTTCAAGTTTGCTCACGTTTGTTCATCCAAAGACGATAGACAAATATACGAATTATAATGGCCATCCACAAATTCATAAGTAATAATTACCGACTCCCTTCCACTCAATATTTTGGCTAAGACAACACCATAATTTTGGAACAATACAAATTAAGCATGTTGAGGAGCCCACTTCAAACAGAAAGACCGCCTTTGTACAACTCTCTGTAAAAAGTATAGAATCAAATCTTTCGTCAGAAAAATTCCCTTCTATATATATTACATTTTCGAAAAGTATTGTAAGGAAATAATTCGAGCACATTTGATAAACTCTATAATGAGCGATTAAATGAATTAGGTGATTCTAATAAAGTATATATGTACATATGCATGAATGCATGCAGGTGAACGTATGCATAGGTGTGTATACACACATTATATATATATGTATGTATGTATGTATATGTGTGTGTGTATGTATGTGTGTGTATATGTGTATGAGCACATATGCGTGTATCTCTATTTGCTTTATAAAAAAACAATATGCTAATCAAAGTGCCTTTCAATCTGCCCATTTTCGGTTTCGTTGATGGGCCCAAGAGCAACAAGCTCACGCATAGCTTTTTGTATCCTGACGTGACACCCCTAATCGACCTGGCATGTTATGTGTTATAACATGTTATATAGCATGTAATATGTTATATAAGATATAACATGTATATGTATAACATGTTATACGTTATATGTTGTAGCATGACCATAGAATGTCCTTCGAGTTACCATTACCAACAAGCTGCCCAAATTAATCCTGGAAATGAGGGGTTGATGTCGATTAAAATCCAGTCATGAGCTACATTTTGATGACTTCCTTTTGCCTCTCGTTTATCAGTAATACTGATTGACGCAGTACAAGTGCTTACATTTTGCTTCCAAATATTTAGTTTATTTCTATGTCTTAGCTGGAAATGCTGAGACTATCGTACTTTATTGTCCGTGTTAGCGTAAGGGTGTTCTGTGTCGTTGGGCGGACTGGAGCGCTGGGGCATGGGTGGTGGCGTAGAAAACGAAATTAGTTTTGTTTGCCTTGCCACGAATTAATTGGTCTGGAGGACAACTGTACTTTTGGGTACTTAGAAGCCTGTTTGATATTTGAAAGGTCAAGACTGTTTTGAAGGGAATTATTTCCGTCATCTGAGACATCAGAACTCAACTTATTATCTTTAGCATATTTTTTTTTACTTTCGTTTTATTAGACGTTTTCCGACGATTTCAGGTAGGAGGGGCGTACCGAAGTCCAAGAAGTGTTGGGAAGTCACTTTTCGTATTCAGAACTTTGCATCGCATCGAGCAACATGGCAAGGGTAGAGGTGCTACGTGACATTTTCTGAACCGCTTCCACTGCGAACTGAATTCGTGTTCAAACACAACACGAGCCGAACCCGACGTACCATTCATCTCTTTCATGGCACGCACGTAGTCGTCCGAGTCCCTGAAGCTGATGAAGCCATAGCCTTTGGTTTTATTTGAGCGCTTGTCTCGCACCACCTTAGCCTTGGTGAAGCTTGGATAGACGCTGAAGTACCGTGTCAGCACGTCCTCCGTCACATCATTGCCCAGGTCACCGGCGAAGATTCGGAAATCGTCTGAAACGTGTGGGACAAGAATCAATACAGCCTCGAGCATTACGCTCGCCCCTCCAGCCAATGGTCAGCTTACCCCACGACCATCCCACGTGGAAGGCTGCATATCATATCCACAGCCATGTCACACGGCTGCAGAGCAGGTCATCGCGCGCCACCACAGCTGCTTATTCGCTGCTTATATATTATATTATTATAGTATGCTTATCGATACGATAAAACAGGTCCGGATTGGCGAAAAACTCGTAGAATTACTTTCAACCATGTTTGCTACCATTGGCTTTAACAGATGTAGCTCGACATAGCGGGCAAATAGATGACTTGGACAAATTTAAATGCTAATATCTTCCATATTTGCCCGTATAATGAAACGACATCGGCATACTCTAAATCCATATCATCAGGTACATGTACCATCAGTACAGGACGCTGTGCACTCCGTACCGGCCTGCAGCTTGCACGCGCTGAGCTACCCTGATCATAAGAGTGCGCGGCACCTCATCACCCATGCCGCCAGGATACTGCGGATGCGGCACTTCAGCCGGAAGCCGGATGTCGCCTACCATCCACCTTCGAACACTATGTTTGATCGCTTCCAAAAGTCTTCGAAATGGTACAGCTGAGGGAGGTTAGTGAAGGTTATCCTCTCGTATTCCATATTGGATATTCTTCTCACGACCTCCAAGGTCTCGCCAGCGTAACGTCCTGCTATCAGGTCGGGCCATAACACATCATTCAGGATACAGCCTCTATAGATACAGGAAGAGCACTTTTCGCAATTATTCATCCCGGTAGGCATCACCGTTAGCGTTGGCCCGGCTCGAGCAGATAACTGGCTGGGACACCCAATGTGGGGAGATCGCCATCCACACCGTAAGTTTTCTGGAAACTTCCCTTGGATCCACACTTCATCGTATTTGGGTCAACCCCTGGACAAATATGAAAACCTACATTCCCTGACATTTCGCAAATTGCAAAAAATAAAATACCTTTATCATACATTATGGCATCGGGATCCTTCCTGGCTTTCAAGGGTCCTGGGAACAACCTTCTTATGCGAACTTTCTGGGACTTGCCCTGCTTCGGTACCACCCGGTGCCTATATTTTTCATACTGTTCTTAATACCGGTTTCTTGTAGTTGAGCTTTACATAGCTATGACTTATGCCGAAACGGATAGTCAGTAAACACCGGGAGACTCCAACCTTGTTCGCGGCTCGAATTAACTTCAGTCTCTTTCCGTCGGTCATTTGTATGTCAATCCCGGTAGACTTGCCCGTATTTCTATGTTCAGTAATTCTCTTTGCTTCAATATTGTTCCTCATGTTGCAAACAGTTGATCTTGTATCTCCAATGGCCGCAAAATGCTGGCAGATCAGTCCAAGATGAATTGTGATATTTTTTCTCATAAATTTCGCTACGAAATCTCGTAAAGTTGCCACAGTAGCGATAACTACAGAAGAATAACGCTATCAACTTAAAGAGAACGCAAGACATTTTAGGTTTTATAAAGTTGAGATGATGCCTGGAAACGATTCTCCATACGAAGAAACCAGAGGAAGGTACAATAGCATAATTTATAAATGACTTGAAATTCCCCCAAAAAATCGTCGTAAAGTTTATCTGGCTTCCAAACAGTTCGACCGCAAAAAGAGATGGAAAAGAAAGTACCGAGTCCATGAAATCAATTTACGCAACTAATATAGATCAAAATTGCGCAACATGCCTTCAAACTTTTGCTCTCAGTACATTATCGCTGCCCAATTTATGTAAGTACCGCAAAAATCTTAAAACTACAACTTCAGCCAAAAACACTTCAGGCACGAATACATTGGACCCGCCATGGGGCACTGCACTGAAAAGAATCGCAGTTCAATTACCAGTCTTTTCTTTATACGCTTGACGCATGGTATGCGCCGCAAATGCCTGTCAATTTTGCTTACAACAGCACGGAGGTCAGTACTGACGCAACCGCGTGCTCGCTGGGGTGATCAAACCGATACAGACATTCACCGGAAATTTCATCAGTTCATTTCACGGCTGGTGATATCAACGATATTAATCTTGACTACACTACCTCAGCCACCTTGACTAGATCAACTCATCAGATGTTCGCTTAGAAAAGAAGAAAAAGAACAGCTGATCGTCCCGATTAGGCAACCTTAACATACGACAAGAGTATCAAAAGGTCGTTCAATGGAACCGATATTGGCCAACAATCCCACAAACTATATTAACAATATGTTTCTTGGGTACTAATCCTACCTTTGATGGGCTCCTGCTTTATCCCACATTACGCTGGTACCCGTGCCAAATGACGCCGACGTTTGGCGCCAAGGTCGCTTGCCCCTATCAACGTCAAGGACACAGAGGAAGCCACAATATCGGTATAGACAGTCGGATTAGAAAAGTAAGGCAAAAACTTAAACAAGGCCGAACAGAATATCAAAGAAAACGGATAAGCCAAATAATCAAACGTCTTCCTCACTCTCCGGCAAAGGCAGTCTAGAAAAAGGACCGTCCAAAACTACGAGGACCGTTGGGTGATGTTACAGGTGTGCCAAATTAGCGAAAATACATTATGCCCAAGACCAAAACTAGCCCTGGGCAATACCGTATAATGGTTTCTCGATTTACCAGTTTAATTTACACAGCAAAATTACAAAAACGCATTACACAAACTTTCTGTGAGCATGGCAAGGAATAAATAGCATTAAACAACATCTATGGGATGAACGCTACGAAGCAACACTATGTAACGGATATATTTATAAGCGAAGGATCACACGCTCCCCTTCATTTTTTTCCTTGAGGAAGTGCAACAAGTTGACCCATCTTTTCATGAGAAATCATGCATAAACGCCATTTTTAAATTAAAGTTGAAAAACGGGAACTATTATACCAAAACTAACAATTAACTCGTTATATTGGAGGACAAACTTGCAAGGAAGTCTTCACGAAATCAAGATGCTGCCCTTCGTTTCCAGCAACTTGATGGCAAAGTATACAAATCACCATAGCGGTGTTTGACGAATGTTTCCGATAGCTTAATTTCAAGCGCCAACACCCCAATGTGCCCTTGGACGTGGTAAAATTTAACTTTACCACCTAAAATAGACAAATTTTTATGTTGAGCTGGCGTACGAGGATGTAAGCATAACCATTTCTACATTAGATCATTACTAGATCATCAGTGTCCTGAAGAGTGGATGCACACAAAGAGGACCAAACCTCCGTTTACTCGCATCACATAACCCACTGTACATCTGCATTAACTTTTGTCACGTTGTCACTGCTTTGTGGTGACGACGTGAGACCGAACACACCCAATGTCCCCAATAGATCAACAGCCGTCGAGCAGTCCAGGCCCCGACCACGGTCCAAGCCCTACAGCTGGCACCTAAGAATGACCTGCCGACACGCGGCTACTAACAGCAGCCTGTCGTGTCGACGACGGAGCCAGCTCCAACCGACCTTTATCCCACTCCTTCAGCGACGAGTCTTCCCAAACCTCGCCGCCGGCTGTGCGTAGGAACCGTTTTGGACGCTTCTGCTTCTTGCCGGCGGCCGTCTTCGGTGGCCGCTCGCCCTCCTGCTGGGCGCCGTCGCCGCTCTCCACTATGGTGGTGACGCTCGCCGCCACCTGCGCCGCCATCGCCGCAGCCTTGGTTTTCTTGGCCGTGGCACCGACCAGCGGCGGCGTCGTCCCGGCCGAGCCCGATGCAGCGGCAGTCGGCGCAGTCTTCGCCGGCCGCGACCCAGCCCGTTTCAGCTGCGGCTTCGATGCATATACTTTGGGCCCAGAACTACGAACAAGGAGAATGCAAGTTTTGTCAGCATGATTCGTCCGCCAGCGTGGACATGCAGGCCAGGGCTGTCATTGAAATGTGGTAATTGGCGAGTATCCCAAATATTTCCACCATTACGGTTGAGCTCGCTGGGAGGCGGATCGCGCACCCTAAACGAATGAACATTCCGTAAACAAACCCTAAACAAACGAACAAACATGGAATGAGGGTGTCCGCGTAACAGGAAGATGTAATTACAAGTGTTGCTGCATATATCTAGAAAACCAAAGTGGCTGTATGATGAGTGTTTCTTCTTAAAATTTATCTGCCCAAAAGTCCTTTCCTGGGCTTGGAGACCCCTAATTCTTGATGGTTTAATTTAAAGTGTGTTGTGTGCAGGAGACAGGAAAATGATAGTATAACATAATTATATTATTATATATATTAGCTATATATATATATACACATACATATATATACATACATACATACATACATAGATATATAGATAGATAGATAGATAGATAGATAGATAGATAGATAGATAGATAGATATATAGATAGATAGATATATAGATAGATAGATAGATAGATATATAGATATATATATATATAGATAGATAGATAGATAGATAGATAGATAGATAGATAGATAGATAGATAGATAGATAGATAGATAGATAGATAGATAGATAGATAGATAGATAGATAGATAGATAGATAGATAGATAGATAGATAGATAGATAGATAGATAGATAGATAGATAGATATATATATATATATATATATATATATATATATATATATATATATATATATATATATGTACATCCGTCCGACAAACGAAACTAATGAAGTTCTGTGGCCCTATAAACATAACATGCGGGTTGAACACACGACACTGCCATTTGCAAGATCACATTGTGAAAAATCACCACAAAAACCACGATGCTACATTCCTGTTCAGAGCTGGCTTCCTATCCCTAGTACAGATAGACTCATACATTTCTTCTGCTGGCATGGTCCTTCGTTTTTTGTAAAATGTATATGCTAACATGATTGCCATCGGCATAATGAGGGTGATATGATCGGACATGGTCGCCTAGTGGCGTATCAGCTGTTCTATTGCAAAAACTACGCAAATGTTCATTGAACGGCCGTCGCACAGGACGTTTGCTCTCTCCGATATAAGTGGCACCACACAAGTTACAAACAATTTCGCACACCGCATTTTTGTCAGTGCATCGGCCTCTAGTTATAACCAGACAAGCATAGCAAGTCCGTTTTCCAGCGGGACAGAGAGGATCAGTGAAGAAGGAGCTTACTAAGTTGTTTTTCAACGTGTTATTCGACCGCCATGCGAACTTCACATTTAATTTCGATTTTTTTCACACCTGTTTTACTTTGCGCAGGAGTTGCATCAACATAGGGTAGGGTTAAGTAGCCATCTACACCGTTCGACGGTGCATCACTCTCGTTCAACTGAAAATGTCCACTATTCACTCTAATTCATTCGTCCCAATATCTTTACTCCTCCCTGTAGAATAGCCCAGTCTCCCTTCGTGTGAACTAGCTTCAACTTTTCCCCAACACTGGCAACTGCCATCTGTATAACCCCACCCACCACTGCCCAGCCCCATTGCCTGTCCCCTATGCAACCCCTTTCAAACTCCCTCTGAATGGTATTGATGACCCCAAGAGGATGGTATTGAATTTCTTCGTGAGAAGTTCAACGATCAATTTGAAACTCAGTAGTTTCGCAGGCTCGTCGGGAGACAACCTCGCTGCCCCCCCGAACTGCGACCTGACTAGGTTTAACTTTGTGTGTTTAGTGCGAGCAGGGGTATAATTTAAAATTATTTCAGCATTATTTGCCTTAATGTACAATTGTGTCGAGCACACACCCTTGGCGTTAACTTTGGAGATAATGATCAGGGTATCAAGCATAGGAATGGCTCCCCCTCCCCAGTCACGCCCAAAGTAAACTTCATCCAGTGGTGTATGCTATTCATGTAACTCACGAAAGCATGGAGTGACGCTTTACCTTGCAACCATACCCCAGCACATAGTCACCAATGTACCTGGTCAACAAAAAAGCAGGTCGAATTTCTTCAGCACCTTCCAAGACTTGCTTCTCGAAATGGCCCAGGTACATAATTGCCACTGCATGGGGCTGCAGGGTTCCCTATAGCCACTCTCTTCCTCTGCCTATAAACTTGACTGCCAAATCAGAACACATTATTAATCAAGCAATGCTCTAGTATGTTACAAATGTCGCTTACGCTCAAACCTGCTGTGTCTATGTCGTTATAGTGTCTGTCCAGAGCCTCGCTTGTTGTTTGTTTATTGGGTGGTTCACGACGCACTTTATGCACATTCACGGTTAATGGCGCCGCCAACACTGCTCGGCCGGTGGGCCGCGGGATTGGGAAATGTCCCGAGTGGTGCGAGTGTTGAACCCGGGACCTATGGTAGCCAGAGTCAATACCTGAACCACTCGGCCATCCCCGCTCCTGTCCAGGGCCTCGCACGTAATTTACAGTTTCATCTAAGGGAATACTTCCACACAGCTTTACATCTATACTATACAAAATATGGCATGTTAAGGAACTTGATTTTCAGTCCAGAACTGGTCCAGACGGCGAAGGAAGTGGTCAGTGTCTGCTACATGAAGTTGAACGAAGTTGAACGAAGTTTAAAAGTTGATTTAGGACCTTTTTCTAAAAGTCGATACTTTTTTTGGTTCGGCCCCCACACGTCGCTTTCATTGGTCGAAGTGGAATGGTCGACTTGTGATCTTTCGGTAGTCCATAGAAAACTGGAGTTCTACTGTGTTTCGGAATCAGGTCATCGATGATGTTACTCCCTAGGATACCTTGGGATGGTTGCCTGAAGATGGGTTTCAGACATCTTACCTAGGTAGGGATACGCCACTAGATTACCATACCAGATCATGTCACCCTCATTATGCTGATGGCAATCCTTATAGCATGCAAATTTTACAAAGGACGAAGGACCATTTTTGTATAACTTCAAGGTCATATTAGATACCACTGTTCCAAGTGAATATAATTGTTGAAAATGATCGCAGACTCATTGTTGTTTGATGAACATTACGGACAGTGACTGGAAAGCATACTAGGAGTATGTCTGTTTGTTTTTATGTCAGAAGCGGGGAAATATCCTCTTCGAATTAGTGCAACAAAATCTTCCACTCAAAACCCAGGATTCGAAACCATAACTCCAAACCTGATACAAACATGCACCAACAGCACCACATAATCCGCAAAACAGTGCAGCTGACACAGTCAACAACTCACTTTTTGCGAAATAGTACTGTGACGGTGCTTGTATGTGTTTGTGATCCTACCCTGACGTGACTCCTGTATGACTTGCATGGCTTTTCCGTGTGCACAATTCCTGCCCAAGTGCCTTCAGTTTGCTGGATCAAAACTAATATTCCGGATATCGGGACTGGGATAGGAAATTCCTAATATTCAGGACCAGGGTCGGAAAAAATGAAATATTCCTGGATTTTTGTCATCCAGAACATTATCCTCTCCACCAAATTATCATCTCATTGGTCCTAGTTGGATGATTAATGGTGCTTTTTCATAATGAACTGACCTGTGATAAAGTGCTCAAGATTTGCTGGGAAGTACAAACTGAGATTCTGATGTCCGGGTTTGAAGGAAAGCATTCTCTCCGTATTCGATCACTCACAAATTTTCCTCTCCTCATTCACGATTACAAAGTACAAATCCAACCCTGTTCAGGACTTCCATTCCAACCTGCGAAACTCGCCCGAAGGTGGGTGAGCTTCAATCTGCCCAATTCACCTGATGGAGGGTGGTCCATTCTAGCATGTCAGACTCACCTTCTGGTAGGTGCGCTCCAGTGTGCCAAATTTACCTGGCGGTGGGTGTGCTCCAGTCTACCGCACTCACCTGATAGTGGGTGCGGTGCGGGCGGATGGCCGGCCCACGATGGCGATAGGCCCCGGAGCGGCCGGCGCCGCTCCGCGCCAGCCCGGCGGCGGTCCCGGGCCGGGCACGTAGCCCGGCGGCGGAGGCACGAACCCCATGGATGGCCCCGGTCCCATGCCAGCATGGAACGGCGCCATGTGATTCGGCGGTGGCGGCGGCGGTGGCGGCGGAGGCGGTGCCAGACCCAGGCCAGCCATCTCTGGCGGCGGTGGCGGCGGCGGAGGTGGCGGCGGCGGCGGTGGCGGCGGCGGCGGCAGGAGCGCAGTTGGCGGAGACGACATAGCCATGGAAATGCCTGTGGCGGCGGACACAGACGACTCTCAGAAACAAAGGTGACATCAAATTGCAAAGACGGTATGACGGTAAATACATTAAAATTGCTACGAGAATGACGACTCTGTTCAGGAACTTATCAACATAGTGTCTGGCGAATAAGACTGGAAACCAACGGGTTCCAATTCCAGGTGAGCTACCCGCTAGATATTCAGCTTTACCTTAGGATAACTGGTGTAGCACTCGGTGCTTACGTGGTGTGCACAGCCGAGTACTAAATGGTATGTGCTGCCCTATGGCGGTAGCTAAGTCGGAGTAGCGAGTCCGGACTCACGTCTTTCACAGAATACTTTGAAAAAAAAACACCGCCATGACTGACAAACTTTCCCAATGTGTTAATCTTCCAGAAAGACAATGTTTATACAAATTCCGCAGTGCGAGAGGCTAAGTTTATAATGGGCAAAATCCTTAAGTGGCCAGATTAGTAAATCATCTGTCACTACCGGTGTACTAAACATGTAAAGGGAAGTATAAACATCAATAGCAAACTAAGCAAGGTTGAGGTTTTCACCAGGGAAAACTAGTTTTAGTTATGACATTCACTTTTTATCAGTAAAAACTCCCTACCAGTAGGAGCCGGTAAAAACGGTCTTTGACGTGTCGGTGTTTACCACCGACAAAAAAAAACAGTCAAACGGGATTGGTGGAAAAACTGCCAACCCTGGAACTAAGTCTAACTTCATTAATATATCATTTGTTTCATTCTATGCATGTTCAATAGATTCCATCATATCCAAACGTATCCCACCATATTTAATGTGCAATTTGTACGTGCTTGCCGTACCTGCCAGGACAACCTCTAGGCCACAAAATGAATCGACCTTGACTGGTCTCCCCTTACCCGTGGGATATAACATGGCAACAAATTAAGGATGAATCAAAGCCGGTTCTAGGATCATGCCTGATGCCGACCCACCTGCGGCCTATTTCCTAGAATTCCGATATTTACGTGGAAAAAAGACACCTATCATGAACTTGCTGGCCCTCGTGCAGACACTGATTTGACTTTCTGAATTAATTTCCAATGAACTACACAACATACAACTGTAGTAACTGCTATATTTTCACCATACTCGATAGCTAGCACATGTGCCATTACAATATTACCAGCAAACGCTGTGTTCAACTGTCAATATTATTTTAATCCGCATTTTCCTCCGATATTCGTAATCATATTGCCAAATTGTTTAGACATCTGAATGACTTTTGACGTCTTCGCCTGCTACTCTCCACTCTACGAAAAATAAATCCACGATGCCGCCTGATCGCCCTGTAGGCTGAGAGAGGTGTTGACCGCGCCGGTCCGAGCCCACCTGACACAGGCCTGGTCTGACCTGGGACGCGACTCAGCTGCGGTGGCATGAACATGGCTGGCCTCCTGGACGGCTGACTGCTGCCCGTGTAGTCGCCGCTGCTGCCCTCCGATGCTATCTTGGTCAGTTTATCTTGAACCTGACACACACACAGTGGCAGTGTTACGTGCAGGTAGAGGGCCCGAAATGGTATAGGCGACATTTCGGAGCAGGCTAGCTTTCGAAGTGCTGGTCTGCAATTATTGTCAGACAATATTTGCATTTCCAACAAAATGTTTCTTTTGTAGCTGGATCATTATAGCCAGTCAGATCATTAGCCCGGTTAAACAAATAAGTGATGCACAAAATACCATAACTATAATTATTGGCATAATATTAATTGTACCATAGTTTTTATACCATACAAACCACGCCGACTATTCTCGATTTCGCGTCAAACAGTGCAGTAAGTAGAAATAAATGGTTGCATTCATACCTCGCAGGCACAATTCTTATAGTGGTTACAATTTTATAAATAGTATTCTGCCTCAGGTCAAATGGCAACAGTGATAAATAAATACAATAGAAATAAAATAACATGATAAGTCCTGATCTTAAGCCCATTCTAATCAGATTATAAAATAGTTCAAAAGGATCTTCGATCACTCTGATATATTTCGTCGACAAGCCTTTTCCAACAGTGATGAAGATTATACATGGTCTCATCTTAGGCAAAACAGAGCAAGAATGCATATAACGTTCGGTTCTGAATATTAGTATTCCGCCAGGCAAGAGCTAGGTCAACACGGAATACAGACAAAATAGGTCACGACACGAGAAAAAAACGCGAACGGTATTACGAGCAAAACATTTCGGTTACACACCGGAACACCATCGAAGACAGTATGACGGTGTTATAGGGCGTGGTGTAATAGCTGGTGGTTGTTGCCATATCATTGTTTGCATATGGTTAGTGAGTGTTGGTGTTGTATATGGAACTGGTGGTATGAGAAGCCATGATGTGTGTTTGTGTGTGTATTAAATGTTGGTCTCCGGCTCCTAATTTTCATGGATTCCACTATTTTAGCTGTGCAACGTCTTTGCATGAATTCAGAATGTCAACGTTAAATCATTCGGAGTCGATGGTTGTATTAGTGTGATGATCCCGTATATGGTTCCCCAGTAGTGTATTTCGAGTACTGTTTTTGCATCTCTGATGTGTTCATTGAACCGTTCTCTAATTTTGGATTTGAATTATCCAGTGTAGGGCTGGGTGTTGTTCGTTTGTTCGCATGTGTTACAAGTGATAATGTAGGCGGCGTTCTTTGTGTGGCATTTGCCTTTCAAACCTGAGTTGCAGGCATTGCATTGACGTCGTTCCCGGGGCAGGACGGGGAGCTGAAGGCTGACGTTGTTAAGATGCTGTTTAATGTCCCGCCACTTTCCCATGCTAATGCAATTGGCACCCAAATGTTTCAACCATGCCTTGGACCCTTTTAGTGATTATATCGTCGCCCTGTGGTAGAGAAAGGTAGGTGGTTATATCGTCATGCCCATACTTCCGGTTTCATTGTTTGACACAGTTCAGTTTTGGATATGATTTATCAAAAAATGTAGAAGTGACTAAGTCCTATCCAAAACTGAACCAAGTGACAAACAATCAAATCGGAAGTACAGCCTTAACGATAGCACCACCTTCTCCCTACCATATGTCGACGATACACTCACTAAAAGGGTCCAAGGCATGGTTAAACATCGGAGCTACCAATTAAATTAGCATGTAAAAGTGGTGGCACATTAAACAGCATCTTAAGGTCAGCCTTCAGCTCCCCGTCCTGCCCTGGGGGACGACGTCAATGCAATACATGCAACTCAGGTTCGAAAGGCAAATGCCACACAGAGAACGCCGTCTATATCATAACTTGCAACATATGCAAAGAAACAAACAGCATTCAGACCTACGTTGGCAAAATCAAACGCAACATTAGAAAACGGTTCAATGAACAAGGGGTGCAAAAATAATAGTACTCGAAATACACCACCGAGGGACCATGTACGAAATGATTACGCCAATACAACCACATCGACTGCGAGTCACTTAACATTGATATCCTGAATACATGCAAAGACGTTGCACAGCTAAAAATAGTAGAATCCGTGGAAATTAGGAGCCGGAGGCCAACACTTAATGCAAACATCATCATGGTTCCTGTTGGTTCCTCATACCACCAGTTCCATATACAACAACACCAACACTCACTAACCATATGCAAACAACGATACGGCAACAACCACCAGCCATTACACCATACCCTATAACACATTCACACTGTCTCCAATCGTGTTCAAGTGTGCAACCGAAATGTTTTGCTCTTAATACCATTCGCGTTTTGTTTTGTGTCGTGACCTATTTTGTTTGCATTCCGTTTCGACCTAGCTCTTGCCTGGCGGAAGACTCTAACGGTACATGCATTCAGAACCGAACGGTCCATGCATCCTTTCCCTGTTTTGTCCTGAGATGAAACCATGTATAATCATCGTTGCTGTTGAAAAAGGTTTGGCGCCGAAACATATCCGAGTGATCGAAGATACTTTTGAGCTATTTTGTAATCTGATTATAATGGGCTTAAGCTCAGTAATGATCATCACACACATCATCACACATCACACTTAACACAATGGTCAAGACAGTGCTTAAAGATATCAAGAAAAAAGAATAAATCGATACAAAAATTTGTTCGTTGCAATGGAACTTAGTTCGTTTGATGCTTGTTGGATGTAAGGCATTATGATTATATGCAGTATGTATTATCAAAATGACCGTCCTTATAATGATGCAGAAGTTTGATCAAGAGTATCATTTTTTGGGTACAACACTGGCCATATACATTCAAATAAGTGACATTATACGACACTAGATACCAGAGTGGGAAACTTACTTTCCGGGTTGGGAGTCGGAGTGCATACCGATTTCTTCCTGAGTACATTTTCATGGACATCATTTTTGTATGCATGGAATCTGTTTACCAGTAACCGACCGGAGAAACCTAAATCAGTACCTACATAATATGCATAAGTAATATCATTCTCATTTTGGGTCAAATCAAATGCCAAAACATATGAACAAAGAAGTGAACAATGGATGGCACCGCCCGGCAGTGACCCGTAATAATCAGCACTGTTTCGTTTCTTATAACTCACAGGAGAAATGCGTTTTCCTTTCACTGTTGGTCTCAGTACAAGGCTAGCCATATGAAAAACAAACAAAAATACTTCACACTTCACCCTCAGCTCAGAGCGCATACCTACCTACGCAGCCAATTTCCCACGTAATACGAACGCAACTCCGCTACCGCACACGCCACAGTTGGATGTGATCAAAGCAAAGGATCAGTCAAGGTCTTGTGTTTACTGTTAACTTGTGTGGACACTGTTAACCATGTGTTCAAAGTTGCTAATGGTTATGACGTCATATACAAAATACCTTGCATTGATTGGTTGACAGACAGATTTCAGAACAGAAAACGCTAACGCAGCCAATTCTGATCGGTGGCCTCCGGGACTCCGGAGGACGTCTCTTAAAACTGTCAAAGTTTCCCACTATAGGGTGGCAGGAACGCAAGTATTCCGAGACGCGGCTCCAGAGCCGGAGAACAGTGTTCTAAGTGCGCATGCGCATCATCTTGCAAGTTGCTGTTGGCGCGTTGTTATCGACAATTCTGGTGGTTGAGATTGATGGAGTGTGTGAAGCTGTGGTCCGGCTGCTAACTGCTACAAAAAGTGATTAGTTTGAGTGGTGACCGTAAGTGGAATAACCAGCGTTTTTTGGGTGTCGTTCTGTTTGTTTTTATTGATATCTTTGTTCCCACATTTGTGTTGGAGTACATGTAAAGCCCATCCTATCCAGTATGAACCCGGAGTGCAAAAATGTTTTCAGAGATAAAATCTCTTAAGAAGTGCCTTAATTCCCACCCTGCTGGATACAATACAATACTAATGATAATACTACAGGGTACAACGGAATCTAGTAGGCTGTCCAGTTCCAGTCCCGATGAGGCGGGCAGGAATGTTCGATAATTGCAGTAGAACCTACCAGGATTTTGGTATGTACGGTTACGTCATGCAAATATGCTAAATATGATATTAGACCTGGCTAAGCTTTCATCCGTGGCACAGTGAAAACACCAGAATGTTATTGTTGGGCCTAATGTGCTTGATTGCTGGTATGAAAATAGGTATTGGACTGAAAAAATGGTATGCATTCCTTAGCTATTGAACACGCTTTTAAGTTGGGTGCAGGAATTCTCCACTTCATGGGAAACAACAACCGGAACAACACACCTCAACATGTTGCCATTCCTAACCCTTGAAACTTGATGGAATGAAACTGAAATATATCTAGATCTATCAAATAACTTACCTAATCATAGCCAGCTTCATTTTGGAATATTCGAATATTGACTGTTTCGTGCATCATATGGGACAAAAAAAATGTTTGTTATAACAAATTTTTCCAGAATCCCACACCCATTGAGCAGCATATGAGAACCATGAAATTACCATCACAATTAAGTACATCTGACAAGATTTGTGCCTTACTGTCTGCTGCCGATCCCCACGTCAAGTAGTAAGAAGGTAAGACATGATGTAGAGTAGGGACAAGTGACTACCCAACAGTGATACATTATTCGTGAAGTAGGGTGGAATATACCACTTCCTGAGCACTGAATAGACATTATTTCCAAGGACGTATCGGCATCGTGCTTGTTGATGTGTGCCTATGAAGTCTCTTTGACACGTTCTCCTTGAAGTCTCCTTGACAAGAGTATTTTGCGTATAAATAGCATACTTATGCTCACCATTAAGGATCGATTACACAAGCATCTCGTGACACAATTCCAGATACAGAGATTATATATGACGTGATGTGTTAAACAATGCGATCTGCTGATAACATGGCATTGCAATCGTTATCGTTAACATAGGTATTCATATATTAGGTATCTCCAAAATTACACTAAAAACGTGCACTGATGTGTACATTATTGGCTCAAATGGGGATTGAAGGACTGAAACGATATTTTAATTGACATGCTTCCATGGCAGGTTTCCACATCCTACTGTACTCGTTTCGACATCTGACACCTAACGAAAAACCATTATTTTAACACTGCTACCCCAGCAGGCTGTCAAATTGAATTAAAAATGGTGTTTCTGTGTACCAGTATTTAATGTTAAAACTATTATAGAACCTTTACAGAAACAAAAATTAGGGCTGTAGCAAAGTTAATTTTGATGGAAATATCCTCATTTCCAACTATGCTGAATTTTCAGAGCGATTTGCTTGTGATTTACCATCCATGATGAATGCCATTTTTCTTATTGTGGTGCACATGCATTGACGTATCCTTTCAGCATGATCAGGTCTCAGACTGTAGTGCATCGCAGAGCTCGATGAGACGCACTGTGTGCATCAACTGGTGCAAAAAAGGCACATCACCCCTGGAGGAAAAGGTACACTGGTCACTGAGTGTGCCAGCCCTTGGGAGAAAATTTGCACCAATTGCAGTGCAAGAAATTGTTAAGAAGATGTTTGTTCAGTAGTTCTCAGATATTTAAATTTGCAACATGGCATCTAAATCAACTTAGACGCATATTTCGATGCACTCAGTACCAATTTTTAAATGATACTAGCATCACCTCATCTCGGTTCGGTACAGAACGGAACAGATATTTGCATTGTAAACAAACTATAAGAAATATGTTATTCGATCCGAATATAGACCCGCCTGTCGTCAGACGAGGCTGCCACCACACGGCCAACCAAAACATATATCGACTTTTCGAACAGAACGGATACCCTTGTGGTAACGGATGACATCTTGTGCATCGATTGAAACGAAAGGTTCCACGCCCAACCAATAAGCGATACGAACATCGAAAACCTAAGAGCGCGACCAGAGCACCTGAAGATATAAATGGATTTCTAACACTGCCAGACGTCGACGAAAAACTCTCAGCAAAAAGCAACTGAGTCATCAGATCTTCAAAATTAAGCGTGCGTGTTGCCTGGGCGAGCACCACAACCATAAAAGCTTACTAGTTAGGTCAGCTATCTTCCAACTCCAATGCCCTGCGGGAGCCCTGCGGTGTTTCGCGTGTTCAGCTGGAGCGGCTGGCAAGTGTCACCTATCTGGGCTGGTGTACCGGATTAATTGCAATACATATTTGCATGGATATTTACATGCAATATTTACATGAGATCCGTTGGCCGTCAACGGATCAACAGCAATGTTTCGGGGCTCAGACGCACGCATTCTGGGCCTGACGCCAGTGTTTCGATACCTATTCTGAGCTTTTCGGAGCTCGAGTCGCTTTTCCGATTCCGGCATGATTTTTGTTTGGGGGGGGGACCGGTTCGATTCTTCGTGCTTTCGGAAAACAAATATTTTGGACACCGGTGTAATTATTTTTCTGACCACGACACGTATTGTTGGAGCTTCTATGCAATTTGTTGAGCCCATCGCCCATCGCCATTTTTGGTGAGCTCAGACTTTCTTCGACCGCCAGCACGATATTTTTGAACACCGGCGCGATTTTCCGGGCCAGGCATGATTTTTTTCTGCGATATGGCACGGTATTTTCGGGACCCTAAGCAATTTTTGAGCACCGGCGGGAATTCTTGGGGCTCAGTGCCATTTTTGTGGAGTTCCGGTGCGGTTTATGGGGACCTCAGCTGACTTTTCGGAGCCCGGGTCGCTTTTTCCGGGTTCCAGCGTATTTTTTTCGCATCCACGGCGGGCATAATAGCGTTCAGGCTAGAAATGACAAAGGCCGTCACCACAGTCTCGGAATTATAGACAAGCTAACGCTAGAGCAGAGTTTAAGTACTGGCGACGTGCCTCCAAAATTGCAATGGAACAACACGGAAAAACACCATTTCAGCAAGTTCCACGCATCCCACTCCCCTGCTGTGCGATTATCATAATTATCAAAACTATGGCTGTCACTGCTGGCTACAGACTAAATGTTTTCTTTGTGTTAGTATTAACCGGCGCAAGACCACGGGGAGGGTTGCAACCCCACTCCCTGTGGCGTATGAATGAAAAAGGACTCGTATGAACGCGCTGCAGTTTTTGGTAGCTTATGGGGCGTTGCGAACAGGGGTCGCAGTCAGGATATCCTTAAGGAGACCCAAGAACAAACAAAAAAATGGTGTGGAGAGCATGCGCGAAGACTACCGAATATTTCTGGTATTTCGTGATCAAAATCCCAAAACTTTTTTCATCTACTGTAATTGTTTCGGTAAAAGTAGGCGGCCCTCGGCTTGGCTGCGTCTCTGATTGCTCGCCTTCTGACATACAATTTTGTTTTCAGTTACTTTAGCTGACTCCACAAGGGTCAAGTTAGGTCACTGATCGTCATGACGTCATAACGTCGACGACGACATGACGTCAAGTTAGGTCACTGATCTTGGATAACTTTGAAGAAATCAGTGACATGTAAGCACACGTTTCGCAACAAGTGCAAAAACCGGCCTAGCATACCCAAAATGGTTTTGGTGCAATTGGATAAGGCAAAATGACATACTGTCTGTCATATTCGACACACGTTTGTCAGATCATTTCCTCCAGGCAATTCTCTGGTTCAGACAGAGAAAACGCCTGTCCAATTTATAATTCACGAACAAACAAAAAAACAGAACAATTATTTTCAAATTATGACTCCAAGCCTGTATGGCCAAAAAAGCATACTGTCCCTCTCCCAACAACAAATCGTCTGGTGGGCCGGGCACCATCTTCCGAGTGGGGAGCGCCACAAATTGAGAAAAATAAATGGGGTGAACTCAGACCTCACAAAGAGGTAGAGATTTTCCAGCCAGGTGACATTAGCTGAAAAGAGAGGAACATAGGATTCCATCGACCGTTCATGGGGGAACACCGACCTGGGGGACATACCCTTAGTGTCCCATTTGGATCCCAGGGCATGTTTTTAAAAATCACCAGGGAGACGACGATGACAAAATATGCCGAAAATGAAAAATTTGGCCGGGAATTGCGAATTTAACTGTAACATTATAAAAACTTAGATGGAGGAATCTTCGTCCCCAATTACCATGTCAACATGGGCCCCGTTCAACCAACCACTGTTCTCAAGTTACCGGGATGAAGTGGCCGTAGCTTCAGCTTCAAACATCGCAAACAAGATCACTCTTAGTGAATTTTCGTAGTGATGCCGAGCGAAGCATGCTGTGCACCGGGCAATCATTTCCTTTGAATCATTAGAGTACTGAAGAAATGATCAGGAAATTATGAACATGTGTTCTAGTGGGGGTGTATCAGAACTTGTAAATATTCAGAGCATTGAATAGTTCAAAACTTCTCAAATCCGCTATAGTTCAATTCCTCTAATGGTTCAAAACCACTAATTGGCAGCAACTTCCTTCTGTTGGGGATGTTCAAAACTTCTAACATATCAAAGCAGCCAACAGTTCAAAGCCTCTAAAACGGTCAAATCTCCGAACGTCCAAATCAACAAACTGTTATTTATACCTAACGGTTCAAAATTACTACTGTATCAAAATACCTAGAGTTCAAAGCCTCAAAGCACTCACAGCATCTAACCGTCAAAACCTCTAAAATGTTCAAAACCCATAAGGTTCAGAAGCCATAACGTTCAGAATATCTAAGCGTTCGAAACCTCTAAACTTTGAGAAGTAATGCGCATGAAGCGCTCGGTGCCGTCGTTGGGCAGGTAAACGTTATTCCGGCTAAATTGCGTGTGGGGGAGGGGAAGGGTGTGAAGTTAGTATGTGAAAACTTTGGAAGGAAATGTTTGCTTGTCTTTCGATTCCATTGTAGGTAATCATGGCCTCGAAATCCTGCACTCGTTGGACCTATCTACGTAGGTCAAGTTAGGTCTTGTCTACCTCAACCTGCCCCCCGCATTGGCGGACGTGAATTGTCTGTCAAGGTTGATGTGCACTTGATGCAGCGAATTATTACAAATATTGTACATTCAGGGTGCAAGATTATTAACATTTAGTATTAAGTCGGGGGGCCCAGGCCCCACCTATACCATCCATGCAGTTATTCTACCAGAAATACAAAGCAAGAGCAAATTCCCGCTGAAAAACCACCTACTGAACTAGACTGGATTTAGACAACTCAGCCCCATGCGAAAATAAAAAACTCGCTCACGTGACATCTTTCGGGGCAATCTCACACTTCTTCCAGGCAAAATGTTCTTAATTAGTGGTACTTAACACTTTAGATGTTTCGATCGCTAGAGGTTCTGAACTCGTTTGATTTTAGACGGTATGAACTCTTGCTGCTTGTGTGGATTCGATGTTCGAGGTTTTGAGCAGCTACAGCTTTTGATCACTGGTGCTTTTGAGTCTTTAGATACTTTGATCCCCTAGATAATTTGAACACTTAGAGGTTTTGAACATTAGAAGTTCTGAATTTCCACCATACAGAATCAAATCTCCGAATTTAGAGGATTTGAACGCTTAGTCCTTTTGATTCCTAGATGTTTTGAACCATTAGAGGCTATGATCATTAGATGTTCTGATATAGACCCGTTCTAGTCATAGCTACATAACCTAACTATCAGGTGTGGCACATAACTGTGAATTGTTTTGAAGAAGCATGGTACCTGTGCAGGGTAAGCAGCTTTAGTGAGCTCACTTAGAGGGTGCGATGCCCCCCTTATTCGCGCAAGGGGGAGCGCCCCAGCCCCCCATACGTTCTGCCTCCCCTAATAAAACATCTGCAATGCATGCTCCTTGAATGCAAACATGACTTTGTATTCCTTATTCTTGGTAAAATGTATGCACCTCATTCACGCCTACCAGACATTATACACCCATGATGCATAAACTCCAGGACCATGCACTCCAAATCCAACACTGATAAGTGAAAATCCAACATTGATGACATAGCAATTGTATCGTCATTGTTAATATAAGTATCCAAAACATAGTTATCATAAAACAAAAGAAAAATGTGCGCATCATAGGAAGCAATTAGATCACTATTGAGTTTGTGGCACGTGGAACATATTTTATGCAGGATCGTTTCCGTGACGAAGATTGACATCCTACTGTACTCGTTTCGACATACCACACCTAACGAACATCATCATTTGAACAGTGACTTGCAGTGACAGACGACTCCATACCGAGGTGAACGTGTTGGCGGCAATAACGGCCGGCCGGACAGGCCCAGCCGCCGACGCACCGCCTCTTCCACCACCGATCTGCTGCTCGAACCTGACGGCCGGCGCCACACGGTTACTTACGCAGGTCAGCATACTTGTGCTTTTTACAAGGTGCCAGGGAAGTGTTCTGCAATTCAGAATGGCAACGAGTTCTGTTTGTTTATCGGGTGGTTCTCGACGCACTTTATGCACGATCACGGCTAATGGCGCCTGGCAACGAGTTCTATGTTGTTGTGAATGCGTTGAGTGTGCATATTTCAACATTTTTGGAACTATTATGTCAGCGAGAGCGAGATAAAAAATATGTGACCATATAGCATTCTCTCAGGTACCATGAACCATCTATGCAATTATT
Source organism: Ashinkailepas kermadecensis (assembly GCA_034440615.1). Taxonomy (NCBI): domain Eukaryota; kingdom Metazoa; phylum Arthropoda; class Thecostraca; family Neolepadidae; genus Ashinkailepas; species Ashinkailepas kermadecensis. The sequence goes on from JAOTOM010005055.1 coordinate 647,633, forward strand.
GGCCTTTCAACATGTTTGGTGCAGATTTGCAATGTGACCATTGAATGGACAAAACAGTTACTGGGGGAGCCACCTTGATACACGTTCATACAGATTAAAAAAGGTATGTTCTATCTCTCCTGTATGTGATTCATGTTTCATAATGCCCCTGTATAACTTGATAAAATAGCTGGAGAAACACCCCATATTGCCTGGTTCTTGTGGATAATGTCCAATCAACATCATCAGATCATCACCCCCATCAACATCATCAGACTTATTATACTTGAAACCATGAATTCTTCCTTTTTTTTAAAGCACGTGACTCACATATTCATCTCAGCTTCCAGGTTTTCTTGTTCCTCAGCCATATTGGTTCAGTTGTTTTGGAACCTGCAATGTGAACAATATCATGTTATTTTGCATAGGTCAGAACTAAGAGAAAAGAATGCCAGCATAATATTACAGCTGGAAGCATTCATGTTGAAGGTACGCAAAGACTCTTAAACATCTGTCATTCACAATAGGAATTTGTACATTGATGGGGACCCTGAGATGGAAGACAATGCTCCTTTTTTTGTTCCAAATGGGCTGATAGTGCCACGAAGTTGAAGTTGAACACCCATTGCTGTATACCTGCATACCCATTGCTGTATACCTGTAAGTTGAAAGAACACCCATTGCTATTCACTTTATCTTAATTGTTAATTTTGCATATTAGAAATTTAGTTGACTTACAAAAATAACACCCATTTTTTTGTTCGTTATTGTTTCAGATCTGATCACCGCTTCTTCAAGTAGACATAAATGTGCAAAGAATCCTAATGCATTATGTCACATATGCGGCTGCAACACACTTCTTCGTCTAAGACGCCATATAACATCATTTGTGAGGAGTGCCTATAAAGACTATTTTGCAGTTCCCCTTGGCGACCAAGACAAGAAATGGGCTCCTCATATTGTGTGTCATAATTGTGAGGAAATGCTTAGTGACTGGACAAAAGGAAAATGAAAGCGTCTGTCTTTTGGAGTTCCCATGGTTTGGCAAGAACCCAATGACCACACAACTGACTGCTATTTTTGCCTGGTCAACACGAAGGGCGTCGGCAAGAAAAACCAGCATAAGATCTCCTATATCAGTAACCACTCAGCGATTCGGCCTACTCCGCACTCTGATGAACTCCCGGTTCCAGTTTTTAATGGTTTTGCCACATCCAAAGACAAAGGCATTGAACATGATCAGGAAGGTGACGAGGGTTGTGGTCACGAGCTTAAAAAAATGGTTTCAGTACCTGAAGCCTCCTCATCTGACACCAAACAGGCATCAGACCATCAGCAGTTTAGCCAACCAGAATTGAATGACTTAATAGGTGATTTGGGGCTCTCCAAGAAAGCAGCTGAGGTATTAGCCTCCAGGCTGAAATAAAAAATATACCTGACCAATCTGCAAAATTTTCATATTTCCAAAAGCAGGGCCAGATTTGTGTGAACTATTTTTCCAGAAGACAAGCAGTTTGCTTACTGCCACAATATCCCAAGTCTTCTCAAGCAATTAGTTGTTCCCTCAAATTGGCAGAATGGCGATTTTGGAATGTTGATTTTTGAACATTCTAAAACCAGAATGGCGATTATTTCTTGGTTGGCTATTGGTTTTACGACACGTCGACCGTTGAGTCATATAGCGTCGCCAATCTCTCACGCCGATTGGTCGCGGGCGAAGAGTAGCGACAGGTGAGACTCGAACCCACAATCTTTCGATTGTGAGACGAGCATCTTACCCCTAGACCACTCGTCCCCGGCGATTATTTCTTGATAGCTCTAAACGCAGCCTCAAGTGTGTTCTCTTCACAATGGCAATGTTTATGGAGCAGTTCCAGTTGGTCACTCAGAGCATTTGCGAGAACAACATAATGATTAAAATTATCATTGACTTTCTGAAATATCACTAGCACAGCTGGATCATTTGTGTGGACCTGAAAATGGTCCACTTGCTCCTTGGTCAACAGGAAGGCTTCACGAAGTGTCCATGCTTTCCTCTGCATGTGGGACAGCCGAGCTCAAAAGAGAAACACTGGACCCAGGAGTGGCCCATCTGTGAAACTCTTGAAGCAGGCATGCCAAACATTGTGAATGACCCAATCGTCAGCCGAGAGATCATTTTTCCCCACTCCATATTGAGCTTGGCTTGATGAAACAGTTCGTGAAGGCATTGAGTAGTGTTGGTGAATGTTTCCAAGATATAGTTTATACTTTCCGTGCTTTGTCTTTCAAGAAGACCAAAGCAGGCGTTCGATGCACCACAAATCCGTGCCCTTGTACGTGATGAGGAATTTGTCAGGAAGATGAATGACGAGGAGAAGGCAGCATGGCTGTCTTTCGTGCACGTTATACAAAACTTTCTTGGTAACAAAAAGGCAGATAGCGATGAGGTTCTGGTTACTAGAATGTTGTTGGCTTTTCACGATCTTGGGTGCAACATGAGTGCCGAAATGATTCCCGTTTCCTGAACGGTCACCTTCATCAATTCCCCAAAAACCTTGGGGCTGATAGTGATGAACAAGGAGAGTGCTGCCATCAAGACCTCCGGACAGTCGAAGAGCACTATCAAGGGCGATGAGACAAACATATGATGGGAGACTACTGCTGGAGCATCAAACGAGATTGCTGTGAGGATGTCCACAAATGCAAGAGCTACGAGCTCACATTCTTGCCTGAATAGGACCTATTTGAACTTCACATTCCAACCTTATCAATTGTTCTGAATCACCTATCATGTTTATGTCGAAATATATGTTAATGGATAAATGATTTTGCCTTTTTAAACTTTAATGCAAATTGTGATGCACCAACACAAAAAAAATGAAAATGTTGAATTGCAAAAAATATAGAGCTTGCAGAGAAAAACTAGCTTCATATTTGAATTCAGCACACTCAAATTAGGCGAGAACAAGTGCTGGTATCAATGCAACAAAAACTTTGTTCCCATTGTAATTCCTTTAGAATTCAGGATATAACATTGATTAGGTGTTTCAGTTTTTCTTATCTTATAGTAGCCTCCCTATACAGGCTTAACCCTGTGGCTATTATGAAGTATTGACATATTATGGCCCCTGTTTGCCAAGAGCACCACTTGCTCAGGACTGGCACTAGGTCAGGGAGACTTCATATGGAGATTCTGGTTTTTCTTTTGACATAACAACCAGATCAATCTAAAATAAAGTAACCCAAACCCAGCTCAACATTTTTGTATAGAGTGAACCTACATATATGGATATGTTGTTGGACAAAATGTATTAAGCTAAAATAAACTACCCTAACCTAAACCGATATTTGTTTTTCCTAGCAAATGGATTGGAGCAAACTTATGGATTTTTGAGGATATAAAGTTATAAAGTCAGTGTTCAGACTTAATAGGAACCACAGAAGCCACCTGGGCAAAGCCTGCAAAGGGTAAATACTATAAGCCAGGGGCAGTCCACCCATTAAGGCATTTAAGGCAGTACCCTCACTTGAGTGGAGATGAAAGATCTTTCTCACATCATAGTTTCATACAAAGAGATGCTCTTAGTTGCTGGAAAATAACAGAATTAAAAACTGGACATAAAAAGATAGGTGATTTGTAATTATTGTGAAAATTTGAGTTCAGATTTACACATTCAAGTCAAAACATCATCTATCACTAATCTGAAATATGCATGAATGAGGCAGGCCTCTGTCAGATATCGCCATATATTGTGCTTTCGTTTCATAAGAAGCAAGGGTTGGTTATTGGTTTTTACGACACGTCGACCGTTGAGTCATATAGAGTCCCCAATCTCTCACGCCGATTGGTCGCGGGCGAAGAGCAGCGACAGGTGAGATTCGAACCCACAATCTTTCGATTGCGAGACGAGCATCTTACCCCTAGACCACTCGTCCCCTTATATATAAGAAGCAAAGGTATGCAGCCTTTGCTGGATGAACGAAAGTGTCTGTAAAGTGCATTGTACCATCCGAGGAAATTGTGTGTAACTTCACTTTCGAGCTACATCGGGACATGCTTCACACAAAACGATTATTTATTCCTGCAATTAACGGATTGTGAGCCATTGTGGGGTAGGAGCAAGTTACCTACGTTCTTAGATAGGTATGAGATATGAGAAATTCTGGTACTGAAAGCTCAATTAGGAGTGTTCAGGAATGGTGTGCTCTAAGAATGGTCTTCAATGTGGTCCTTTTCAGCTATACTCCCCCTCCCCCCTCCCAACAGCCTACTTTGGAACAAAATTGGTCTATGGTACACAATGCATGCAAAACAAGAAACATTTGATACCTAATCCAAAGAATTTGAAACTTATGAAAAATATTAGGTAAAACAAATATGAGGATTAGTTTTGCTTGCCTCCTCTGAACAACTCAAATCCAGCTCTGGATCTGCCAATGCCTCCAATTGGAAATGGTCCCAGTTCAAAGCCAGGCTTGGTCTGATTTGGGTTCATCATATTGCTCATGTTCTTCCTCATAATAGGTAAGGAAGTACCCATGGCTGGAGATCCCAGGTGGGTCAGGGGTCTGGACAATTATAAATTATTGGTGAAATATAATGGAATATGCCACTTTCTGAGCACTGATTAGACAGCCTTTCCAAGGAAGTGCCAACATCATGCTTGTTGATGTGTGCTTATAAAATATCCATGACTTGTTTCTAAAAGTATTTCATGTATAAGTATCATGCTTATGCTGATGATTATGGATTGTGATGCACAAGCATCTCATAACACAATTCTAGGTACAGCATTTATCTATGGTCTATGAACTGTTAAACAATGATATTTCTTGATACCATGGTACTGCAATCATTATTGTTAGCATGTATCCCTATATTAGGTGTCTCCACAAATTAAATGAAAAATATGCACTTATCAGTACCATCAGCTGTACTATTACTACACATACTGTGCACTTTATGTACTATTACTAGTACACCACTGTGCTATTACTACAGTACTATTGCCTCAAAATTGAAATTGATGGAATGAAACAATATTGTAATTGGCATGGCCAATTTTGACATCCTACTGTACTTGTTTGGGCATTGCACACCCAAAAAAAAAAAACTATTATTTTAAAACTGGGTCTGGACTGCCTGGTTTGACACCCTGCAAATGTTAATCTGTCACTGCCGCTATTTAATGTGAAGCTATGCCTTGAAAATAACAACTTGGATCATCCTTTGTGAGAGAACTCGAGTCCTGCAAGTCCCAAGGAAGTTTGGTAGGAGAGTGGAGATGTTGGCTATTTCTAAATGTGATCAGCCATGACTAAACTACATTGGTGTTTTAGTTTTTCTCTGTTGGACTGAAGATTGTCCTTCATCACAATATTACAGCTTTTCATTTGTCATAGTAGACAAGTTTTAGCTCATCTTTGTTGTTGGTGCATGTGATGTTGTTTGTTGGGTATAATTGGGTATCAAGGTAAATTTTGATTCTTTTTAATCTGTTTGGAATGCAGGGTATTTTAATGTGAAAATGATGAGACCACTCATTTTCTCTGCAAATGATTACTTTTCAGTTGGCAAAGAAATACATGATCATAATCTTCACTCTACAAATATAGCACATCTCATATAATTATCCATACCTTGTGTCACAGACATGATAAAAAAGAAATTCAGCACTTCATGCACTTGATTCAATACTCATTGACATTGAAAATCTTATGTTTCTGGCGTAATTCCACATTCATTCCTGACAACAAATATTTCCAGCCGGATGTGTCCGAAACCTTTGATCAAAGCTGGAAGTTCCTTGCAATGCTGTTACCGCTAACGGCAGTGCTAGCAATGTCCGCAAGCTTTGATGACATCATGGTGGAAAAGTTTGCTTGGGAAGATTCTGGTTTTCCAGTTAGGTTAGGTTAGGTTAGATTATATTATATTAAGCTATAATATATTTTATATATCATGCTACATTATCTTAGCCTAGGTTAGTTTAGGTTATTTGATTTATTCTATGATTTATTTATTTAGTAGTCAGTAGACAAACCATACTCAGCCATGCACATCACTCATATCAGTGTAAGCTTAGCATCATGTGGTGTGCCAGTCATGCTCCAGTATCTCAGATAATTATTAAGCTTTCTTTTGAGGACAAACACACAAGTTTATAATTCTTCCGACAACACAGTGCCATTCCTCTAGTGAGGTTATTTGCTCACATTGTTCGAAGGTCTGCCAGTGTTTGTTTTTCTTTAGGAATTCCACTGCCATGAGATTCAAAATTTCCTTCTCAGAGCATCGAGGCTATAAGCTGCAAACCTGTGCCTATGCTGATGACATCAAGCTGGTAGAAGTGGCAAACAGTTCTGATCAATCTAGAAATATTCAACTAGACTTGGAGGACCTAAAAAAGTGGGCTGATCAATGACAGATGTCTTTCAACTATGACAAGTGTAAGGTTATGCATCTGGGGTCTGGAGGTGAGACTTTCATGTAGCTCAGCTAGGAACAGGGCACTCAGAATGCTGGGACTCATTAATAGAAGTGTGATATATAAGAGCAAGGAAGTCATGAAAAAAACTGTACTTAGCAAATGTGCGACCCCACTTGGAATATTATGTACAGGCATGGAGCCCCTACCTAGAAAAAGATATAGACATGTCAGAAAGAGTGCAGCACAAAGCAACTAGACTCAGTGGAATCAGTGGAATCAGTGGAATAGGTAACTTGGAATATGGAGAAAGGCTTGTGGCATTATATATGTACTCACTCAAGTATAGGAGATTAAGGGGGGACATGATTGAAATGTATAAAATTGTTAAAGGACTAGATCAGGTCAATTTGAATGGTGCTCTTCAGTTTAGAGTATCACATAGGGGTCATCAATTCAGGTTAGACAAGTTGAGGTGTAGGACAGTTAAGCGACAACACGTATTCAGTCAAAGGGTTGTTGATCAGTGGAATGGGCTGCTTGCTGATGTTGTGGGGAGTTCCTCATTGAATGTATTTGAAAGTCGCCACTGTTATAACATTGTTTAATACAACGAAGAATGGCTCTTAGATGCTCCTGGGTTTTAGACATTGCGTGGGTCTTATATTGAAGGTCGTATGCTTTCTTTACACGCAATATTTGAAAGTAGGGTGGACAAATTTTTTAGACAGGAAAATCTTGTTTTTGAGTTCTAAATTGTGATGGATGGGGTGAGATTTATGTTAAGTAAGTGTGCACGGCACAGACCCCTTTAAGCAGGCATGGATGCAGTTGGAAAATTATTGATAAGGCATTCAATCCACATGTGTTAAGAGATATCAGGGGAATAGGGCTGGATAGCTAGGGTAGATAGGCATTGATAGTGTGGGATATTGGATGACTGGTTTCTTCAGGATGTGGGATGGTTGGGGTGGGTCTTTTTACCAGGCTTATGATATCTTCCATTTACAGACTTAACTGGATGGGCCTTTGGGTCTCTTATTAAGTCTAAACACTTTATAACTGTATATAGGGTGTACCTAGCAATGGATTCAGCATGATGGGTATGATGGGAGGAGTTTGTAATTGTTGAGTGTGTTATGCAATAGCAAGTGAATGGTGCTAGATAGGCTGGGATATATAGCTCCCTAGGAACTTGAGATAAGGGATTGATTGGGGTGAGAGTATGTACATTTATAGTACCTTTTCTAGATAGGCTTAACCCAGATGGGCACCTGTGGCTCTTATTAAGCCTTAACACTTTATGACTATGACATCATTAATTGCATCAACTGCTGTTGACTTAAAAGTAATCATTTGCAGAGAAAATAAGTGGTTGCATCGTCTTAATCACGTCAAAAAGCATTCTATTCTTTAAAAAATGCCAGGAAATCAAAATTTACCTTGATCTCCAAATTTACTGTTTGTTGTAATGCCCTGTATGACTCTCTCATCCACCTTATAAGCATAGTTCATATAATTTTGATAGTAGAGGTGGATGGTGTTTGTTCAGCATTGTTGGAGATCAAGGTAAATTTTGATTTTTTTGAATTTTTGTTTTGTCTGTATATGTCTCTGTATATGTCTGGTTGGTGTTCCTGTTCATGTGTTCTTTGATTTTGTCAACCTGTGTGTTTGTGTAATCAGTGTTTACTAAAATCTGTTTCACCTGTCAAATTCTACATGAATACCTACCTAAGTTGGTAGGAAGAACAATTACAAATTGCTCTTGTTACAAAGGCATGCAGGACAAGGCTTATCTTTTGAGACAGTAGTCAGTTTTACAGCGGCAATTTGCTCTCCCGTCTAGTCGCTTTACATCCTTCAAGTCATTCCTTGCTTCAACTAAACATTCCAGACATGAACTAAAAAAGTACATCGAAGAACATTTATTATTAACAAGAATTGATTTCACTCAATTGTCTGAACTTTTTCATTGACAAAACTTGTTTCTTGGTGGTGAGAATAAAATGATTTTGGACTGATTGTTTAGTATAATGTTCCTTAAACCATTTTATATTCTGAAACCTATATCCCAGTATGCGGCAGGCAACAAATCAGTCGGTGCATGAGCGTCCTACTCGTGGGATGTGTTGTGATTATCTATTAGTTGTGCGGCGTGAGCATGTCGGCAGTATCAGGTATGGATTTATCAACTTGGTTGACATCGATTAAGTGTACTTTTGTTATCATTTTCTCTACCATTGCTCAGGAAGTTGGCTTATAACCGCATCCTTCGCTAATTTAACCACAGTGCCAATTTGTCATCTGGCAGTCATCCATCCGCTGCCAGATGCCGTAGAGCTGAGTGCAGTCTCGATGTAAATTAGAAAGCATATTGCAATTTGCTGATATTCGTAAGTTTAATTCTACTTATTTCAGCAGCGTCAATAGTAAAACCTATTTCGTTATCAAAACTGATGTGAGAATTATATTTGCTGGTCGCTTTTAATTTATGCAGATCACTATGCCGGGTCTTCTCTCTCTATCTCGTTCCTGAGACCACGTGACCTGGGAGCAAAGTTCCGCTGTAAAACCGACTACTGACTTTTGCATTCATAACTCAGCCAATGTTGAATGGTTTCCATTAAATTGTAAACCAGCAATTTGAGCTTCACATAATCAGCATACCTTGACCTAGCTGGAAATGAGGATATTTTCATGAAATGCACTTTAAAAGGTAGGTAGGTACCTAGGTACCTACTACCCATAAAGTTCTGTAATAATTCCAACATCAAACACAGACACACAGAAAGATTTCTCAAATTAATTTGAATAACTTAGGTATATCAGTAGATACTTGCCACTTTCACTTCAACAACATGGGAACCTTACGTTCTTAGCACTTCACATGGGGTTAGAGAGCAGACAAGTGGTTTTACACCCACAAGATACCTTTACTTTAGAAGGCACACAAAAGCAAGATACCTTAGAAGGTACACCCGTGGGTGTATATCGCCTTGGGTACACCAAAGTTCGCCTTCAAGCCTTGGTGACGTCACAGCTTTTTTTCCTCGGATATGGCATGAATTGGTAGCATCAAGCATGTTTCAATTTCGCTGCGCATAAGACATACGAAGTTTACGCAATGCCCGTATGGTTTTGTACGTTACATATTTTTTTCTGAATAAAACAGAGGGCCGCCTGTATTTTGTATGCTGGCGCAGCTGGGTGTAATCCGGGAATATTTTCGCTGAGGCGTTTGAGTGAGGAAAGACAATATAACCCAATAATAACCAATAATAGCAGTAACATATAGTAATTGCGTATTTGAAGATCCTAATTTTCTGCCTCCCTCCTTCAAAGATGGCATTGGGTATAACGGCCGTATTTACCCTACGTAACTGGTGCAGATTGCTTGGGTCGGTTCCCGTAGCTCCATTAACCTCCACAAACCTCCACTGGTCGTTCCCGTCGCAAATCCGGTGGAGATTTTTCCTCCACCAACTTCCACCAGTGGAGCAAAAGCTCCACCAGCCGAGGAGCAGGGTCCAATTGTGATTTTTCAGTTGAGCTGAATCACGGCGCACTTGCGCCATATATTTGCGCGTAAACAAGCGTCTTTCAATGAGTACAAAGGTGTACATCGGGGGGGGTCCAAGTTGTTCCGTGTCTGGGACGTAGCCAAGGCGATACTCGGCAGCACTTTGCGTGCGTCTCAAGCCAAAATAGCCAATATTTTCCACGGCTTTACGCAGACAATGTTTATTGTATGTAGGCAAATTTGATACCATGCGAATGCCTGAATAATTCTACATACGAATCCGAGTCGTTTTTACTTGTATCACCCAGAAAAAGTATGTTTCCTTGCCGGTAAACGAGGACAATACACAAAACCGGCCGGCCGGCTCCCGGAGGGCGGGGCCTAAGTCGTTGCCATGACGACCGGCTGGCCCTCAAGGCCAATCGTGCGTCGAGCTTCGGCAGAAAAGGAAGCTGCTGTTAAATGAAATTGAACGTTCTTTCTCATTCTTTGTACTCTTTTTCATGTCATCCTTTGCTTTCTCGTGTCAGCTGAATACAGGAGAAAGTAAAGCATGCCAAAGTACCATATGCTCTTTTCTAATGAAAATTATAGAAAAATAAGAACAATGAAGCACGCGAAGTTTTTGCCGCGGTTGCGACACTATGGCCGCGTTCGGGCGAGGGAAAATCTTGGAAAATTATCCCGATTCGCGTTCGGAACCACCAGTAGGGAAAATTATCCAGGAAAATTATCTGTGTTTATGGAGAATCTTGGATAATTTTCAGAGCATGGTCAGCAGACCAATACTTTTCCATTCGCTACTTCTGAACACCGGAACCGGTTTGATTTGGAGGAATATGGCGGATGCAGGCGGCGACCCGGGATTACCGATGTAAGTTGCACTGTATTCAGTAAACATTTACTAGTTTTCAGCAGCACGTTGAAGCTATTTGTTATTATGTAGACGTGGTTTTGAGTTGAGAGTCGTATCAAGTCAGTTTGTCGAAAAAACAGCGTGCCAGTTTCGGAGGCGGAACTGGCGCAACTTTTCAGAAAACTGTGCTATGAACAACCACTAAGTAAGGCAAATTTTCAAGTAAATATGGAAATGTCATTTCTGGTGATCATTGTGTAATGGTGTGTATGACCAGTTTGACCCTCTCGGATCATCGGTTTTCTCAACCCCCTTCAACGTCTTGGATGCATGGCTAAGGGATATTGAGTTGACTGTGTCCGTTGGCTACTGCTGAGACCATCAACACCAGCCAAATCACTGGCCCCTGCAGTAATGCTAATGCAATGATTCATGGCTCTACTCATTCATGGCGCGTGAGGCGAAGCCGGCGGATAATATCTGAGGAAACTGGCCAAACGCAGATGGAAAATAGTCAGGGAAATTATTGCTTGGAGAATTATCCAATGAGAGAATTTTCCCTCGCCCGAACGCGCCCTATATCACCAATTGCCAGGAATCTGCTAGATTTGGAATATTCTACTATAGGATTCTATAATCCACCAGATGTCCACCACATTCTAGTAGAATATCGCATATTCTAGCTGTGACGTCACCAAGGCACAGTATATACTAGATCTGAGAATATACTAAACTTGGTTGTACCCGTTCTTTAATATACTCTGGTGTACATAGTGATTATGAGTTTTTCTACACCGACGGCTCTGGTCACGGAGAATAGGCTGGTGCAGCCGCTGTGGGCCGGAACTTCCGCTTCGGCACGAGACTCCCTGATTTCACCACCGTTTTCACCTCTTAACTATATGCAATGAAAATCGCTTTGTCGCATATCAAAGAAGTCGGCATTGCTCAGGCAGTTATCTGTACGGACTCCCGAGCCTCCGTACAGGCACTACACAGACATCACAACATCGAACACCCTTATGTGTTGGAGCTGATCGAAATGTGACATTCTCTTCCTCCTTCGCAGAACGTTATTTTCTTATGGATCCCTGGACATTTTGGAATATCGGGAAATGTACGAGCTGATACCCTGGCGAACGAATCCATTCTCACCGACGCCGCTGGGTCCCTTGCGCTCTCCGATGTCTTACATCAAACAAAAATGTGTCTCGCAAACTACCTACAAAATGAATGGAGAACCACGCACTCCAGCCATTTTTACAACATCAAACCGACTCTGGCCCCGTGGGAGCTCAAAGCTCGCAAAACAGTCGTGAACTGGAGGTGACCCTGGCTCGACTGCGGCTTGGCCATACGAGACTGACTCATGGCCACCTTCTTGGTCGTTCCTCGCCTCCGCTCTGCAGTGAGTGTGATGTTCGCTTGACAATAAAGCACACATTAATCAGCTGCCCAAAACATCGCACGGAAAGACGGCTCGTAGAAAACTACCTGCAGGCATGCAACCTTGATGCAAATCTCAGCAATCTACTCGGGAACAACCACCCAGACCTGGTAAGTAAAGTTCTCGATTTTATTACTAAAGCTCGGTTAACAGAAGAAATCTAGTAGGTCTCAAAATGGGTTTCCGCCATCATGGTCACTTATTCGTCTACTCCCCAATATTGTCGGGGGGTTTTCACCCCAGGTGCATGCACTAGGCGGGCGCTTCCGTGGTAGGATTCAACACTTACCTCGGATGGGGCAGCTTGATGCGTGCATCCTGAGTTTTCCCCTGATATCTCTCTATTACACAAACAAAAATGGTTTTGAGCGGTAATCTCCTGGACCCACCGCTTTAACGTAACTTGCTTCGCCACACTGCGAGCTTATCCCCTGGCGTTCGACCCTTGGGCGCGTCCTCTGGATAACTCCGGGGGTGCCGTCCCGCCCTCCCCTGACGCGCACCTGGCTGAGCGCGGACAGCGGACATCTCGCTGCGGCCGCATCAGTATGCTACGGCGGCATCAACCCGAACTCTGGTGACTCCCGGGTCGGTTCTGTGGAACCTAATCACGGATCTTGACCTGGGTTTTGCCATTTCTGGCTGCCTGGTGAGCGACGGACGGGGGAGCGGTACGGGATCCCTGCGGGTTTTTGACCAGCGTGCTTGATGACGTTCGCTGCGGGATAACGCTCGCGGTGGTCTGCTTCCCCTGGCGAATCTTAGGAAAGCCATTAAAAAACCGTCCTCCATCATATGAATCTCATCTTCATGAATCAACTGAATACCAGGAACATCCTTCGCAAAGGAAATATGAAATTACTACAACTATGAACAATAGTCGACGTAACAGATGCAGACCACTAACCATCCTTTTTTTAGGCCTTTGATCTACGTCATTCGGCCTAAGAGGAAGATGTTACTTTACCGGCCGGATCCGCTGCAATCCCCGTGCTCAGAATACCGCCGTTCTCCTGGCGCCGACTAAAATCCTACTCGAGCCCGATCGACGAGGTCGGGCAAGTTGAGATTATAAAAAGTCAGCTGGAAGAGAAGCGTCTCGGGGCCGAGGGAGCCCGGTGGGTTCAGACACGAGATTATAATGTATATGCTGTACGTTAAGAAGGCAGCCTGTAACCAACCGCAAAACAGGGGGAGACGATGCTCAACCGAGAGGGAAGAGAGATTGCCTGATTCATCCCATAGGCGAAAAGAACATCTGTGCGCCCCGCAGTCTCTGAGGACACATACATACCCAGAAATAAAGACAAATTTGGGACTTTGTATAACAAGGCACACTCACTGGGGGATCCAGGGAGGGGCCATTCCGGCCATGCCCCCCCTCCCCCGAAGCGCTTAAAGTGTGTGTGGGGGGACACTTCTGGGGGGGGGGCAAAGTGTCTTTTGCCCCCCCAGAAACCAACAGAAGTCAACTAAATTAAAATGCAGTAACCTTTGCCGAGGTTAAAAAAATGCGTCTGCATGAAAGAATCTCCAATTTAAAGGATTTTTTTATTCAAAATAATTGTTTGGAAGCCAGTATGGTAGCATAGTAGATTCTGACACACATCGAGGGTTCCATGCTGCTCAAGTTCTGCTTACTCAAGTGCCATCCCCTCCCCCTCCCCCTCCCCCATGGTGGAGGGGGAGGGGAGGGGATGACGCCGAAAACCGAAAGTTGCCCCCCCCCCCAAGCCGGTGGGCTAGATCCGCTAGTGGGCACACTATGTACATTGCGCGATCATCTGGACAAACACTTGAAGGGCAATTTGGCCCATTTATGATACAGCGCGAAATGATTCCTTTTTGTCGCGGAATTCACACCGCTGTCAGCTGATTTCTCCACCAAGCTCCACCGGTCGTTCCCGTGGGCCAGTCTCATCTAACCTCCACTGAGTTCCTTCTGGTGGAGCCACGTGAACAGACCTTATGGTGAAGTGGGAGATTGTCAGTGGTGGCTGCTATGTATGTATTATATGTATATTTTGTATGTATTATGTGTATGTGCATATGTATATGTATACAACATATATGCATATATTGTATGTAGTATGTATGTATATACTATGTATGTATTCAGACTGCAGAGTATGGCACCTTCAATGTAATCTTGTCTGTGCAGCGCATTATGATGCTGATACGCCGCGGTGTAAACCCACTGGGCTGTGACAGCACAGCCACCACCACCGCTGACCCGGCTTCTCGAGTGCCTGCTGCGGCCACCTAAGCCGCCGCCCCAATAGCTGCCTCCGCCGTGGCTGGCGGCGAAGAGACCATCTCCACCAAGGACATATCATGGGCGGATCCAGGAATGTTATGCGGACACATTTCTTCGGAGGGGCGCATTCGCCGTCCATTCAAGGTTTGTTCCTTTTTGGGCCTGAGTCTTGTGCTGCTGAGCTGATGGCCCTGATGATTCTCTCGATTTTGCTGGTCTCTGAAGTTGCTAGGTTGAGGTCCACCTGATCCTCGAATTTCGCCCAGTCCGCTCTTTTCAACTTCCAAGATGATCTAAAAAGCTTAGTGTGATGAATAGCGTCCGTGCTGAGCCTAATTGTGATTGGGTGGTGGTCGCTCAGCCCGGAAACGTCTGAAGCTGACCAGTCAAATAGTGAGCTTAGTCGTTGGGAGCAGCACGTTAAGTCAATGCAACTGTCCGATCCTCCTAAGATCGGGTTGTAGTGGGTAGCGGCCCCGTTGTTAAAAAGTACTAAGTTGTGGTCAGCAATAAACTGGTGAATTTCGCGTCCTCTGATGTCCGTCTGGTCGCTTCCCCAGGAGGGATCTTGAGCATTAAAGTATCCCATAATGAGAACTAGTGGAGGAGCCTGAAGCAGCAAGTCCCTCAGCTACTGTGGTGTGGGGGTTGCAGCTGACGGTGAGATGTATAGTGAGATGACTGTGGTTTGGCAATGGGCAATTTTGAGGCTGACTGCTGTGCAGTTCAGGGGAGTATTTAAAGTTGCTCGACGAGGAGGTATGCTGTTTACAATGAGTATGGCTGCGTCGCATTTCCAATGTGGGTCGTTTACGTTATCGACGTGCCAAATATGGGATTTTGTTCCAAGTGGAGTCAGAATCTCGAAGGTGAGTTTCTTAGAGCGCAGCTAGTAATGGCTTAAAAATTCCGATTCGAATTCTAAGAACTTGCCTGGAAGGCCACCGGTGTTTCACGGCAGAAAAAGTCCCATTGCCGAATGCGTTTAGTGACTGTTGGTGCTCCTGTATTGGGGAGGTGTCGGTGTCGTGTTGGGGAGAAAGGTTGAACCGGTGGACGGAGAGAGGGCTGGGAGGTGACCCAGGCAGGGGTAGTAGCCTGGACTTAGGGTGGTCCAAAAACGGAAAATGATATTTCTTTCCCTCCACAGGACTAATTTTATTACACATCACGAAAAGGAATTACATGTAAAATTTCGTCTCTCTATCTCATCATTTAGGGGTCGCCCAACTTTTCACTTTTTCTTCGTCAGGTTGGTCTTTAAGGGTGTCGGGATGGCAATTCGGTGTCCGTGAACGAGACGGAAAATGAATTGTTTCTGATTCTCATCCTTCGTCAGCGTCGCATTGTACGCCTCCGCCAGGGCCACTCCGCGTTCAGCTGCGTCGTTCACCACTCTCAGGCTTTTGGCTCTGGCCTGAAAGTCCTCGAACAGCTTGTCTTCCTTCCAAGCCGAAGGATCCATCTGCAGGAAGCCCTGTTTCGCTTCCTGGGCTCCGCATTTCTTCAGGACATCGAAAACACGATGCAACCTTTTGGTGAAGAAGGCATCAAGGCGGATGTCCCGTGTGTCTTCGATTTTTGCCCGGCGTGGGTGATCTTCGGTCGGATTTTCCGTCTTCATCCGAGTCACGCAGTCGGCCTTCATCTTGTCTGGAACCCGGTCGTTCAACAGGGAAAGGCCGACCAAGTCTTCCGCCAAGTACCAGAGATGCCGTCGGAGGGCATTGCTCGCGGTTGCAGCGACGTTCATCTGGTTCGTGTACTTCTGGAGTTCAGTCAGCATCATGATGTCGTTGTATGGGGCGTGGGATGACAGAGGAGCTTCGTGCCAAAATCGGACGTACATCAGGGCAACGAACAGCGCCATGCCAGTCACGTTCCGCTCCTCTCGTTTCGTTGTCTTGAACTGATGTCGGAACAGGAACATCTTGAGGCAGTAGATGCCTTTTGACATCCACCTCGCGTAGTGCATGGCACCAGGGGCACGAAACGATCGTTGAGTCGTTGTGCCCCCTCCGAGGAACAGGGCTGCGAGCTGCAGGGACTCGAAGTAGTCCTCGCGCGGACACTTCATTGGATCAGCCAGGGCAGATGCCAGGTAATCCTTCATCTGACAGCGGAGCTGCTCCAGATGTCCTTCGAAGAGGGTATCCTCACCCACCGTGTACTCTTGCTGGTTGATGGTCGGCCACTCCTTCTGGAAACGCTTGAAAAGGGCGACTTCCGGACCTCCAGTGTGCCCAAAGACGTTTTTAAAGACGTCAGAGAGATAATAACAATAAACAATTATAAAATAAGCTGAATTAAAGTTCAAGGACATTGTGGCAACCCTGAAGATGCACTAACCTCCAAGTGTTGATGGTGCTGCAACGCACACGCGAGTCGTGACACACACACACAACGAATACGGGAGCGACGCAATGCACCCACGACCACAGCAACGGTTCAACTGAGTGCAGCACTAATCTATGGCGCACGCAGCAGCAGTTGCGCCGGGTTCTAAGGGTTAAAAGTGGGGCGACCTCTAAATATCATTGTATCGCGATGAAATTTTGCACACAATGAGAGGAATGCAACACGAAAAAAAATCAGTGGTGTGGAGAAAGGACCAGTGCACTTTGAAATTTTGCCCCTCTTTTTGGACCACCCTACTGGACATGGACGCACGGGCCCTGGGAGGTGATTTGGTGGAGTGGCGGCGGGATTTGCGCTTGGGAGACGCTGAATGTTCGAGCGGGATTCGTTGATCTCGGGTTTTGGGCTCGTCGGGCTTTGCAGCAGTGGTAGGTTCAGTCTGAGTGGTGGCCTCAGACGAGGCTTTGAGGTGGGTTTGGGTGGGTGTGCAGGAGATGGTGGGAGGTTGGTTTGGCAGCAGATGGTAGCCATGGACTTGTGGGAGGTCTGGGTGGGTGTTGTGGTGGCCTTGGCTCTAGGCCTTGGTTTGGGCCGGCCGGATGGGTGTGGCAGGGGCCGAGGCCCTGGAGGAGGGAGTGGCGGGAGGGCATCAGGGTGGTGAGGTGGGTCCTGGCCGGCTTGAGGCGGTGAAGCGAAGTGATACGGCCAGGTCCCGTGGGGGATGGGCGGGTGCCGGTGGGGGATGTGTGGGTACCGGTGGGGGATGGGTGGGTACCGGTGGGGGATGGGATGGAGACCGGGTCTGGGTCTGAGGGGTGTTGGAGGAGGGATGATGCGGGGTGGATATGGGAGACTGTACCCGAGGTGGGATGGTGGTGGGCGTAGGCCGGGTCGGAGGTGGGGTGGGAGGGGAAGGAGGCCTGGTCCGCGGTGGGGTGGGCGTGGGAGGCCGGGTCCGCGGTGGAAGGGGTGTAGGAGGAGGCCGGGTCGAGGGTGGAGGGGATGTGGGTAAGGGCCGGGTCTGAAGTGGGGTGGGCGTGGGAGGAGGCCGAGTCCGGGGTGCGGTGGCGTGGGAAGGAGTTGTGAGCGGTGAGGTCGAGGGGCGATGGGCCGGTGGAGTCGGGAATCGATGGGGCGGTGGAGCCAAGGATCGGTGGGGCGGTTGAGGCATGGGTCGGCGGTGCGCTGAGGAGGGTGGTGTGCCGGGCTTCGGGAGCCGGCTGCTGGTGGGATGGTAGGGCGGTTGGAGGCTGGTGTTGGAGGGGTGTGGGTTTAGGTGTGGAGAGCGTCGCTGCGTAACTTCGCCCGGCGGTAAGTGCGGTGTGGGAGGGTGCGGCTGTGGAGATGGGAGTGTCAGTGGTGCTGCGCAGGTGTCGTCGTGCTGTTGTATGTGGCACGCTGTGTGTTGCCGCATACCGGCACACCTCCCTCTCGTATGCCCACTTGGGGCAATCGGGGTCGGTGGCGGGGTGGGGCCCATCACAGGCTGCACACCTCCTTTCGAAGGAGTTGCAGTCGGATGCCACGTGGTGACCTGTGTACTAACTGCATCGTGGAGTCGGCGACGCGCATGTGCGTTCGCCATGCCCACAACGCAGGAAGAAGCGGCACTGTTGGAGGAGTTTAGGGGCGCATTGACTGCGTCGGTCATGCAGCGAAGCGGCACCGTAGTGGTAAAAGCACGTAGAGGCGTACCTCGCATGCCTTGTTGTGGATGTGAATGTGTGTAGGCAGGTGCAGTGAGTCGAAAGTCAGAACTATAATTTTGTGTGTCCAACGTGCCTCCCGTCTAACCTGGTTTATTGTGACTGTGGCGTCCAGGGGGGCTGAGGCGTCGAACAGTGCAGCGATTTTGTGAAGAGGTGTACTGTCCAGCTCTGGGGCGCAAATGTAGCCCCGGCTGGTGTTCAGAGTGCGATGTAGCGTGAAGGAGCAGCGCTGGTTGTTGAAGGTGTGTGTATCTAGTAGCGTTTGGGTGTTAGCACTGCTCTGTGTTTGGACGATGATGTGGATGGTGTGCATGTTGATGGTGAAATGTGTTGATTTCAGAATATGTCGGAGAGTCCTCTCGAGAGTGAAAGGCGACTCTCGCGTGATGTTGTGGGCTGCCTCTGTGCAGGTGCCTACTAGGTAGACGCCTGTTGTGGTGCTGGCGACGGGCGCCATGGTGAGTGTGGGTCGGTCCCGCCCATCCCCCAAGCAAGTGTCCCTCCTGACTGACAAAAAACACC
Organism: Ashinkailepas kermadecensis; assembly: GCA_034440615.1. Lineage (NCBI taxonomy): Eukaryota > Metazoa > Arthropoda > Thecostraca > Neolepadidae > Ashinkailepas > Ashinkailepas kermadecensis. The sequence continues at coordinate 666,694 of JAOTOM010005055.1, forward strand.
AGGATTCGTTGCACCTGTGGACCGAGCTTTCGCGCTCTGATCCCTGCCCCGGCCGCAATGGCCCAAGACAGTGTTCTTCGACGCCGTTGGGTTTCCTTCGGGAGTAAACGTTAGCTGGGAGACAGAGATAAGTTGGGGATTTGATGTGGAAGGTTTCCTTCGGGAGTAAACGTTAGTGGGAGACAGGGGTGGGGATTTGATGTGGGGGTTTCCTTCGGGAGTAAACGTTAGCTGGGAGACAGAGAGAAGTTGGGGATTTGATGTGGAAGGTTTCCTTCGGGAGTAAACGTTAGCTGGGAGACAGAGAGAAGTTGGGGATTTGATGTGGAAGGTTTCCTTCGGGAGTAAACGTTAGCTGGGAGACAGAGATAAGCTGGGGATTTGATGTGGAAGGTTTTCCTTCTAGAGTCGCAGGAGTGCTCCTCGAGGGTCCCTGGAGCTCTTCGTGTCCTCACTTCTTCTGCTGCCACAGGTTTGTCTTCTGCCCAAACCTTGGTCCTTCCCGCTGCTCTTCTTGCTTGCTGACTGCGGGCGTCGATCGTACTCTGAGAAGAGCTGTGTCTGATCTCGACGCCCGCCGGTCGCGACCGATGGTGATGAACCAAGATCTTGACACAACGGTTAGGAGCGCCTCCGGTGCTTCAGACGTCGGACAACCAAGCACTGCATTGCATGCCTCATCTTGTAGGCGACGAAGCCGACAACAAAGGCAAGGCCGTCACGTTCCAGTCTCAGTCCGCTGATGGTGGTCGCGCTATATTCATAATGTGAATTGAAGTGGTGCCAAACTAGTTGAACTGGTTCTTCATTTAGCCACACAATGATAAGATGCTCCAAAATGCAGCAAGCACACCAGCCATGTTTGATTCAACACTTCATGCCATGCAGATGTGGTAGGCAAGTTAATTCATGGAATGGCGCCAGGCTTCAGGAGAGACAGGTGTTGCTGTTGTAGCATCAACTTCAGCTGTATCAGGTAGCCAGGATCACAATCATCAGAGGTAAGCAGCGTCTAGTTGAGCCGTATCCTGGAGGAGGTAAGACAACGAAATTACTGGCGAGCATCTTCCATAGCAATGTGAGGAACATTTGCTTAGATGCGGGGTTTACCAATATTTCACGGGTTATTCGTAGAAAGTGTTCCGTAATTTGTCAAACCCCATGTAAATCAACTCGATGCGACGTTTGCTTATTTTTCACCGGCTATCCGTAAAAAGAGTTCGCAATTTTTAAACACCAAGTAAATCAACTCATCAGGGGAAGATCATTAGCAGGCGAACCATGTCTACTGACAAGGTCAATATTCCAAAATATGTGTAAGTTAGTAAAAACATTACACGTGGATTATCATACGTGGATAGCAATACTTCATGTGCCAGATATTACTGCAACAAATTGTTGTAGCCTGTGCACTCGTGAACACCCTTTTGCCTGTATTGTCACTTGAACATAGGCGCAGCCAAGGAGGGGGGGGGGAAGTCCGCTCCTCCCCGGCCTTAGAAGCCGAGCATACACTAGATGAAACGACAAATTTAGACATTTTCACGACGTAAAGGCCTAAATTTTCGGCTCGCTTCGCCCGCGAAAGCTTTCTGTTTCTTCACATTTTTTTCTGCTCATCCCCTGAGGAAAATCCTGACTGCGTCGCTGCACTTGACTCGTGGTGCACCGAATCATTTTGTGATCGAAACTATCCCAGATTCGAACGCACCCACACCCGCCCAAGAGCCCGGACTTGAACCCGATTGAGAGCGCTTGGGCGCTGATGGTTCGAGAGCTCGAGGACGAGCTTCGCTTCGGCCCTCGACGTCTCAGCCCAGACGAGCTCTGGGATATGCTACGCCAGAAATAGGGGAGTCTGCGCCAACGGAAGACGTACTTCGCCCGTCTTGCCTCGTCCATGCGGGCTCGCCTCGAAGCTGTTGTGGAGGCAGCTGGGGGAAAAACGACGGTGCTGCATGCCCCATATATATATATATTTTTTATATATATATATATATATATATATATATATATATATATATATATATATATATATATATATATATATATATATATATATATATATATATATAGATATATATATATATATATATATATATATATATATATATATATATATATATATATATATATGTGTGTGTGTGTGTGTGTATGCATGTATGTGTGTGCGGTGTGTGTATGTGTGTACTTATGTGTGTGTGTGTGTGTGTGTGGAATTCCCAGATTACATCTTCTTTGAAAACATGCGACTTGGTGTCTAAATACGTAAATGAAGTGTTTCGAAGACTGGGAAACGACACAGAAGAAAAAAGATGGCATTTCACATACCAGTTGATAAATTTTGTCTTCTTCCTCTGAACCCTCTTTGATGCGCCCTAAAACCCTAATAACCAACCAACCAATCTGAACTCTCCTCGCGTGCTATTGAATGAGGGAGACAGAAGAAGACGAAGCGTTGCCCAAGCTGGCGTAATTTTGCCAAGTCGAATAGCCCGACATGGGTTGACCCGGCTCCTGCAAGCCACATCGCTTTTCATAGGCTAAACATTCGCAGCTACTAAATTTAGAACAATGCAGGTTTCTCAGCATCATCACCATGGAATCGAACAGATAATGACAAGGAGGGTTCGGTTTCTCATACGCATCCGGCACTTATCATGTGACCCGGCGATGGTGGGCTGGCAGAAGGCCAAGGTTCATGGTTAGCCGGACAACCATATCAAGGCATTGATGGCACCCTAAACTGGGGACACAAGTAACATGTTGACTTAGATTTGCACGATTCGGTTTATGTTATCAGGGTCTACGCTACAACCTCGGCTTGGCGCCGACGCGGATCACAAAATACACTCCTTCAAAGCGTTGAACTTTCAAGAACATGTTCTCCCAGTGGGCAGTATTTCCTTAAGAGCTGATTTCCTGTCGCATTGCAGAATGCTTAAGGAAGTTAACATGTTTCATTGCATCAAAGGTCAAGTTCGTCGAACGTCGGAGCCATATTTCATGATATCCATATCAGTACGCGGAAGAATTGTCTACTCAACGCAGTTGCGTCAATACGTAGTTCTTTTTTTAGTATGTTCGCAAATCTTAATGGAATCCATCTCAGCGCCATTCTGCGACTGTATGGCTGCGTATGTGTAGTAGCGTAGCACGCACTAAAATGCGTCCTACGCAAACAATGTTTACAAAAGCCGAGCCTTGTAGTTGCTCATAGTGTCAGCTAACACGGCGACGCTCCAGCGGGGTTAATCGGGTCGCGGTGCGCCGTCTGAAACTCGGCTCGGACGCTCGCAGACAACCGGATACACTGGTTAGTCCCACACTATCGGGGTCGCCCGTACAATCTCCGGCAACTACCCTGCTCCACTGCCAAACTACTGGACTTGCCGAACACGAGTGTCGGGTACTCAACAACCCGAGCATGAGTGGTATCAGTGTCTACACTTGGCCACTCTGCTATCCAGGCATGTGTGTGTGTAGGATCACTCCACAGCCGCGGTACATTGATAAGTGCCTGAGTCAGGTCACTTAGCTATCCGAGCGTGAGTGCCGGACCACTCGGCTATCCGAGCATGAGTGCCGGACCACTCGGCTATCCGAGCATGAGCACCGGACCACTCGGCTATCTAAGCATGAGCACCGGACCACTCGGCTATCTGAGCATGGGTGCCGGACCACTTGACTATCCGAACATGAGTGCCGGACCTCTCGGCTATCCGAGTATGAGTGCCGGACCACTCGGCTATCCGAGCATGAGTGCCGGACCTCTCGGCTATCCGAGTATGAGTGCCGGACCACTCGGCTATCCGAGCATGAGCGCCGGACCACTCGGCAATCCGAGCATGAGCGCCCAACCACTCGGCTATCCGAACATGAGTGCCGGACCTCTCGGCTATCCGAGTATGAGTGCCGAACCACACGGCTATCCGAGCATGAGCACCGGACCACTAGACTGCCAGAGCGTGAGTATCACTCAGTTGTTGTCAGGGGCATAAAAGCAAAAGGAAAAGTGGGGGACGATTTTCAGGGGACGCCATTTCTTCGGATGGGCGGGTGCCAATGACTGCGACAATTTTAAAGGAGGAGGTGCACTCGAATTCCTCAGAATGGGTGCCTTTTGTGCTCAGATGTGCGACTTCGGCTGAAACTTTGAAGAGGGATGCACTCAAACTCCTGCACGGGGGCGCCTCTCTCCAATCCAATCCAAAAGAGGCCCTGCCGTAAAGTGGGGGGACTAGTGCCCCGTCCCCCCGCTAACCACCTCAATGGTCGCTGGGTGTAAGCCGGCGGCGTCTGACGGTCTGTGACTTGGTGCCACCTGCACCTGACATGCGCTACATTGGTGACGGACCCCGCAATGTGCGAGGCATGATGCACCGTGGTGAGCAAGGCCAGGTTCGTGATGGAGCACTTGCCGGTAGGTGCTACACTAAGCTCCTATGCTGCTTTACAAAGCATAGTTTACTGACGATGCTCTTGTTCTTGCACTTGTGCTCTTGCTTAAGTCATGCTAGTCAAAGCGCGACTATGTGGTCGCAGATACTCACACTCTGCGCAGCCTCTGACAAGTGAGCTCTCGCGCAATTGTATGAGAGGCGGATAGTTGGATCCTTGACTGACAGCATAGATCCGCATTGCACTCGGGTCAGCCACGAGCTGGGCGATAGTTGGAACGCGTGCCCAGCGCATGTACCCCAAACATGACCGCAACCGCATCAGCGGGGCGGGTAGAGGTATCAGCTATGTGCGAGACAGGACAGCGACCCGGCATCCGGCATCCCTTCCCCATCCGGAACTGCATGGGGGCCATGTAGTTCCTGTCTGACGTCACTCGCACGATTGGATAAAATCATTTTAGTGTATCTCAATGCCGTTTGTGTGTTTATGGCCTTGCGAGGCCTTTTCTGTTTTGTGAGGTTCCATGGAAATTGTGATGGTTTCGTTCTCTTTTATGCCACCCTTTCGCACACCATGCACATTCTTAGATGCTCTAAGAGCCCTATCCATTGGTTCTGCTACCGCGAACTCCACCTCCAGAACACCGTCCTTGAGGTTCTCGCATCTAGTTATCTCGCCGAACCTGTCACCTCCGTCCGTCTCCTGTCACCTCCGTCCTGTCTCTGGAAGGGGACAGGAACGCACGGCTTCTATTTCTTCCTCGGAAGATAAGCACACGAGGGACAGGAATGCATTCTGTACCGCTTCTTCGGAAAGCCCGATTTCCTCGTTGATAATGGTGGGTTTGGTCCTTACTTGAAGGACCAGCACCTTTTTTTGCGGTGTGTGTGTGTGTGGGGGGGGGTATTGTGATGCCATATGCGTTTTTTTCGGCTCCTCATGGTATTTCACCACATAGGTATTCCTCATGGTATTCCACCACATCCTGGGGAAGGGGACGCCTGTCCCGATGACACGGGAGGACGCCATGCTCTCGAAGAGATATGTGGGGCAGGCGGCACCTTCGCATGGCCGAGAGAGAGAGAGAGAGAGAGAGAGAGAGAGAGAGAGAGAGAGAGAGAGAGAGAGAGAGAGAGAGAGAGAGAGAGAGGGAGTGACTCACCATTCCGACCGCACTACAGCCCCTTGACTTCAGCCGGCCAGGCCGACAGGCACTGGAAAGAAACTCAGGCCCTCAACCCGAGGCGACCTGTCACTTGGCCAGCATGGGGCCCCAAGAGCCCGACCGCTCCTCCGGGATATCGGAACCAAAGAGCGGTGTTGGTCCTCCGTCACAACAGGAGGAGGAGGACCTCAACCTCCAGAACCCCGTCGACCCCGAGGGATGGGCCGAGGGGGCGCGACTCCATACAACTGAGCGGACGGGTAGACCAGAGGAAGCTGGCCCAACCGCTCTTGATAGAGGATGGTCTTCGTGCACGGTTGGGTGAAGGACACGATAAGAGACGCTGGAGCCGGATAGATGTTGGTATGGGAAGAAATGGATGGACGATGGGGACTACGAGGGCCCCTGAAACAACTCCATGTTCCCACATCCCTAATCAGGGCGGCCGTGACAACCCGAGGGAGCGTCATTTCCCTAGCCAGCCGAGTAACGATGGCTGATCCCACTGCGGGGGGAGGGGAGAGGGAACAGTGTGGTGGGGGAACTCAAACTCCAGGACTCCGTCAACCACGGGGGACGGGCTGAGGGGGCTTGACTTCCCGGATAAAGAAATGAGCAGACGGGTATAAGCGGGGAAGTTATCCTCCCTGCTCATAGTTTGGAGTTTTGGTGGTGCCAGGTCGAGGTGGATGTTGACATAGAATAGATATTGGAATGGGAGCAGAGGGATGAAAGAGGACGAGAGACAGTCCTAGTCTGCCTCCTCCCCTTTGGACATCAACTGTCCGCCCGATCCTTAGAGCGCTCAGGTCCCCCCCCTCCGACGCCATCCACACCACATAAAGACAGGGGGGGGGGGACGTCATAGGAAGGACGTTTCACGTTTTGCTATACAATACTATGCAATAGTTGCACAACTGATTTAATGGTAACATATCTTCAAGGACAGGTCAGGTGGACCAGCGGGCTCCCTCATCGGACACACTGCGGGACACGGGACACTACGGTGACATTGACCGCGATGGAGACCCGCCCTGCCAACTCGTGCAGTGACCGCCATCGGACACACTGCGGGACACGGGACACTACGGTGACATTGACCGCGATGGAGACCCGCCCTGCCAACTCGTGCAGTGACCGCCATCGGACACACTGCGGGACAAGGTGACATTGACCGCGATGGAGACCCGCCCTGCCAACTCGTGCAGTGACCGCCATCGGACACACTGCGGGACAAGGTGACATTGACCGCGATGGAGACCCGCCCTGCCAACTCGTGCAGTGACCGTCGGGGGACTCCATCGATTCGATTCAGTTGTCGCCTGACGGAACGGAAACTGGGAAACCTCGGGAAGATGCCGTATTTTCTCGAAGTTTACCAGTTTTCCAGACGTGGTCGTACCCCAGCAAAATAATTTCAGGTGTGCTCCAGATCCCGGATTCCCCAGCGGTGGTAATGCCCATGGATTGTAAGCATTATAGGATTTGTCGCTATAACTGCAAAGTGTTTTTTTTTCTAGCCACCGCTCAGGAGCCTCAAATTCCTTGTATCTGATTTCTAAAACTGGCGAAAGTTCCATCCGGCATTGATGCCATGCCTCACGTGTCGACACCTACCTGTGGTAGAGACAGAGGGTACCAACAGTTGCAGGTGACAACTGGCCCCCAAAATTGCGTGGCCCCTCAAAAAACATTCCCGGGTCCTAAATAAAGTCGTGCGGGGTCTACAACAAACACGCAGGGGTCCGAACAGTTCGAGCCAGGAACACGAAAAACCGAACCAGGGCTCTGAAATATGAGCCGAGACCCGAAAAGGCGACACAGGCTCAGAAAAAAATGAGAAGAGTTCCCAACATTCGTTCCGAAACTCTTTAAAAAAAAATCGCACTTGGCCCAATAGGTTACCACCGGTGCTCGAACAATCGCGTAGGATCCCGAAAATGCCGTGCCGGAGCGGAAAAAAATGGCATCGATGCCAAAATATACCACGCCACGGGCCCGCAAGAATCGACTCGGAATCCCCAAAATCGCGCTCTGATTGAAACAAAAATCCGTCCGGGCCCAGCAAATTGCGTATGCCACGAAAAAAATACAGGGCCCCGAAAAATATCGCGCTGGGGGGTCCAAAAATCGAGCCGGGACCCCTACCGGAATACCTAAGGAAGAACCATACCGGAACATCGAAAAGCGACCAGGGATCTGAAACGTTTCGAAGAGGTCTGAACAAATCGAGTCAGGCCCAGTGTCAGGCCCAGAGTCAAGCGCAGAAAACGTGCGTCAAAGCCTCTAAACATCGCCATCATTACAGGGATTTTCTTCGAGGTCTGTATATCAACCTAATTTGGCCTCTGTCTACCTGATTTTTGGTAACAATAGAAATGTAGGGTATGCCGCAGTCTCCCAATTATCAGAGCTTTCTAAAAGTCTTTTGCATGCTATTCTGACTTACATAGATCGCATGTTAGTGCGGGCGGAACTTTCAATCCCCCCCGCCAGCTGGGCGAAGGTGAATCTGCCGGCTCGCCCGACGATGGTAGGATATGCGTGGTCACATAGCATTCCCCGATAGTTTACGTACACGCACACATAATCACTGTACGGTTATAATTATTTGTTTAAGTAGCCTGAGTGACGGCACTTCAGCAAATGTGTTACTTTTCCTTGGATGGGAACGGTCACGAATGTCACTTCAATTCACTTTTCACTTTTTCTTTTCACACAAACGAAAATCACTTTTCACTTGGCGAGAAACGTTCCACCGCCCGTGGCTTCACGAGCTGCATGAGGATTGTCATCGTTAGATATATAAATGTTTTGAAATAAAGCTGATGTTGATTCAAACATAATAATATAGCCAACTAAGAGACCGGCTGAAAAACTGGCATGAATTTCAAAGACCAGTAAAAAAAAATCCGCCGTGCTGACTAGGATTTCTGTTCAGGCTTTTGATCCTCACATTTGCCACCTCTACGCTGAAGATATGCACAGTGAGAACCCGTGTTCTGCCTGGTTCAAAATGTGCGCGTTCCTGCTCGGCGTCCTTAAGTGTGGTCGACCAGACAAAAAAGGCCCACTTTAGTGTGTCTCACCGAACAATAATATCTCAGCGCTCTCACACAGCGTCCAGTGGGCCGAGCTGACATCACACGCGATTCCGAGAAGAGCGTGATTGGCATTGGAGCATGTCGGCGGATCCTCGAACTGCGATTGAACAGCAACCTGACGGGTGAAATCTGTCTGCGACAAGTTTCCCTTGCCCAACAGGTTCCTTGCCGTAACCGGCTCAAATATGTGCCGGGCTCAGTTGACAGTGCAGTATCCTGGATTCCGTTCTGAGCGCTGACGTTCTGGCCGGCTTTGTCACGGCGGTGCAAGTGCACAAACTTGTCCTATTGAAAATTCCCACCCACGACAGCATGAGCATATACCAGGGCCTCGGACAGAGGTGCTTAAATTTCCCACCCACGACAGCATAAGCAGATACCAGAGCCTCGGACAGAGGTGCTTAAATTTCCCACCCACGACAGCATAAGCAGATACCAGAGCCTCGGACAGAGGTCCTTAAATTTCCCACCCACGACGGCATGAGTAGATACCGGATTCCCAGACAGAAGTGGAAAAGTGTCCAGCCTGTCAACTACAAAATGTCAGACACCGCCAGGCTGTCACGTGTTGAAACACCTGCTGTCACGGGTAGCATAAAATAGCATTATATTTTGTCTGCATGCAATGTGAACCACAATTCTCCTTTTCTCTTCTGGTATATTGATATCACAGAGTCAACTGGTTTATTTGATATTGCAATGCATTATTACGATAGTTACTGGAGGCCAAACACACCATCATGGTAAAGCCTTTCAGCCAAGCATGACGTAAGCTTCGATGAACCACGTACAGAACCTCCGTTTAGCTGATGTCCGACAAATACAGATTATTATTAAAATTATTCCATTTCCCAGTGACATGCAACGAACAAGAAATCAGGGCCATCCACACAGTCAACAGCATGATTAAACCATATACTTTAAGGCTGTAGACTAGTACTTTAAGGTAACTTTTGACTTCTTGGAATGTATTTTCCCAATGCAATGTTTATGCCGTGGTTGCTATGTTATCTGGCTTAATGTTGACTGGACGGACAAGTTAAATACGAAGTACAATGAAAGAAGATCTATATTCTTAGCAAAGTACCCACCGTTTTGGTTTCGTGCTTTCATCAGGGTGACAAGTAGGATATTGAAGGAAAAAAAGGAAACAGAGCTTTTCAAATTTACAGACTGACACGTGACACTAGATCTACCAACTGGTGCGTTCCACGACAGATCGCAAAAAAATCAAAGTTTACACCCACTAAATTTGTATTTAGACCACAATTGGTGTACAGGGTAGTCTTGTGCTCTGAGCACGCCTGAACAAGTTTTAGCCCTGTTCGACTAACGGTTTCGCAGTTATAGCCTACGGAAATATTTTGAGGTCATACAAGGATATCTTTGGCGATAGATATCTCATCGGTAATGAAGATAACGTGTGACATATTATGCATCTTTGAGAGTACAAATGATTAAATAAAACACATCCGTGATAAAATATCAATATTTCCCACGTTTGACCCTATGGCCTCGTGACTACGTGATCTTCTGTGACCCCTAGCCCATTCAAATTGATAAATTTAATGGCAGAAATACAAACGGGCATGATTTGGCTACCACATACAACATTTTAAAAATGCGTTTTGCTTTTAAGTACCCAATATAAACGTCCGTTCTGCATGGTTTCTATGATTTTCCGATTTGTATGATGTTCCCATTTTTATTTTATGATTTCCCGAGCGAGTTAATGAGGGGCATAAATCACAGAAAACTTGATTTCTAGTAGGAAACGGAAGAGCCGTCCCGATTGAACAATTAAATGTCGACGTAATTTTACTTCGGAACATCTGGTGGTCTGGTAATAGAAACATTTGATCATGCTGGCCTCACAACAAGAAGTACAATTATGCCTTCATTATACCTGTAGGCATTGTAGGAAAGTCCTTATTGGCACGCGAAAGTCTAGCAACCTCGTCGTTCGCGATAACTCCAGTCACGAAAGTACCAGTACCTTTTGCTGCCCTGTATTTGCACTGGAGCACTCCACGATCACACGAGAACGACAGCCACCGTACAGTACGTTCTTCTCTGAAGGTAAGCCGTGATACTGCCTTTCCTATGAATTTAGAAGCCGAATTTAGTTGGGAAGCGCGCACGCGTAGCAGCGGTCCGCTCGCTCAGAGTATTCAAGCCCGACTGTCGGCCACTCTGGGATGGGCCCCTCACGTCCGAATACCCCCGGTCATGGATTGGTCGAGGGCGCAGAACCGCCCCTTGACGTCACATCCATGTCGACGGCCTTCTAGAAGGGGAAATGGTCTATTTCTAGTGGCGGTGACGATGTGTTACGTTTACGGTACACTTTTACAATCGCAAGGCTTACGGAGTTATACCAATTACGGTTACGGGACAGCCAACCGTATAACTTTATGTGAACACAGTTACATCTAGCATTAACGACGGCGGCGGTACGCGCCGGTCGGATAGAGGTGGTCAAGATACAGCCGTCTGCTGCACGGGATTGAGGTCACCTCTGACGCGTGGCGGCCGGAGAGGGGAGGGGAAGGTGCAATGTCCACTGACCGGCTCCGTTGGAGCGGTGGCTGCTGACGTAGCCAGCAGACAGGCCGACGCCAGTCTCGGAGCCGGGGACTTGTCGCGCCATGAACGGAGGGGGTTAGGGCTGAATTTATGGGATCAAGACGCTCAAAACTAACTCTCTTACAGCATCATTTGCATGGACGTACAGTCGAATCCCTATCGTAATGGAAACACAGGCGTTTTTGCCATGGTAAACATAGCGTGTCCCACAAAACATGAACATTTTCACAAACTTCCTGTGGTTTCATTGTTCACGTCTTTGACACTCCCTGCATATTGCACATTGTTGCACATGACTGTACGGCGCCAAGCAGTGCACAATCGAACAACGATGGGATCGAACAACGAAATAAACATCAGATGATGAGAACTTGTTTTTCCAACTTACACATTTGTAGCTCTCCGATGCAGCTCTTGTAGCTTCCGTAACGAGGGTTGAACATTTTATGATCACCATAGTGTCATAGCATATTTCATATACGACGTATGTCGTATATTTTCTTTACATGCAATGTCTAAAACCCAGGAGCATCTAAGAGCCATTCTTCGTTGTATTAAACGTAGCATATTTCCGTGTAGCGGCGTAATTTTACTTCAGAACATCTGGCGATAACCTACAACACGCATTGAATGTCATCAAACATGACAGCGATGCAGTCCGACCATATTCGACCATGCTAACATCACAACAAGAAGTACAATTATGCTTCATTTCCACCTGCAGATCATCATTTATATGGACGTACAGTCGAACACCTATGGCAAGCCACTCTTTGCTCTCACAATGCACGTAGGCTGTGTCCAGAAGAAACACCATTTTCACGACCTTCATGTGACTGCATTGTTCACGTTCTTGGGACACTGTTATGTGAATATTCCGCATGGGACACTGCTGCACAATGGTACATATGTTAAGAAAATGAAAGCAGATCAAATGGCGTCGATTTGGCTTTGATAACCAAATCATTGCAAACGGAGTCGATTTCGAAGTTCGCCGAAGCTGAATTTTTGGGGTGAACATGGAATCTGGGGCCGTGAGCTGCTGAGGAATTGTCAAAATATTATCGGAAATTCCGAAAAAAGACTATTTTTAGCGTTGTATTTTTGCGCGATGGGTAAAATAGGACGTTTTCAGGCCGTTTTCTGTGATTCCTGGTCACTGCAACGCCTAGAGGGCATCAAATCTGGTAATAAAAGCGGAGCAAACAGCTTATATTTCCGGAAATGACTTTATGAGATAGTAAATATCAATTGACAGATTATTTTAAGACGGCATCTGAAAGAACTCGTCCTGGCGCATCGCTTTGGTCCAGGATATTTTTTTTAAGCTGTAAAAGTTTTTAACGAGTTAATTTTGGAACTGCATGTGCATTCATAAATTTGTAGAGCTTTGAATACGGCATATTTCAGGTAACAGATAGCCAACAGCCAACGGAATGTATTTTCTGTGATGGAAAGTCAATTTTGAGTTCAAGCATTTCCGCAAAATGAATTTTACATATTTGTCGTTTTTGACATGTTTTGTCCTTCTAAGCCTGCTCGAGTTTTTAATGTCGTTTGCATCAAGTTTCCCTTCGATGTATCCCCTTCATTCTTTTCATTTCTGACGCTAATTGTGAAAAAAAAATATCCTACAAAATCGTAGATATTAAAAAAATAGATTAGTAAATTTAAAATTGGAAATTACACACAAACCCTGCGAACAGCTGGTAGGACATATGCACAACAAGCACTTCAATAAAATTGAGGAATTTTAAGACAACTGAAATATCAACGTTTGGGAACTTACCCAATATATCAGTAATATTTATTTATTTATTTATTTATTCGGTTTGCCACACACAGGAACAGTGCCCCAATTATGGTGGTCGTCATACATACACTCACACACGCCGCCCACTCGTGACACTCTACTTCAGAATGGTAAAATGGTGACTGGTTAAAAACAATACAGTAAAAAATGAACATGTACGATATATAATTATGGCCTGATGAAAGAGGTGAGAATGTTTATGCTAAGATCTCGTACAGATGTGTGACGAAACACTACAATCACCTTACAGCAGTTGCATGTAGGAATGCAAACATAGTGCGTCTGGAGTCCCGAAACATATCCAGTGCTGGCTGTACTGCGGTTAATGCGTTCGCAGCTCGGGGTAAGCGGGAGAACAGGCTGGTTGCAATAGCGTTGACGCGGGCACGGGGCACCGCAAACAGATCGACGCTTCTGGTCCGACGAGACGCGACGCGGAGCGGAACCCTGCCTAGGAGGAGCGGACTCTCGCAGCGGCCGTTCAGCAGCCCATGAAAGAACGACAAATCGAGTAGCTCTCTCCTCCCAGACAGCTTCGTTACGTTGTATTTTTGACAAAGTTCATCGTAATTTCCTAGGTTGTACCTGTCACGCCTGGTTCCTGCCAGAAAAGCCAAAAATTTGTGTTGGATGCGCTCCAGCCGATCTAGGTGAGTGCGCGCCGCTCCCGCCCACACTACGCTTCCGTACTCGAGTATGGACCTTACGTTGGCGTAGTAGGCCACTACTACAGCTGTCTTGCTGTAGTTGCCTCTAATCCCCTGTAGGCTACGGATTAAGAGGCCCAAGGCTCTATTTCCCCTTATGACGATGGAGTCGATGTGATGCGAAAAAGTTAATTTGGTGTCAAGAATGATGCCGAGATCTCGTACATGTGTTACTAATTCGAGTTGAGCTGATCCAATCTGAAAACGTATAGGCAATGGTTGAGTTTTGAGAGTGACTCGAAAATAAAAGCACTTGTTGGTACACATGGTCAGTTTCCAGGTTTTGCACCAATTTTCCAGAGAATTTAGATCACGCTGTAACCCGATGCCGTCTTCCTGGCCCTTGATTGTACGGAAAATTTTGAGATCGTCACAGTACAAAAGGCAAGACGATTCTAAAACGTTGGGAAGATCGTTGATGAAGGCCAGGAAGAGGCTCGGGCCCAACAGGGAACCCTCTGCAACCCCGCTCAGTACCTGGGACCATCCTGACGTCAAACCGTTGACAAGCACACGTTGGCGTCTGTTCATGAAGTACGATCTAAAAAGTGAGAGAACTGGGCCAGAAATGCCGTACGAATTTTCCAATTTGTGAAGCAGAAGTCGATGATCAACACTTTCAAACGCGGAACTAAAATCAGTATAAATTATATCAAGTTGTTGTTTTTCCTCCAGAGCCGAAGTGGCATGCGCCAACAGTTCGCACAGGTTCGTCACACAGGACCTCTTTGACACGAATCCATGCTGCGAGTCCGAAATTACGGGCCGAATGTGGGAGATGAACGCGTCGCACACAACTTTTTCAAAGACTTTATAAATGAGCGGGAGCAAACTAATGGATCGGTAATTACTAGCCAGGTCCCGACGCCCCTTCTTGTGTACCGGAATGATATTCGCTTCCTTCCACTTTTCGGGAAAAATGCCAGTAGTCAAACACTTATTGAAGATAATACCCAGCGGATTCGACAAGACATCGGCGCATTCCTTCAAAATCACAGCGCTGAGGCCATCCGGTCCACATGATTTCGACTTGTCAACTGAAGAGAGCAAAGCTGCAATTCGGAAGGGCGTCACCGATATTCTGGAGAGTGTACCGATCCCGAAGTCACAACAAGGAGGCAGGGCCTCATCCGGTGCTGAAGGCACAGTGAATTTAGACGCGAAGTATCGATTGAACATACTTGCTTTTTGTTCGTCAGCCGAGGCGATTTCATTTTCGAGTTTCAAATTTGACGGCAGAGTTTTTGAAAGCTTCACAGATTTAAGGAATGACCAAAATATCTTTGGAGCTGTTTTGAAGTCAGCGATCAGACTAATGAGATGGTCACGATATTTCTTCGAAACAAGATCCTTGAAAAACTTTCTCTTTTCGCGGAAATTGGAAACATTCGCTTCACTGGGAAGTCGCCTCTTGGACTGAAAGGCACGTTCCTTCTCACGCAGAGCGGCGCGCACTGCCCCGTCAAACCAAGGCGAGTATTTGCGTGACAGGGTAACTGTCGGAATGTGGTCGCTGACGGCGGCCTGAACAAAGTCGTAGAACGCTTCCACTGCCTCGTCTACGGACATGTCTTCCAAAGCTATCCATGGGCACAAGCGAAGCGTCGTGCACAACCCGTCCCAGTCAGCTCGCCTATAGTTGAATGCGCGGGAGCGCGTTGGCAGCACACGGCGCGACAAACAAATCGACAACCTGGCACTCACCGCGCGGTGATCGGAGGAAAACACACCATCGCAAATTGACGCCTCGCCGGTAACGTTGGTCAGAATCAAATCCAGATAGGTGCCAGCTTCCCCAGTCAGTTCAGTCACCAGCTGGCTCAGTCCGTACAGCTCAGTGTTGTCAACAAATTCAGTCGATGTCAAACGGTTGTTGCTGTTCAATAACACGGATTTGGCGCTATCAAGATCAGGGTCAAAACACCATCGCAAACTGCTCATGTTAAAATCGCCACAGATGGTAAACGGTAGACCAGAAGCTGACATCAATTGAACGCATTTGAAAAATTCGGACAAACACGCAGTGTTGTCTGGGGGCCGGTACATACATGCAAACAGACAGTTTCTAAACTGCAACACTCCCGCCTGGACAACAATACACTCGCAATTAGTCTCTAAGTCACTGCGCTGCACAGGCATCAGCTCACTACGAATGGCTATGGCCACACCGCCGCCTACTCTCCCGACACGGTCTTTCCTAAAAAGGGAGTAGTCGCTCAGTCCCAGCAAGACTTGATATACTTGATACTTGATATCCTAAACATCAATGTCAGATGGAATCAAAATGTGTAACCATATATCCCCATGTTGTAATAGCTAGGTATAGTTCGACAGATGCCATAAATATTCGAGTTAAATGTATGTATTCCACGATGAGGACCTACAATGATGTGCTTATCATTCGCATAACTTCCGGGGGCAGTTTTCCGCAAAGCTGCCGACTATGTGCGACTGTCCTACAGTACATGACCGAGGAACCGAAACTACCGCAAGAATTGCAAATATTACGCCAACTGCGAGGCTGTGCAAAAACACCATTACGCAATACACGGATACACTCCGTGGAGCTAAGCATGTCCATAAGGTGTCCCCGCATTTGCACCCGAGCAAATTCGTAGACTACTCAGAGTGTCTCATGACGTGGAAACGTCTCTGAGCCGTCTCCTTGCCTATGCCTGTAGCGAGCCTCTCGATTGGCATCAGGCACCGAGGGTGGGCGGCTGCTGGTAGACATCAGGCACCGAGGGTGGGCGGCTGCTGGCAGACATCAGGCACCGAGCGTGGGCGGCTGCTGGCAGACATCAGGCACCGAGCGTGGGCGGCTGCTGGCAGATATCAGGCACCGAGGGTGGGCGGCTGCTGGCAGACATCAGGCACCGAACGCGAGCGGCTGCTGGCAGATATCAGGCACCGAACGCGAGCGGCCGCTGACATACGAAGCTGCGACTGAGGTCGCAGCGCTCCAGCTGCCAGCCGTTGAGCGCGGCGTCCAGCTGGACGGGTCGCAGCGTGGCGCAGCTGCGACTGACGTCGTTGTTGACCAGGTCGACCGGCCGAAACGCGCTGAACACGCCGGCGATTGGTCGGCCGTCTGTGTCAAACGTAAACACGCCCTCGACGGCGGTGTCCGACACGCCGATGTAGGGCTGATGGCCGGTGGCGGCGCGCAGCACCAGGAACGTCTGCAGGTTGCGCTGCTCGGCGACCGACGCGGGCGAGACGAGCGCGGCGCCGGCGCCGAACAGTGCCGGACAGGCGGCACGCGCGTCCGACCAGCTGGCCGCGCGGAACGGCGACAGGCCCAGGCACGTGCCGGCCGCGTTCAGCATGTCGGAGGGACACGAGCCGCCGCCGGCCTGGCACGTGGCTTCGTCTGGGTGACAGAAGTCAGAGATGCACTGGTCGCTACGCTGGCATGCGGCGCCCAGCGCGAAGTTGGAGACGCACCTGCCGCCAGCCGTCGACGTCAGATGGCTCGTCAGGCGAGTGTATCGACGACATGCTAAAATCCTGCGCAGCTATTGGTTATGATTATAATTATCCTGCGCAGCAGATATAGATATATCCTGCTAAAATCCAATCTCTACCTATTGGTAGAGACCTCTCCTCAGATTTCCGAATATGTGTGACACCGGACTACCAGGCATGTTTGCTCCAGAATATTTAGGATTCACGATAGGTGCTAGGTTAAGTTTTCACCCAGTCGAGTATACAGTACATTAACTACCAAACACTCTGCCCTCAATCTATCTTCCCATGGAAATCAGAGATGACAAGTTGCGTTGGCATACCGGAGTCACACTCGTCAACAAAAGGAAATAAACCACGAACCATATAACTATCACGTTTCTTTCCGTTCACTAGGTTTGTGTCACATTAACGGGCATCTTGCATCAAATGGCACTTGAATATTTTTTTTCGCTATTGCAAACCGTGTTCGCCATTTTCGTTCCATACATCTCTCAAGGCATGTTTTAATCACGCTTCCTTGTGAAGAAAATCTTAGGACGCTCCCATCCCGCCTCATCTTTCCCGTCAGATTATCACACCCCGTCTCAGGGGGGGGAAGCACTTAAAGTCCAACTTCCAAACTAAGCATTGCATAAAAACGAGCGGTTTACCATCGGAAAGCCTTCGTTGTCAGAAAATGGTTTTACTTTTTAGTTTGAAATAATTTTGAAAATCAAAATGGCCGTGTTTGAGAAAAATCGAAGTTCAAAACATTCTATATCTGCATCTTAGGGTAATTTCGGCTGTGCAATGCAGCTTTGACACTATTTAAGCCATCAAAACAAGAAATAAACCATAAAAACATCAGTGCCTAAATAGGCTTAGGCCACATTGCGTACTTTATCATGACCTAACCTCAAGCCACTTGACGGAG
Organism: Ashinkailepas kermadecensis; assembly: GCA_034440615.1. Taxonomy (NCBI): domain Eukaryota; kingdom Metazoa; phylum Arthropoda; class Thecostraca; family Neolepadidae; genus Ashinkailepas; species Ashinkailepas kermadecensis. The sequence goes on from JAOTOM010005055.1 coordinate 684,857, forward strand.
GTCAGGCAAATTAGATAAGAAAGCTCTCCTGATGCCTCTGCATGCACACCAAAGTTTAAAAAAAAATGATGCAAGAAGAACATGAATATTATAAAAATAGGAAAATTGGACCAAAATGGGCCTAAGTTAGCCCTGACATCAGGTCACTGACCTGACATCAAATAAAAATCCGAGATATACGTTTCAGAGGCACTGTCAAATTGCACTAATGTACGAAGTTTCATTTTAAAATATCTTTATGTGTACGAGTTGTCGATCATCAATCACTTTTGGAGGTGGTTCTATTTGACCTGAACTAAGTCAATGACCTTACATGATCTCAGGTAGAAATTTTCTCGTCAGACGGAAAATAATGAAGAAAAAGATGTGGTAAATTTTGGCACGTTGCGCGCCGCCGTATTCCGCTATCCCGCCAAAATCTTAGGGGTGGTCAGAAGACCCCCGAGACGGGGCGCGCTTTACATCACACGGGATGCCACACGAGACGTCAGCCAGTGACGCCGCGCGGAATGTCAGAGCACTCTCGTTGCCACGTAGTGGCAGGGACCCACCTGCGCACAAACAGGCCCTGGCAAGTGAAGGACTCGCAGTGCTGGTTAAGGGGACATCCGATCTCTTTGGAGCAATCGGAGAGCGTGTCCACCTCCATCAGAGACTGGCGAAGGTCCTCGCATGTCTGTCTGTAGAACAGCGAGAACAAGCGCTCCGACAGCGTCTGTGCGCGCGTCGGCACCGTCTGTGGCCAGATCACGGGTCAGCGACGGATCACGGGTCAACGTCGGGTCACGAGTCAGTGTCTAGTCACGGGCCAGTGTCAGCTCACGGGGTAGTGTTGGGTCACGGGTCAGTGTCAGTTCACGGGGTAGTGTTGGGTCACGGGTCAGTGTCGGTTCACGGGGCAGTGTTGGGTCACGGGTCAGTGTCGGTTCACGGGCAGTGTTGGGGTGTTCACGGGGTATGTTGGGTCACGGGTCAGTGTCAGTTCACGGGGTAGTGTTGGGTCACGGGTCAGTGTCGGATCACGGGTCAGTGCTGGGTCACGGATTAGTGTCGGTTCACGTGGCAGTGCTAGGTCACGGGTTAGTGTCTAGTCACGGGCCAGTGTCGGTTCACGGGGTAGTGTTGGGTCACGGGTCAGTGTCAGTTCACGGGTTAGTGTCTAGTCACGGGCCAGTGTCGGTTCACGGGGTAGTGTTGGGTCACGGGTCAGTGTCAGTTCACGGGGCAGTGCTGGGTCACGGGTCAGTGTCGGTTCACGGGGTAGTGTTGGGTCACGGGTCAGTGTCAGTTCACGGGGCAGTGCTGGGTCACGGGTCAGTGTCAGTTCACGGGGTAGTGTTGGGTCACGGGTCAGTGTCAGTTCACGGGGTAGTGTTGGGTCACGGGCCAGTGTCAGCTCACGGGGTAGTGTTGGGTCACGGGTCAGTGTCGGATCACGGGTCAGTGCTGGGTCACGGATTAGTGTCGGTTCACGTGGCAGTGCTAGGTCACGGGTTAGTGTTGGGTCACGGGTCAGTGTCTGGTCACGGGCCAGTGTCGGTTCACGGGGTAGTATCGGCCACGTGTTAGTGTCGGGCCACGGAGTAGTGTCAGGTCACGGGTCAGTGTCGTACCACGAGGTAGTGTCGGGACCTGGGCCAATGGCTATTCACGGACCAGTGTCGGTTCACGGGGTAGGGTTTGGTCGCGGGTTAGTGTCGGACCATGGGTCAGTGTCGGTTCACGGGGTAGTGTTGGGTCACGGGATAATGTTGGATCACGGGACAGTGTCGGTCCACGGGCCAGTATCGGGTCGCGGATCACGCGTCAGTGGCAGGAATGTCAAGTCTCTGAGCTCGTGCTGGATTCAGGATCATTATGGGTCGGCAGAAGGTCATGATCCTGGTATACCAGAGTGCTAAGTAGAGAGGCTATGACACAGCGAAGGGGCGCCAAAAGTAGCTGAGTGTCAGCTGAAGAGAACGCATATGCTGCAGAAAAGCATCGCAGACATAGAGAAAATTGCATCGAAGTGGGCAGAAAAGCATCGCAGGAAGCATTCTTATATTGTCACGCATCGACAACAAATAACTGACGTCAACCGGACTGGGGGACAAAGGTGAGACAGGGGACAGGACCGGGACCATCCGGGCTCCGCCGTAGTGTTATATATTACCCAAAATGTTTGCAACGAGAAGTTGCTTACCAAAAGCGATTGCTACCAATCAGTGAACATATCAGGGATTGGTGATGACGCCATTGGTACTGGTGGAGAGAAGACATTTTTTTGTGGTATATCGCGATACGGATGGTGTAAAAAAAATTAACTCGCCTTAAAGGTGGCTTGAATGACCTTTATGGTCCGGCACGCCTAAAAAAATCACTTCCCCCCGTAAAAAAAAATCCACATGTACGATACCTGAACGCCTGTACTCAGATATTCGATGTGAAGGAATGGGGAGTATGTGCCGGAAGGTGCGGATCCAGGAATCGTCAGGGGGCACTTGTTTGGAGGGGCGCCATTGCGAAAGTACCTAGGGGCGCCTTCGGCGGAAAATCCGCTGAGGAAGTTGTGTACACGAGAGCACACTGAACAATAAAGTGGCGCATTTTCCTCTAAGATGGGCGCCTTTTCTTTCCAAGGGGCACCTATTCCTCTCCAAGGGGTGCTTCTGGCTGAAAAGTCCGTTGGGTGGGGAGGGAGGCGGTGGCACATGTCTCCAGTGCCCCCTATATCTGCCCCTGCGCACCTGGGCGTAGGTCACACAGACACAGTACCTCGAGTGTGCACGGATAGAGCGTCCAGTGCACAGATACACAGACACAAAGCACGGCAGGGGCAGTTTATCAGGGATTGAGCGTGGCAGCGATGGCATGTAGAGTGCACAGTACAGATTACATGGCAACACCGTGCAGGGGAAGGCAACATAGCGTGGCAGCGATGGCATGTAGAGTGCACAGTACAGATTACATGGCAACACCGTGCAGGGGAAGGCAACATAGCGTGGCAGCGATGGCATGTAGAGTGTACAGTACAGATTACATGGCAACACCGTGCAGGGGAAGGCAACATAGCGTGGCAGCGATGGCATGTAGAGTGTACAGTACAGATTACATGGCAACACCGTGCAGGGGAAGGCAACATAGCGTGGCAGCGATGGCATGTAGAGTGCACAGTACAGATTACATGGCAACACCGTGCAGGGGAAGGCAACATAGCGTGGCAGCGATGGCATGTAGAGTGTACAGTACAGATTACATGGCAACACCGTGCAGGGGAAGGCAACATAGCGTGGCAGCGATGGCATGTAGAGTGTACAGTACAGATTACATGGCAACACCGTGCAGGGGAAGGCAACATAGCGTGGCAGCGATGGCATGTAGAGTGCACAGTACAGATTACATGGCAACACCGTGCAGGGGAAGGCAACATAGCGTGGCAGCGATGGCATGTAGAGTGCACAGTACAGATTACATGGCAACACCGTGCAGGGGAAGGCAACATAGCGTGGCAGCGATGGCATGTAGAGTGTACAGTACAGATTACATGGCAACACCGTGCAGGGGAAGGCAACATAGCGTGGCAGCGATGGCATGTAGAGTGCACAGTACAGATTACATGGCAACACCGTGCAGGGGAAGGCAACATAGCGTGGCAGCGATGGCATGTAGAGTGCACAGTACAGATTACATGGCAACACCGTGCAGGGGAAGGCAACATAGCGTGGCAGCGATGGCATGTAGAGTGCACAGTACAGATTACATGGCAACACCGTGCAGGGGAAGGCAACATAGCGTGGCAGCGATGGCATGTAGAGTGCACAGTACAGATTACATGGCAACACCGTGCAGGGGAAGGCAACATAGCGTGGCAGCGATGGCATGTAGAGTGCACAGTACAGATTACATGGCAACACCGTGCAGGGGAAGGCAACATAGCGTGGCAGCGATGGCATGTAGAGTGCACAGTACAGATTACATGGCAACACCGTGCAGGGGAAGGCAACATAGCGTGGCAGCGATGGCATGTAGAGTGCACAGTACAGATTACATGGCAACACCGTGCAGGGGAAGGCAACATAGCGTGGCAGCGATGGCATGTAGAGTGCACAGTACAGATTACATGGCAACACCGTGCAGGGGAAGGCAACATAGCGTGGCAGCGATGGCATGTAGAGTGCACAGTACAGATTACATGGCAACACCGTGCAGGGGAAGGCAACATAGCGTGGCAGCGATGGCATGTAGAGTGCACAGTACAGATTACATGGCAACACCGTGCAGGGGAAGGCAACATAGCGTGGCAGCGATGGCATGTAGAGTGCACAGTACAGATTACATGGCAACACCGTGCAGAGGGAAGGCAACATAGCGTGGCAGCTGATGGCATGTAGAGTGCACAGTACAGATTACATGGCAACACCGTGCAGGGGAAGGCAACATAGCGTGGCAGCGATGGCATGTAGAGTGTACAGTACAGATTACATGGCAACACCGTGCAGGGGAAGGCAACATAGCGTGGCAGCGATGGCATGTAGAGTGCACAGTACAGATTACATGGCAACACCGTGCAGGGGAAGGCAACATAGCGTGGCAGCGATGGCATGTAGAGTGCACAGTACAGATTACATGGCAACACCGTGCAGGGGAAGGCAACATAGCGTGGCAGCGATGGCATGTAGAGTGTACAGTACAGATTACATGGCAACACCGTGCAGGGGAAGGCAACATAGCGTGGCAGCGATGGCATGTAGAGTGCACAGTACAGATTACATGGCAACACCGTGCAGGGGAAGGCAACATAGCGTGGCAGCGATGGCATGTAGAGTGCACAGTACAGATTACATGGCAACACCGTGCAGGGGAAGGCAACATAGCGTGGCAGCGATGGCATGTAGAGTGCACAGTACAGATTACATGGCAACACCGTGCAGGGGAAGGCAACATAGCGTGGCAGCGATGGCATGTAGAGTGCACAGTACAGATTACATGGCAACACCGTGCAGGGGAAGGCAACATAGCGTGGCAGCGATGGCATGTAGAGTGCACAGTACAGATTACATGGCAACACCGTGCAGGGGAAGGCAACATAGCGTGGCAGCGATGGCATGTAGAGTGCACAGTACAGATTACATGGCAACACCGTGCAGGGGAAGGCAACATAGCGTGGCAGCGATGGCATGTAGAGTGCACAGTACAGATTACATGGCAACACCGTGCAGGGGAAGGCAACATAGCGTGGCAGCGATGGCATGTAGAGTGCACAGTACAGATTACATGGCAACACCGTGCAGGGGAAGGCAACATAGCGTGGCAGCGATGGCATGTAGAGTGCACAGTACAGATTACATGGCAACACCGTGCAGGGGAAGGCAACATAGCGTGGCAGCGATGGCATGTAGAGTGACAGTACAGATTACATGGCAACACCGTGCAGGGGAAGCGCAACATAGCGTGGCAGGATGGCATGTAGAGTGCACAGTACAGATTACATGGCAACACCGTGCAGGGGAAGGCAACATAGCGTGGCAGCGATGGCATGTAGAGTGCACAGTACAGATTACATGGCAACACCGTGCAGGGGAAGGCAACATAGCGTGGCAGCGATGGCATGTAGAGTGCACAGTACAGATTACATGGCAACACCGTGCAGGGGAAGGCAACATAGCGTGGCAGCGATGGCATGTAGAGTGCACAGTACAGATTACATGGCAACACCGTGCAGGGGAAGGCAACATAGCGTGGCAGCGATGGCATGTAGAGTGCACAGTACAGATTACATGGCAACACCGTGCAGGGGAAGGCAACATAGCGTGGCAGCGATGGCATGTAGAGTGTACAGTACAGATTACATGGCAACACCGTGCAGGGGAAGGCAACATAGCGTGGCAGCGATGGCATGTAGAGTGCACAGTACAGATTACATGGCAACACCGTGCAGGGGAAGGCAACATAGCGTGGCAGCGATGGCATGTAGAGTGCACAGTACAGATTACATGGCAACACCGTGCAGGGGAAGGCAACATAGCGTGGCAGCGATGGCATGTAGAGTGTACAGTACAGATTACATGGCAACACCGGGAAGGGAAAGCAACAAAGCGTGGCAGCGATGGCATGTAGAGTGCACAGTACAGATTACATGGCAACACCGTGCAGGGGAAGGCAACATAGCGTGGCAGCGATGGCATGTAGAGTGCACAGTACAGATTACATGGCAACACCGTGCAGGGGAAGGCAACATAGCGTGGCAGCGATGGCATGTAGAGTGCACAGTACAGATTACATGGCAACACCGTGCAGGGGAAGGCAACATAGCGTGGCAGCGATGGCATGTAGAGTGCACAGTACAGATTACATGGCAACACCGTGCAGGGGAAGGCAACATAGCGTGGCAGCGATGGCATGTAGAGTGCACAGTACAGATTACATGGCAACACCGTGCAGGGGAAGGCAACATACGTGCAGCGTGGCAGCGATGGCATGTAGAGTGCACAGTACAGATTACATGGCAACACCGTGCAGGGGAAGGCAACATAGCGTGGCAGCGATGGCATGTAGAGTGCACAGTACAGATTACATGGCAACACCGTGCAGGGGAAGGCAACATAGCGTGGCAGCGATGGCATGTAGAGTGCACAGTACAGATTACATGGCAACACCGTGCAGGGGAAGGCAACATAGCGTGGCAGCGATGGCATGTAGAGTGCACAGTACAGATTACATGGCAACACCGTGCAGGGGAAGGCAACATAGCGTGGCAGCGATGGCATGTAGAGTGCACAGTACAGATTACATGGCAACACCGTGCAGGGGAAGGCAACATAGCGTGGCAGCGATGGCATGTAGAGTGCACAGTACAGATTACATGGCAACACCGTGCAGGGGAAGGCAACATAGCGTGGCAGCGATGGCATGTAGAGTGCACAGTACAGATTACATGGCAACACCGTGCAGGGGAAGGCAACATAGCGTGGCAGCGATGGCATGTAGAGTGCACAGTACAGATTACATGGCAACACCGTGCAGGGGAAGGCAACATAGCGTGGCAGCGATGGCATGTAGAGTGCACAGTACAGATTACATGGCAACACCGTGCAGGGGAAGGCAACATAGCGTGGCAGCGATGGCATGTAGAGTGCACAGTACAGATTACATGGCAACACCGTGCAGGGGAAGGCAACATAGCGTGGCAGCGATGGCATGTAGAGTGCACAGTACAGATTACATGGCAACACCGTGCAGGGGAAGGCAACATAGCGTGGCAGCGATGGCATGTAGAGTGCACAGTACAGATTACATGGCAACACCGTGCAGGGGAAGGCAACATAGCGTGGCAGCGATGGCATGTAGAGTGCACAGTACAGATTACATGGCAACACCGTGCAGGGGAAGGCAACATAGCGTGGCAGCGATGGCATGTAGAGTGCACAGTACAGATTACATGGCAACACCGTGCAGGGGAAGGCAACATAGCGTGGCAGCGATGGCATGTAGAGTGCACAGTACAGATTACATGGCAACACCGTGCAGGGGAAGGCAACATAGCGTGGCAGCGATGGCATGTAGAGTGCACAGTACAGATTACATGGCAACACCGTGCAGGGGAAGGCAACATAGCGTGGCAGCGATGGCATGTAGAGTGCACAGTACAGATTACATGGCAACACCGTGCAGGGGAAGGCAACATAGCGTGGCAGCGATGGCATGTAGAGTGCACAGTACAGATTACATGGCAACACCGTGCAGGGGAAGGCAACATAGCGTGGCAGCGATGGCATGTAGAGTGTACAGTACAGATTACATGGCAACACCGTGCAGGGGAAGGCAACATAGCGTGGCAGCGATGGCATGTAGAGTGCACAGTACAGATTACATGGCAACACCGTGCAGGGGAAGGCAACATAGCGTGGCAGCGATGGCATGTAGAGTGCACAGTACAGATTACATGGCAACACCGTGCAGGGGAAGGCAACATAGCGTGGCAGCGATGGCATGTAGAGTGCACAGTACAGATTACATGGCAACACCGTGCAGGGAAGGCAACATAGCGTGGCAGCGATGGCATGTAGAGTGCACAGTACAGATTACATGGCAACACCGTGCAGGGGAAGGCAACATAGCGTGGCAGCGATGGCATGTAGAGTGCACAGTACAGATTACATGGCAACACCGTGCAGGGGAAGGCAACATAGCGTGGCAGCGATGGCATGTAGAGTGCACAGTACAGATTACATGGCAACACCGTGCAGGGGAAGGCAACATAGCGTGGCAGCGATGGCATGTAGAGTGCACAGTACAGATTACATGGCAACACCGTGCAGGGGAAGGCAACATAGCGTGGCAGCGATGGCATGTAGAGTGCACAGTACAGATTACATGGCAACACCGTGCAGGGGAAGGCAACATAGCGTGGCAGCGATGGCATGTAGAGTGCACAGTACAGATTACATGGCAACACCGTGCAGGGGAAGGCAACATAGCGTGGCAGCGATGGCATGTAGAGTGCACAGTACAGATTACATGGCAACACCGTGCAGGGGAAGGCAACATAGCGTGGCAGCGATGGCATGTAGAGTGCACAGTACAGATTACATGGCAACACCGTGCAGGGGAAGGCAACATAGCGTGGCAGCGATGGCATGTAGAGTGCACAGTACAGATTACATGGCAACACCGTGCAGGGGAAGGCAACATAGCGTGGCAGCGATGGCATGTAGAGTGCACAGTACAGATTACATGGCAACACCGTGCAGGGGAAGGCAACATAGCGTGGCAGCGATGGCATGTAGAGTGCACAGTACAGATTACATGGCAACACCGTGCAGGGGAAGGCAACATAGCGTGGCAGCGATGGCATGTAGAGTGCACAGTACAGATTACATGGCAACACCGTGCAGGGGAAGGCAACATAGCGTGGCAGCGATGGCATGTAGAGTGCACAGTACAGATTACATGGCAACACCGTGCAGGGGAAGGCAACATAGCGTGGCAGCGATGGCATGTAGAGTGCACAGTACAGATTACATGGCAACACCGTGCAGGGGAAGGCAACATAGCGTGGCAGCGATGGCATGTAGAGTGCACAGTACAGATTACATGGCAACACCGTGCAGGGGAAGGCAACATAGCGTGGCAGCGATGGCATGTAGAGTGCACAGTACAGATTACATGGCAACACCGTGCAGGGGAAGGCAACATAGCGTGGCAGCGATGGCATGTAGAGTGTACAGTACAGATTACATGGCAACACCGTGCAGGGGAAGGCAACATAGCGTGGCAGCGATGGCATGTAGAGTGCACAGTACAGATTACATGGCAACACCGTGCAGGGGAAGGCAACATAGCGTGGCAGCGATGGCATGTAGAGTGCACAGTACAGATTACATGGCAACACCGTGCAGGGGAAGGCAACATAGCGTGGCAGCGATGGCATGTAGAGTGCACAGTACAGATTACATGGCAACACCGTGCAGGGGAAGGCAACATAGCGTGGCAGCGATGGCATGTAGAGTGCACAGTACAGATTACATGGCAACACCGTGCAGGGGAAGGCAACATAGCGTGGCAGCGATGGCATGTAGAGTGCACAGTACAGATTACATGGCAACACCGTGCAGGGGAAGGCAACATAGCGTGGCAGCGATGGCATGTAGAGTGCACAGTACAGATTACATGGCAACACCGTGCAGGGAAGGCAACATAGCGTGGCAGCGATGGCATGTAGAGTGCACAGTACAGATTACATGGCAACACCGTGCAGGGGAAGGCAACATAGCGTGGCAGCGATGGCATGTAGAGTGCACAGTACAGATTACATGGCAACACCGTGCAGGGGAAGGCAACATAGCGTGGCAGCGATGGCATGTAGAGTGCACAGTACAGATTACATGGCAACACCGTGCAGGGGAAGGCAACATAGCGTGGCAGCGATGGCATGTAGAGTGCACAGTACAGATTACATGGCAACACCGTGCAGGGGAAGGCAACATAGCGTGGCAGCGATGGCATGTAGAGTGCACAGTACAGATTACATGGCAACACCGTGCAGGGGAAGGCAACATAGCGTGGCAGCGATGGCATGTAGAGTGCACAGTACAGATTACATGGCAACACCGTGCAGGGGAAGGCAACATAGCGTGGCAGCGATGGCATGTAGAGTGCACAGTACAGATTACATGGCAACACCGTGCAGGGGAAGGCAACATAGCGTGGCAGCGATGGCATGTAGAGTGCACAGTACAGATTACATGGCAACACCGTGCAGGGGAAGGCAACATAGCGTGGCAGCGATGGCATGTAGAGTGTACAGTACAGATTACATGGCAACACCGTGCAGGGAAGGCAACATAGCGTGGCAGCGATGGCATGTAGAGTGCACAGTACAGATTACATGGCAACACCGTGCAGGGGAAGGCAACATAGCGTGGCAGCGATGGCATGTAGAGTGCACAGTACAGATTACATGGCAACACCGTGCAGGGGAAGGCAACATAGCGTGGCAGCGATGGCATGTAGAGTGCTACAGTACAGATTACATGGCAACACCGTGCAGGGGAAGGCAACATAGCGTGGCAGCGATGGCATGTAGAGTGCACAGTACAGATTACATGGCAACACCGTGCAGGGGAAGGCAACATAGCGTGGCAGCGATGGCATGTAGAGTGCACAGTACAGATTACATGGCAACACCGTGCAGGGGAAGGCAACATAGCGTGGCAGCGATGGCATGTAGAGTGCACAGTACAGATTACATGGCAACACCGTGCAGGGGAAGGCAACATAGCGTGGCAGCGATGGCATGTAGAGTGCACAGTACAGATTACATGGCAACACCGTGCAGGGGAAGGCAACATAGCGTGGCAGCGATGGCATGTAGAGTGCACAGTACAGATTACATGGCAACACCGTGCAGGGGAAGGCAACATAGCGTGGCAGCGATGGCATGTAGAGTGCACAGTACAGATTACATGGCAACACCGTGCAGGGGAAGGCAACATAGCGTGGCAGCGATGGCATGTAGAGTGCACAGTACAGATTACATGGCAACACCGTGCAGGGGAAGGCAACATAGCGTGGCAGCGATGGCATGTAGAGTGCACAGTACAGATTACATGGCAACACCGTGCAGGGGAAGGCAACATAGCGTGGCAGCGATGGCATGTAGAGTGCACAGTACAGATTACATGGCAACACCGTGCAGGGGAAGGCAACATAGCGTGGCAGCGATGGCATGTAGAGTGCACAGTACAGATTACATGGCAACACCGTGCAGGGAAGGCAACATAGCGTGGCAGCGATGGCATGTAGAGTGCACAGTACAGATTACATGGCAACACCGTGCAGGGGAAGGCAACATAGCGTGGCAGCGATGGCATGTAGTGGTGTACAGTACAGATTACATGGCAACACCGTGCAGGGAAGGCAACATAGCGTGGCAGCGATGGCATGTAGAGTGCACAGTACAGATTACATGGCAACACCGTGCAGGGGAAGGCAACATAGCGTGGCAGCGATGGCATGTAGAGTGCACAGTACAGATTACATGGCAACACCGTGCAGGGGAAGGCAACATAGCGTGGCAGCGATGGCATGTAGAGTGCACAGTACAGATTACATGGCAACACCGTGCAGGGGAAGGCAACATAGCGTGGCAGCGATGGCATGTAGAGTGTACAGTACAGATTACATGGCAACACCGTGCAGGGAAGGCAACATAGCGTGGCAGCGATGGCATGTAGAGTGTACAGTACAGATTACATGGCAACACCGTGCAGGGGAAGGCAACATAGCGTGGCAGCGATGGCATGTAGAGTGCACAGTACAGATTACATGGCAACACCGTGCAGGGGAAGGCAACATAGCGTGGCAGCGATGGCATGTAGAGTGCACAGTACAGATTACATGGCAACACCGTGCAGGGGAAGGCAACATAGCGTGGCAGCGATGGCATGTAGAGTGCACAGTACAGATTACATGGCAACACCGTGCAGGGGAAGGCAACATAGCGTGGCAGCGATGGCATGTAGAGTGCACAGTACAGATTACATGGCAACACCGTGCAGGGGAAGGCAACATAGCGTGGCAGCGATGGCATGTAGAGTGCACAGTACAGATTACATGGCAACACCGTGCAGGGGAAGGCAACATAGCGTGGCAGCGATGGCATGTAGAGTGCACAGTACAGATTACATGGCAACACCGTGCAGGGGAAGGCAACATAGCGTGGCAGCGATGGCATGTAGAGTGCACAGTACAGATTACATGGCAACACCGTGCAGGGGAAGGCAACATAGCGTGGCAGCGATGGCATGTAGAGTGCACAGTACAGATTACATGGCAACACCGTGCAGGGGAAGGCAACATAGCGTGGCAGCGATGGCATGTAGAGTGCACAGTACAGATTACATGGCAACACCGTGCAGGGGAAGGCAACATAGCGTGGCAGCGATGGCATGTAGAGTGTACAGTACAGATTACATGGCAACACCGTGCAGGGGAAGGCAACATAGCGTGGCAGCGATGGCATGTAGAGTGTACAGTACAGATTACATGGCAACACCGTGCAGGGGAAGGCAACATAGCGTGGCAGCGATGGCATGTAGAGTGCACAGTACAGATTACATGGCAACACCGTGCAGGGGAAGGCAACATAGCGTGGCAGCGATGGCATGTAGAGTGTACAGTACAGATTACATGGCAACACCGTGCAGGGAAGGCAACATAGCGTGGCAGCGATGGCATGTAGAGTGTACAGTACAGATTACATGGCAACACCGTGCAGGGGAAGGCAACATAGCGTGGCAGCGATGGCATGTAGAGTGTACAGTACAGATTACATGGCAACACCGTGCAGGGGAAGGCAACATAGCGTGGCAGCGATGGCATGTAGAGTGCACAGTACAGATTACATGGCAACACCGTGCAGGGGAAGGCAACATAGCGTGGCAGCGATGGCATGTAGAGTGTACAGTACAGATTACATGGCAACACCGTGCAGGGGAAGGCAACATAGCGTGGCAGCGATGGCATGTAGAGTGCACAGTACAGATTACATGGCAACACCGTGCAGGGGAAGGCAACATAGCGTGGCAGCGATGGCATGTAGAGTGTACAGTACAGATTACATGGCAACACCGTGCAGGGGAAGGCAACATAGCGTGGCAGCGATGGCATGTAGAGTGCACAGTACAGATTACATGGCAACACCGTGCAGGGGAAGGCAACATAGCGTGGCAGCGATGGCATGTAGAGTGCACAGTACAGATTACATGGCAACACCGTGCAGGGGAAGGCAACATAGCGTGGCAGCGATGGCATGTAGAGTGCACAGTACAGATTACATGGCAACACCGTGCAGGGGAAGGCAACATAGCGTGGCAGCGATGGCATGTAGAGTGCACAGTACAGATTACATGGCAACACCGTGCAGGGGAAGGCAACATAGCGTGGCAGCGATGGCATGTAGAGTGCACAGTACAGATTACATGGCAACACCGTGCAGGGGAAGGCAACATAGCGTGGCAGCGATGGCATGTAGAGTGTACAGTACAGATTACATGGCAACACCGTGCAGGGGAAGGCAACATAGCGTGGCAGCGATGGCATGTAGAGTGCACAGTACAGATTACATGGCAACACCGTGCAGGGGAAGGCAACATAGCGTGGCAGCGATGGCATGTAGAGTGTACAGTACAGATTACATGGCAACACCGTGCAGGGGAAGGCAACATAGCGTGGCAGCGATGGCATGTAGAGTGCAGTACAAATTATATAGGAACACCCTGCAGGGGGAAAAAAAAAAAACGTGGCAGCGATGGCATGTAGAGTGCACAGTACAGATTACATGGCAACACCGTGCGGGAAGGCAACATAGCGTGGCAGCGATGGCATGTAGAGTGTACAGTACAGATTACATGGCAACACCGTGCAGGGGAAGGCAACATAGCGTGGCAGCGATGGCATGTAGAGTGCACAGTACAGATTACATGGCAACACCGTGCAGGGGAAGGCAACATAGCGTGGCAGCGATGGCATGTAGAGTGCACAGTACAGATTACATGGCAACACCGTGCAGGGGAAGGCAACATAGCGTGGCAGTGACAGCTCTCCAGGAACAGTGTGAAATAAATGGTTTAGTAGGGACACGGTGTGGCTGGAAGTTAACCACGAATGTGGTAGAGACGTTTTATCAGGAATGGAGCGCGCCAGGGACAGGATCAGGAATAGCCAGTGGCAGAGACGGTTTGCCAAGGATAGGGCAAGGCTGGGATAGTTTATCGGGGATACAGCATGTGGCTGGTGGAGTTTATCGGGAACAGAGCGTGGCTGGGATAGAGTGTACAAGGACAGAGCGTGTGGCTGGTGGAGTTTATCGGGAACAGAGCGTGGCTGGGATAGAGTGCACAAGGACAGAGCATGTGGCTGGTGGAGTTTATCGGGAACAGAGCGTGGCTGGGGTAGAGTGTACAAGGACAGAGCGTGTGGCTGGTGGAGTTTATCGGGAACAGAGCGTGGCTGGGATAAAGTGTACAAGGACAGAGCGTGTGGCTGGTGGAGTTTATCGGGAACAGAGCGTGCTGGGATAAAGTGTACGAGGACAGAGCGTGTGGCTGGTGGAGTTTATCGGGAACAGAGCGTGACTGGGGTAGAGTGTACAAGGACAGAGCATGCGGCTGGTGGAGTTTATCGGGAACAGAGCGTGGCTGGGATAGAGTGTACAAGGCAGAGCGTGTGGCTGGTGGGGTTTATCGGGAACAGAGCGTGGCTGGGGTAGAGTGTACAAGGACAGAGCGTGTGGCTGGTGGAGTTTATCGGGAACAGAGCGTGGCTGGGGTAGAGTGTACAAGGACAGAGCGTGTGGCTGGTGGGGTTTATCGGGAACAGAGCGTGGCTGGGGTAGAGTGTACAAGGACAGAGCGTGCTGCTGGTGGAGTTTATCGGGAACAGAGCGTGGCTGGGATAGAGTGTACGAGGACAGAGCGTGTGGCTGGTGGGGTTTATCGGGAACAGAGCGTGGCTGGGGTAGAGTGTACGAGGACAGAGCACGATATGAGTCCAGCACGGCCTGGACGGTAACACTCACCAGCACCACCACAACGATCACCACAGCCCGGTACATGCCGGCACCAGCGTCGGAGCACCACCAGCCGGTCAGATCGAGTGACTGACGCGGCCCGGTCCGACCTGACCGCGGCCGCCTGACCCGGCACCACCGGCCCAGCCAGACACAGTGGTCTCCAACCGAACCGGTCCGTCAGCATCCGGGTGAGGCAACTACACCACGTCCGGTCGCAAATCTGAGCAAAGCTGAACAACATACCACACGTGTCTTCTTCCACGCAGCGAACGACAGACTGTAAGAAGCCCACCGAAGACCAAAACCTTGAACAATATGATGTACATATTTAGCAGGTATCGTGCAATGTCGTGCAAGAACTTGAATGCAGATCAATCGTTTTAAGAGCAATCGATCATCACCAATCGATAGGCAATCGCATATCGTGTATCGTTTATCAGTAATTGGCATACTGCATATATATATATATATATATATATATATATATATATATATATATATATATATATATATATATATATATATATATATATATATATATATATATATATATATATATATATATATATATATATATATATATATATATATATATATATATATATATATATATATATATATATATATATATATATATATATATATATATATATATATATATATATATATATATATATATATATACATATATATATATATATATATATACATATATACATAAATATATTTATATATATACATATATACATATATGCATATATATATATATATATATATATATATATATATATATATATATATATATATATGTATATATGTATATATATATATATATATATATATATACAGTACCCCAATCCAACGTAGCACATGTTGGAATGACGTCATTAGCTGAAATATTCGTCGAGTGGAAGATGAATGTAGCCGGAATGCAATCTCTAACCCTACTCGAACTCTACCGCCCTGAGATCATGACCTGGCATGACCTCCAAAGACACTAGTTCGCCATCACTGGTCCAACGTACTTTAAAATACCGTGCTATAAATTTTCTGTGTTATTTCCCATGGTACCAACCATTTAATTTTAGCTCTCTTTTTAAATATTTTACAGTCCTAATACGATAAAAGTCCATAAAAAGTTCCCCGATAGGCTTAAAGTACAACAATTATGAAGTACAGTGATACACTTAACTCAAATGTTCTTAGCGTGAAAAGGTGAATGTAGCTGAAATAAAATATCGAAACCTATTCAGAAACGCACCTTTCATGGTGCATATTTTAGCATCCAGTCCATGAACAAACACGCCTCTGGCGCTCCGCGCCAACCACGAACAGCGGAGGGGGAATCCAGGCACCCTCCCCACCCCATGAACTCACCTTCTATGGATAGGATTGCTATGAACTACGCAGAGATTGTTAAACGGCAGACAGTTCCAAACTAGCGTAGGATGGCCTTTAACTGTACATGCACATACAGTGCATGTACAGTTACATGTACAGTTACAATAGACGGCGCCGGGAGCAAGATACAGACCGCGTCGGCAGCGAGCGATAGATGGCCCGGGTGCAGCCGTCCGGGCCGGCCAGCGAGCGATACACGGCATCGGAAGCGAGCGATAGACGGCCCGGGTGCAGCCGTCCGGGCCAGTCAGCGAGCGATAGACGGCGTCGGGAGCGAGCGATAGACGGCGACGGGAGCGAGCGATAGACGACCAGGGTGCAGCCGTCCATGCCGGCCAGCGAGCGATAGACGGCGTCGGGAGCGAGCGATAGACGGCGCGGGTGCAGCCGTCCGGGCCGGCCAGCGAGCGATAGACGGTGTCGGGAGCGAGCGATAGACGGCGTCGGGAGCAATCGATAGACGGCATCGGAAGCGAGCGATAGACGGCCCGGGTGCAGCCGTCCAGGCCGGCCAGCGAGCGATAGACGGTGTCGGGAGCGAGCGATAGAGGGCCCGGGTGCCGCCGTCTGGGCCGGCCAGCGCGCGATAGACGGCGTAGTGAGCAAGCGATAGACGGCGTCAGGAGCGAGCGATGGACGGCCCAGTTGCAGCCTTCCGGGCAGACCAGCGAACGATAGACGGCGTCGGGAGCGAGCGCTAGACGGCCCGGATGCAGCCGTCCGGGCCAGCCAGCGAGCGATAGATGGTGTCGGGAGCGAGCGATATAGGGCGTCGGGAGCAAGCGATAGGCGGCGTCGGCATCGAGCGATAGACGGCCCAGGTGCAGCCGTCCGGGCAGGCCAGCGAGCGATAGACGGTGTCGGTAGGAGCGATATACGGGGTCGGGAGCGAGCGATAGAAGGCGTCGGGAGCGAGCGATAAAAGGCGTCGGGAGCGAGCGATAGAATGCACGGTTTCAGCGGTCCGGGCCGGCCAGCAAGCGATAGCCGGTGTCGGGAGCGAGCGATAGACGGCGTCGGGAGCATGCGATAGACGGCGTCGGCAGCGAGCGAGCGATCGGGCCGCCGGGCGATAGACGGTGTCGGGAGCGAGGAAAAGTGGAGGGGGAAGGTGGGGGGGGCTTTGGGGGGAAGGAGAAAGGGGGGTGGAGAGAGAAGGGGGGGGAGCAGCCATCCGGGTCGGCCGGCGAGCGATATAGATGGCGTCGTCAGCGAGCGATAGACGGCGTCGGGAGCGAGCGATAGACGGCGTCGAGAGCGAGCGATAAACGGCGTCGTGAGCGAGGGATAGACGGCCCGGGTGCAGCCGCCCGGGCCGCCCAGCGAGCGGTAGACGGCGTCGGGAGCAAACGATAGACGACGTCGGGAGCGGGCGATAGACGGCGTCGGGAGCGAGCGATAGATGGCGTCGGGAGCTAGCGATATATGGCCGTGTGCAGCCGCCCGGGCCGGCCAGCGAGCGATAGACGGGGTCGGGATCGAGGGATAGACGGCCCGGGTGCAGCCGCCCTGCCGACCAGAGAGCTATAGACGGCGTCGGGAGCAAGCAATAGACGGCGTCGGGAGCAAGCGACAGACGGCGTCGGCAGCGAGCGATAGATGGCCCGGGTGCAGCCATCCGGGCCGGCCGGCGAGCGATATAGACGGCGTCGTCAGCGAGCGATAGACGGCCCGGGTGCAGCCGTCCGTGCCGGCCAGCGAGCGATAGACGGTGTCGGGAGCGAGCGATAGCCGGCGTCGGGAGAAAGCGATAGACGGCGTCAGCAGCGAGCGATAGACGGCCTGGGTGCAGCCGTCCGGGCCGTCCAGGGAGCGATAGACGGCGTCTGGAGCGAGCGATAGATGTCGTCGGAAACGAGCGATAGACGGCTTCGGGAGCCAGCGATAGACGGCCCGGGTGCAGCCGTCCGTGCCGACCAGCGAGCGATAGACGGCGTCGGAAGCGAGCCATAGACGGCCAGGGTGCAGCCGTCCGGGCCAGCCAGCGAGCGATAGACGGCGTTGGGAGCGAGGGATAGACAGCGTTGGGGGCAAGCGATAGACGGCGTCTGGAGCTAGAGATAGATGGCCGGGTGCAGCCGCCCGGGCCGGCGAGCGAGCGATAGGCGGTGTCGGAAACGAGCTATAGACCGCGTCGGAAGCGAGCGATAGACGGCCCGGGTGCAGCCGTCCGGGCCGACTAGCGAGCGATAGACGGCGTCGTGAGCGAGCGATACACGGCGTCGTGAGCGAGCGATACACGGCGTCGGGAGCGAGAGATAGACGGCCCGGGTGCAGCCTTCCGAGACAGCCAGCGAGCCATAGACGGCGTCGGGAGCGAGCGATAAACGGCGTCGTGAGCGAGCGATAGACGGCTCGGGTGCAGTCGTCCGGGCCGGCCAGCAAGCGATAGACGGCTTCGGGATCGAGCGATAGACGGCGTCGGGAGCGAGCGATAGACGGCCCGGGTGCAGCCGTCCGGGCCAGTCAGCGAGCGATAGCCGGCGTCGGGAGCGGGCGATAGACAGCGTAGTGAGCGAGCGATAGACGGCCCGAGTGCAGCCGTCCGGGCCGGCCAGCGACCTATAGACGGCGTCGGGAGCGAGCGATAGACGGCGTCGGAAACGAGCGATAAACGGCTTCGGGAGCGAGCGATAGGCGGCCCGGGTGCAGCCGTTCGGACCGACCAACGAGCGATAGACGGCCCGGGTGCAGCCGTCCGGACCGACCAGCGAGCGATAGACGGGCGTCGGGAGCGAGCGATAGACGGCGTAGAGAGTGAGCGATAGACGACCAGGGTGCTGCCATCCGTGACGGCCAGCGAGCGATAGACGGCGTCGGGAGCGAGGGATAGACAGCGTTGGGAGCGCGCGATAGACGGAGACGGAAGCCAGCGATAGACGGTCCGGATGCAGCCGTGCGGGCCGAACAGCAAGTGATAGACGGCGTCGTGAGCGAGCGATAGACGGCCCGGGTGCAGCCGCCCGGGTCGGCCAGCGAGCAATAGACGGCGTCGGGAGAAAGCGATAGACGGCGTCGGGAGCGAGCGATACACGGCGTCGTGAGCGAGCGATATACGGCCCGGGTGCAGCCGTCCTGGCCGGCCAGCGAGTGATAGACGGCTTCGGGAGCGAACGATAGACGGCGTCGGGAGCGAGCGATAGACGGCGCCGGGAGCGAGCGATAAACGGCGTCGTGAGCGAGCGATAGACGGCTCGGGTGCAGCCGTGCGGGCCGGTCAGCGAGCGATAGACGGGGTCGGGATCGAGGGATAGACGGCCCGGGTGCAGCCGCCCTGCCGGCCAGCGAGTCATAGACGGCGTCGGGAGCGAGCTGCATGCCAATTGCTCTGATGCATAATGAAGTAACTAAAGCCCTTGTAAATAATAAATTAGTTTGTACCCTCTGTCTGGATTCGAAAAAGGCCTTTGACACTGTCAGCATCAGCATTTTGTTACAAAAAATTTACTTTATTGGCATTGGGGGAAATATATATAAACTGTTAAACTCATACCTATCAAATAGATCTCAAAGAACCAAGATACATGACATCCTCTCCCATCCATTAAATATCACAATAGGTGTTCCTCAGGGTTCGATTCTTGGACCTCTGCTATTTCTTCTATACATTAATGATCTTTGCAATATGTCCAACTTGACTAGCTTTTACCTCTTTGCAGACGATAGAGCCATAACTATTACAGCTAATGATCATTTTGAGTTACAAACTAAAGTAGATGAGGTAATACCCAAAATAGTTGCATGGTTTCATACCAACAGATTATCTATTAATGCTGATAGGACTGGATATCAAATTGTTTTCCAGGAAACCATGTGATCACCTTCATGTAAAAATAAATAGTTCTAATATTACAAGGCATAGCTGCATAAAATATTTAGGTGTATTAATCGATGAAGACATGACATGGAAAAGCCATATCAATGCCATTTCTTCAAAAATTAGCAGAAATATTGGTATTATAGGCAAATCTAGGTACTTTCTATCAACTTGTGAATTGCTTCTTCTGTATAATTCTCTAATACTGCCATATCTAAATTACTGTGCTGTTGTTTGGGGAAGTACTTACCATTCTAAGCTTGACAAGATTATTCAGTTGCAGAAGCGTGTTATTAGGATTGTTGACAAGAAACCTTACTTATACCATACAAATTAATTGTTTATCAAGCATAGAGTTCTTAAGTTTCTGGACATAGTTGATGAACAATGCATTTGCATCATGCTAGGTTTTCTAAATCACTCATTACCAGCACCTCTTTCTGATATGTTTCAACTTCATCAAGAAGGTGGCCTCAGAGTTAGACAACACTTTCAAATACCCTTTTCTGATATTAATTACAGGATGTTTTCATTACCCTTTATTGCACCAAAAGCCTGGAATAAAATAATCTGCTCTCACTTCCATAGGATTGAAGATGTACCCAGGAGTAAAATCATTTTGAAAAAAACACATCAGGCAATACATTACTAGAAAATATGAACTTTTTCAATGAATGTCGGTGATGATGTTGTGCTATGCATGGTGATCTGGTTGTCTTATTCGGATATTTTCGTTAAGTATCATGTTTTTTTTTCTTTCTTCTTTCTTCATACTTGGTTTGTCCTTTCTCCTTAGTGTAGTAATAGTTTAGGAGATGTACGTGCAAGATTAGGGATTTTATATTATTTCCCCATTAACACCTATAACAGTTTTTTTTATGGAGCCCTCGAAGACGTTACTAGCATTGCTAATTGTCTGAGAGGGCTTCAGGAACATCTTTTACTAATATCTGGTGGCGGGATCTGTCCAGCAAGAAACAGGAGCAGAGAGTGGTGTGACCTACCTTGACTGGCTTACCATGACCTACTTCTCATCCCTGGAATTTAACGTAATTAGGTCGCACGGGTATGGAAGGGCACTCCTGCCTACCTATTAATAGGTAGGGAAATTTAATATATTTTTTTTTATACTATTAGTTTGTTAACCTTAGCCCGTTAAAGACCAGTGGGATCTTTTGGTACCATGTGTTCAGAGTAAAATATGAGGTAGTGTTCCTATAGTGAGAACCGGTTTATTGACATTCCTACGTTGGCAAGACTTAGACCGTATTGTGCCAGCCATTTATCAGTTTGTGAGAAGGGTGAGGGTGGTATTTGGTGGAGCCCAAAGTTGGTAGAAATAATTATGTCAGGGGTTACCCTTGATAATGATTATTTTTGTTTATTTCTTCCGGGGATGCGATTTATTATTGACAGTGCCCATGTCAGTGACAGTCGACACGACATGTATGCGATGCTTAATTGCATGACATTTATATCCGGACCGCGCTGTATGCCGCCAAAGTTTGGCGGTACCAAATGAACCCACTGGTCCTGAGCGCTGGCCGCGTAGGGGAGACTGGGTGCGTGCGTGGAAGTATGCTTCTGTCTTTTCGTTGGCGAACAATTTGGTGCTGGTGCGCGTAGGAATCGTCAAGTTCAGCGCTATGTCATGAACAATGAAACAGTGTGTATCTGCGAGCGAAGAGATGGAAATGATCGGCGACATCTATCTGGAAGAAGGAGATGAGTTGACTGCCGTAAACGTGCCACCTGACTGATCTCAGTAATGCAGACGAGCTGAATGACGATGCCACCGGACCAGTAGAAGTGCACGACATTCCTGGCACCCCGGAAGTATAAATCAATCGTGACCTGGATGAACCCGAACAGGCTAACCCTCTAAGTCAAACGTCAGGAGCTGACAACATCCCAGCAGAGGCGACGCAAGGAGAAAGCATACTAGTGTGGCGGCATGTTTCACCCGAGTACACCATATGGGAGAATGCGTGCGATTCGGCTCGATGCACCTCCCGTCAGAACATCACTGAATGGATGTATACCAGTGGAGATCGTGGAAGAGCTGCTGATACCGGATATATTTCAACACATCCAGACGGAGACTCTGCGGTACTCTCTACATGTGAAAATGACCCGCTATTCTTGATAGATGACAGCGACCTGAATATGTTCACCGGGATTCTCGTCTTCTCTGGACTTGTCTCGCTGCCAAGTGAAAAGCCCTGCTGGTCAGCGGCAAATAATCTAGCCCATGACATAGTTTGGAAGGCTATGCCACGCAGCAAGTACATGCAAATAAAACAAGATCTTCAATTCCAGTGCAACTCGAGGAAGCAGACCAGCACGGATTGAGCTTACAAGGTCCAGCCATTGATTTACTTCAAACCAGCGACCATTTGTTTGCCCCTCCCCAAGCGCCAAACGGCGGCGAGTATTGCAAACAAACCCAAAGTGCCGCATCCCGAAGTTTTGAAAACGATACTAAATGCACATGAGCAGATAGGTATGGAACATCTCAATCCTCTGTAGCATGGCTTTTACAAATAGACATGTGTAGACAGTAAACTAGTCGGATGTATCACATGTTAGCTTGAAATATTAGAGGTCTTCAACTTCAGCAATTAATTGCAGCGCAAAAAACCGTAAATCGCTGTGAAACCAATCCGATAAAACAGGCAGCGACGCCTACTATTTCATTTCTGGATGTTTTTTTCCATTCAAAATAAGTTTTAGATTTAATGCTTTTCCGAGGTGTTTACTCCGGCCGCACCGCGGCGCCAGTAGTTAAATGCCCGCGCTTGGCGCACGATACATCGGCCGAATCGAAGCATTGCTGGCATGGATGGATTCAATATCAGCTCGCCTCGGGTTTCTCCGGTCCATGGGTGAAATCACTTGGGGGGGGGATGGGAGACATGTACCTCCCCAAATTTCTGAAGTGTCTATTTGCCCTACTCAATTTCCATCATGCCCCCCCAAAGCCTAAACCATGAAAATACCTATGTATTATCGCCGCAAATTCTACTAAAGCATTTATTTAGTGATATATGTAGATATATATATAGCTATATATATATATATATATATAAATATATATATACATGTATGTATGTATGTATATATATATATATATATATATATATATATATATATATATATATATATATATATATATATATATATATATATATATATATATATATATATATATATATATATATATATATATATATATATATATATATATATATATATATATATAATAGATATATATATATATATATATATATATATATATATATATATATATATATATATATATATATATATATATATATATATATATATATATATATATATATATATATATATATATGCATATGTATATATAAGATAAGATAATTACAAAACAATACTAGAAACCGATCTAGCTAATCAACGGGTTTCACAGGCTATTTGTCGTCACAAAATCTCCGAGTGGTAAATCAGCAAGCATTAGAAATTTCTGTTTCCAGACCATTTTTGAATGACATGAACCATAAACATGTTGTGTTTTCGCTTGGGCGGAGAATTGTGCTTTGCGAAGCACGAAGTTTGCATCATCGCAAGGTCTTATACGTCTTAGGTTGCCTTCTCCTGATCATATATCGCTATATCCTGAACAGACGTGACTCTGGGTGTCCTTGTGTATCTTCAAGGTCATGGATGGGCGTTTAGGGCAGCCTTAAGGATGTACGCTAAGTTACGTCGTATTCATATTCGTATCTGGCGACGAGTTCGCCAGAGACGTATTCGTATTCGTATTCGCATTCAGCGATGGGTTGATGTTCATACGAATCAATTGCCACAAATGCTTCTGCCTGTACTGAACACGCTGCAAGCAACTACATATGTCTCACATGACCACTTTTAAGGTCAAGGTCCAACGCAAACCGGTTTCTTCGGTCCCCGCTTTTAAAGAAAAAAAGATTTAAATAAATAAATGAAGAAAACAAATGCGCAAAGGCGTATTGGCGTTTTTTTTCTCGGTTTTCGAGGTGAATTTAAAAATTTTTGCCTGAAACCTTTTTTGCCCATATCTGCTATAAAGCGATAGCCGTGGTGAACACTCGTATTGCATTTCAAACATGCATTTGAGCATGTGAAGGTCATAATTTAAGTAGGTTTCTTATTGACCTTTTTTTTTTTCCCCCCCAAAAAAAAACATTTCAAACCGTGATATGAGGCCGAACTTCAAGGTCAAAGGTTAGTTTCTTTCCACTTAAAAGGAGGCCACATCTTAGCTGCCTGCAACATCCGTTCCTGCGACAAATTTTCCACCTGTTTTTTTTTCTTGAGCGACAAACCTCAGCATTTAATGGACGTCGGCTGCACTTTCGGAATTTAGGCAATGTTTTTGTAGCTTCTGACAAGTATCTTGACTGTACAATATCAATGATCAATGCACAGGGCTGGAAGAAGCCCACTTCATACTAACGATCAGGCTAGAAATGACAAAACACCTCGCCGCAGTCTCGGAATTATAGACAAGCTAAAGCTAGAGCAGTATTTAAGTACTGGCGACGTGCCTGCCAGATTGCAATGGGACAACACTGAAAAACCCATTTGCAAAAGTTCCACGCATCCCATTCCCCTGCTGTGCGAATGTCATAATTACCAAAACTATGACTGTCTTTGTCCCAAGAAGTCTCGCCGGGGCCCCAGAAAATGACGCTGTGGCCCAAAAAGACTGGTCAGGCCACTGAATATCACGCTGGGGCCCAAAAGGTCGAGACGAACCACCCGAAAATTGCGCTGTGGTCCCCAAAAGGTCTGACCGGGTACCCTGAAAATTACACTGGAGGCCTCATAAGTTCGCATATGCGCTCCTAAATATCATGCTGGATGCCCCAAAAGTCGTGCCGGGCACCTTGATAATCACGATGGGGGCCAAAAAAGGCTGAACCCCTAAAAATCACGCTGCAGTCCAAAAGATCGGGTCGGGGCCCTGAAAATCGTACTGGGGCTCCCAAAAAGTGGAGCCAGGGTTCATGAAAATCACGCTTGGGCTGCAAAAAGTTCGCGCCTGGGCCATGAAAATCACGTTGGGGGCCAAAAAATGTCGTGCCAGTTTTTTTAAAATCGCGACGAGGACCCCAAGAGGTCGGGCCGGGGACTCTGAAAATCACTCTGAGCCTGGCGGTACCAAAAAGTTGCGCCCGGTCCTCTGAAAATCACGCTAGGGGCTCGACAGGTTGCACCAGGGCCCCAAGAGTCTCATCGGGACCACCCAAGAAAATGAAGCCGGGAAAACGAGAGTAAGAAGTCCTGACGTGGAAAGTCATTCCGGAGCCTCACAAATAGCTCCAAAAACCTCCAAAACATGTCGGGCCACCAAAAACGTGTCGAGGCCACTAAAACTCGCAATGGAGATCCCAACAAATGAAGACGGGGCCCAAATATTGCACTTAGACTCAAAAAAGTCGCGTCGCTGCCATTGAAAGTCACATTGGGGGCCCAAAATGTCCTGCCGGAGCCCAAAAAGTCGAAGCCGGCTTCAAAAACATCAATCCCTACACGGAACGTCACTCTGCGGCTAGAGCAATTGCGTGAAAGACCCTAAAAACGCGTCGGACTCCGGAAAAGAAGCGTGCTGGGGCACGACAAAGATGCACCGGGAGCCCCGAGAATCGTACTGGGGCCTACAAATATCGCGCATGGGACTTACACAAACTAGAACTCGACCCCAAAAATCGAAAAGGGACTCATAATCGAATCGATTCGAGCAAATAAAAAAATCCGAACAGATCCTGAAAAATAATTATTCGAAGGGCTATTTTTTGCTACATTGAAGGGTGCCATCGACTGAAGAAAAACTCGTTGAGCAGCCGCAGTGGTGTACCAAAGAGGAAAATGTCCCCCGCCTCCTGAAGGCGTGGGCTGACAAGAATCGCGCCGGGTCCCCAAAACTAGTTCTTGGGCTCCATAAATTCGTGTCGGGGCCCCGAGAATTCGCGTAAAGGCTGTACATAAATACAGCTGGCACCAAAAAAAAACTTGCACCAGGCCGAAAATTTGCGCCGGAGCCCGACAAAATCGCGCTGTTGCCCAGTGAAGTGCAACGCTCCCCACGAACTCGCGCCGAGCTCCCAAGTATCATGCTCGGGACCCAAGATTCCCGTCGGTAGTCCGAGAAAATCTGGTCGGGCATCGAAAATTCCCTTCGGGTCTCCAAAAAAGTGACGCCGATGGCGTTAAATAAGTACAGCATGACAACAGATATTTAATTGGGGCCCGAGGAAAATAAAGCAGGAGCCCTCCAAAATAAGGCGAAATTCCGAAAAATATATATGTCCGAGTCAGGGAAATCGCTCCGGAGCCATACACATACCACCAGATGCCTAAAAAAATATCATACGGCCCAAAAAACATACTGGAGCTCGACAGATCGCGGCTTGACACAAGAATATGGTGCCGGGGGCCCGAAAAATAACGCCGGGACTCGGACTTAAAAATCAGAAGGTACCAAAAATTGCGTCGAACCCAGAAAGCCAGCTTCAGATCCCGCCGGAATTACGCGTTTGGGCCCGAAAAGTCGCGCCGGGACCCAGAGAAATCATACCAGAGCCTCTAAAATCGTGCTGGATCCGACAAATGTGCGTCGGGAGCCCAAATTAAATACAGCGGGACCTTAAGAATACAACGGGAGGCCGAAAATGCACCGGGTCCTCCAAAGTGTGCCGAGTATCGCAAGTTGCGGCAGGTCCCTAAAACATGTACTGCAGCTCTAAATAAGCACACCGGGAGCTTTAGAAAAACACCACGGAGTCCATAAAAGCACACCGGGGCCATGAGACCGAATCGCGGGACTCAAGAACAGGCTGGGACCTCAAAGCACCACATGACCATAAAAAGGAACAAAAAGACTGGACACCAAATATACACATCGTGATCTTAAAAAACGCTCCGGTACTTTACAAAAATATCGTCGGTGCACGAAAAGCAGCAAAACTTAAAAAAGAGCCGAATCTCTAAAATGTACCAGGACCTTAATAAAAATTTGCTGGAGCCCTAGAACATATCCGTAGACGACGAAAAATGCAACGGGTCCAAAAAAGAACTCCTGGGTAGGACCACGGTTCGGTAGCGAATCTGGGGGCGCATTTAACCAAAGAGATGCGGTGTATCAAACCCCAGCGGGTATCCATATTTTTTACAACCAGCAAATGTGGGAAGAGGAGAACTAACCATCGAATTAAATTCATCGCACTTTCAAAGCGAACCCCATACCAAGCATTCCACACATCAAATATGGCACAAGACTATCATGTGGAAGCAATTAGTAAAACGTAGGAGGCCTAGCAGAAACCGGAAAATCGTGAAAATCACGAAGTGTGGCAAATGCGATGAATGCGCAACGCGGGTGTGCAAGTGCAGGAGCGTTGGCGTTTTGGCGATCAAGCGTCATAAACCGAAATGCCTGAAATTGGAAAATTTTACATTTACAAGTGATTTGTTACTGGTGTAATTTCAGCAGTGTCGGGTGACTTACCAAGGGACACCAAGGGTTAGAGTTAAAATCCGGTGACTCAGAGACGATGGTGGTAGATTGGGCCGTTCCACAGGAAATTAAGTTGGTCACTAATAATTATATTTAAAGAATATAAAATGTGCCCCTTTGAAAAATAGTGGTAGGAATCCGGGGATTTATTTGAATGGGGATAGTTGACCCCCCTCCAAATCGGTTCCCCCTAGCGCGAATCCTAGGTACTCCAGTTATATATATATATATATATATATATATATATATATATATATATATAAAGACATAAAAGACATAAAAGATCAGTGCAACTATGAGCCACAAGTGCCCTTCTTGGTTGCACTTTGGACACTGAACCAGTTGCCCACCAAATCTGTCGATCAACCCTCCCTGGAATGCAGAAAAACAAGCCTCCTATTCTGATAATGATTGTCTATGCCGTTTTTAAAGATGTTCAGTGTGTTGCTACTGACAATGGTTCCTGGCAGCTGGTTCTAGTGTTCTACTACCCTGTTGGTGAAGAAAGACTGTCTTAACCTTGTCCTGCTGTGATTAACTTTAATTTTGGATTGATGACCTCTAATTGCATCATTTCTGTTAAGTTCAAACATTTCCCTGAGATATCCCTGTTCCTGACCATGGACAAATTTAAAAACCTCGATGAGATCTCCTCTCAGCCTTCTATATCTAAGTGAAAACATATTCAATTTCTTCAATCTTTCCTCATATGCCAGGTTGCCTATACCATTAACCATTTTTGTTGCCCTCTTTTGTACTCTCTCTAAAAGCCAACAATCTTTCTCGTAACTCGGGGACCAATCTTGGACACAGTATTCCAAATGTGGCCTAACATATGCACAGTAAAGCTTCCTGATGACCTCCTCACTTTTGTATGACATTTTTCCCTGTATTGCCCCAAGCATTCTTAGTGCCTTCTTCCTGGCTTCTTTAGTCTGTTCTGATGCCCCAAATTTTGTATTCAAAATAACACCTGAGTCCTTCTCCTGCTGAGTCACAGATAGTACTTGGCCACCCATCAAGTATGGAGCCTTCATATGCTGCCTACCTACATGCATGACTTTGCACTTATCAAAATTAAACTTCATTTGCCATTTTTCGGACCACTTCACAAGCTCGTCGAAGTCTTTCTGCAGCAAAACCTGCTCATTGTGCCCTATTATTGCCCTAAAGATCTTCAAATCATCTGCAAATTTCAAAACCTTACTGCTTAGGCCATATTCAATGCTATTCACATATATAATGAACAATAGTGGCCCCAGTACCGACCCCTGGGGGACTCCACTAAGAACATTTTGCCATGATGACTTTGTACGATTTAGCATCACTCTCTGCTGTCTATCTGAAAGCCACAACTCTATCCATTTTAGGATGCTACCTGCAATACCATGGACCTGAAGCTGCATCATTAACCTTTTATGGGGTACCTTGTCAAAGGCCTTACTAAAGTCAAGATATGCTACATCAACCTGATTTCCCTGATCAAATTGTTCTGTAGAAAAATTCAAAAAGTCCAAGAGATTTGTGAGACACGATCGCCCTTTTCTAAACCTATGTTGAGTATCTTGAATCAATCTGTCTCATTCGAGAAAACTAACTATTCTATCTTTGATAATTGATTCGAGTACCTTGCAGACTAGGGATGTGAGGCTTACTGGCCTATAGTTTTCAACTTTCCCTCTTTCTCCTTTCTTGAAAATAGGAACTACATTTGCCCTTTTCCAATCTGTTGGAATTTCATTTTGTGAAACTGATCTACAAAATATTATACTAAGTGGAATTGCCAGTTCCTTTTCAGCTTCCCGCAATACCCTAGCATAAATCCCATCAGGTCCTGCTGCCTTGTTTGGCTTTATTTTTCTGATATAATTGAAAACAACATCACTATCAATGAAATCAACATCGTATATCTGATCACCTGTCACTGAACTGTGGTTCACGGTTGGCAGATTAGTCACATCCTCCACTGTGAACACTGATTTAAACTGCTTGCTCAGCTCCTCAACCATCTCACCATCCTCACTCAATATAGTCCCATTTACTTCCAGTGGACCAATTGTGCTCGAAACTTTACTTAGCTTGTAGAAACTAAAGAACTTTTTACTGTCCCCATTACATCCCCAATTGGATTTGGCTAGGAACTGTAGTTCCTAGCCAAATCCAATTATTTTGCTCGCTTTGCTGCTCTGGTTTTCTGCTTCACAGCATTTCTAGCTTTTTGATACGACCTTAGATTTACGATATTTGAAGCTTCCTTAAATACTCTAAATGCATCTTTCATAGCCTTAATTGCTTTCCTCAAATCTGGTGTAAGCCATGCTGGCTTTCCTACCCTTCTTTTGCGCCTTTGCTTTTGGGGGACATGTCTAATCTGAATTTCCATCAAGTAAGATTTGAACTTTTCCCACATTTCACAGGCATTTAAATCAAAGAATTCGTCTTCCCATTTTATGGCACTTAAAGCCTCTCTCATGCAGTCAAAATGAGTATATATCCTCCGTTCTGGGCTCGATTACTTACCGCCTTGCCATCGTGCCATACCTGGAGGACAGCCTGACCGCCAACCTCGCCACGGAAATCGGGACCCTCCGACCGCCTAGCCGGCGCGAGGATATCAGGTGGCAGGCCGGAGGGGAGGTCTGACAGGCGATCACTCTTTCGAGACATGTCAATGGGAAGCCCGCCGGTGACTCAGACTTACACACTTGCGGCAGTACAGCCACAAATCGGCAGACCGGCTGTGGCAGTGAAAGGGTTAATGAGACAAGGACGGGTGGGACGCACGTCGCAGCCTTCTGAAATCCAAGGTAACATGTGGTGGCTATATGTTTCCGAAAACATTCTTACTATTTTATAATTTGCCTGGGGGAGTAACTTTTTTAGGCGTGCCGGACCATGAAGGTCATTTGTGCCGCCTTTAACACTCGCACGTCCGGCGGTCCGCGCCAACTTCGCATGTCCGGGGGGGGGGGCAGATGTCTGCCCCCCTAAGATCTCGAGAACTATGCTAGGTAGCGACAAACGGAAAACGGCTTTGGATAGCTGGTGACAAGCTCTATCGCAAGTATTTCGGTCATTGTCTCGCTCAGGTCAATATTTAGGTCGCTGGGTCATCATATGTCAAATTTGACCAGATCGGGTGGGACCCTCAGATATTGGCACATATCTCAGGACCTGTAACAGATAGAAACAAACTGCAAATGCTATTCGACAGCCCTTGAAATGTGCTATCGACATACGCTGGGTAATTTAAGGTCAGGTCAACAGATTGGTCACCGAAACAATGACCTCAGGTCAAGGTCATGGGGTAGAGTAGGGAGGTCATGTACTATATCAATCGATACGTATTGGCGATACAAGCACAATGACGGTAATTTCAGCCTTCTAGCTCAATGCATTGCGATATAATGCGCCGAAATGTGCTAGTGATTTCAGGTGACCTCAGCTGACCTTGGTGGGGCTACTGTAGGGGGTCCGGGCCACGTCGGGCTGGGCGGTGTCGGAGCGGGCTCTGGGGGGCACTGGGCGGCACTGCCGGGTGGGTGGGTCGCTGTGCGGGCGACTGCGGCCGACCGCCGCCGGCGGGCCGGCTGGTTGGTTGGTGCCGTGTATCCCCCTCGCCCACCGCTTCTTCAACCGCTCCGACATCCTACCAACCTTGCCGCGGCCCGTCGCCACCACTACACGAATTTATATAGCGAGGCCAGGCTCCTATCCACACCACATACGCCCGTGAGTGCGCCCGGCTGGTCATGTAGCGAGGAGGGGTTGTGGGCTTCGGGTGTGACGTGACACTGATTGATGGCCATGATAGAGGTACACGACCTGGGTACTGCCACCACCGCCGGCACTCGTCCATTTACAGGACCCACCCGTGTACCCCCAGACAACAACACATCCACCATCCACTCACCCCCCCCCGGCAACACACAGCATCGACGTTCTCGGGGCAGCCAGATGCAAGCAGGGCCCGGGTAACATCCGGTACAATTTTGGCAGTGAGGTTTCTGACAGCTGAATACTTGCGTTGAAATCGAACCAATTCCACTGGTCCTTAAAACTACCCCTTTAAACATGTATGCAACAGTCACTCGCTCCTTTCATTCCCCACGATCATTCGGTCCCTAATAATACCAAAACGAGTTCGCCCACAATTTTCCCCTCCAGTGTTACGCAAGCATTTAGCGAGTCGTATTCCCTTTCACTGGGGACTTGGTTAGTCCCGAATGCATATTAATTACCCGCTCCGAGGCCTACTTGTAAACGGCTGACGCGACTCTCCTGATTGCATAATTTGTATCTATTGACGTTACTGCCTTAAGGCTTTGCAACACTGGGCGGTGGAACTTTCCCTGGGCTTCTGTGCTGTCTTATAACTGAACTCAGGTATCAATGGCCGCCAAGCCTTACCCAATCGACGCCATGCCTGGTCTTACACGTTGAGGACTTGCGACCAGTTTCACGTATCCCACGGGTGGACACGGATCCCTACCACGTTGGGTACGTCCCCTGATCGTCGTTATACCCTAGCCGGCCCTACCCCTTCAGCCCCGGGACTTACGGCATGCCAAACCAGTCCGGTGCATCCCCCATCCTCTGTACCATCCGTGCCCACGTACAGCGAACGGAGGCGGACACATTACCCGGCAGTGTTTTGCCTATATATCCTATTGTCCGGCGCCGAACTTCTGGCGAACGCAATGTGGGGCCCCCTCTAGCGGGCCCTCCCACATGCATACCATGCTCGCCCCCTCATCTGCGCCCTTGGGTCACAAAGGCCAGTGGGATTTTGCGGTCAAGAGATACCTGAGCCCAGTTACCAGTTACCACTTGAATAGCGCCCACGAGTAACAATCAGGACAGTTTCGCCATTGCGCCCTTTCGTCGTGCCCCCCCTTGAGGAAGGGAGGGTCAAAGGCCCCTCACGGTCGACGCCCGAGGACATATCGCCCATAGGAGGGCAGCTGGCAGACTGTCTCTCTCGCTCGCTCTGCGGGGGTCGTCAATCTCTTCTCTCGTCCATCCCCTATCTCCGTAAATTCGCACGAGTGAAAAGAGACAGAATCAGACATCCACATTTTACATTTATTGCTACGCTAAAATAGAAAAAAAAGAAAGGAAAGACATTGAAATACACCTGGGACACCAACTATTTCTATTTACACACAAAACACACACACACACATCACACCCCCCCCCACACACGGAAGACGCCAGCGCCGGTGGGGTTGGTGACGCTGTGACGGTGGTGGTGGAGGGTGAGGATGCATGACGCCGAGCATCACTCACATGGCGATGGTGGGTGGCAGGTGGCCTCGGCTGAGAGCTTCTTCTCCTCCATCCGAAAACTCAGCCATCTTGCCACCGCCGCCGTCTGAGAATTCCCTCCGTCTCCCTGTCCGGTCTGTCCTGTTCTCCCTCCACCGTGGCGCGCCCATGAGTTTTACTCTCCCTTCATCGCCTCCGGCTTTGGGTACTTTCTCTGTCTCTCTCTCTTCCATTTTCTTTTTGCGAATGTTCCAGGAGGTTCGGCTGCTGCTCCGCTTCCGCCGCGGGCCGGTTCACTCCACCCTTCCCATGTGTCACGCAGGTGCTCGGGACGTGCCCGGCCGCCTCTCGGTTGGCCTTCAAAGCCGCCCGCAGGCCTGCCTCTGGGTCGGTTTTGTTTTTCGCCGGACATGCTGTGCTGGGGAAGGGCGCCCGGCCATGCGGCGGCGCGAAAGCCAGTTTCTGGCCGTCCGACTTTCTTTTGACAAAAATGTAAAACGCGTTACACTACTGAGCAAAAATGTCAGCGATAGCATTGCGAATAGCTTCCAACTACACGCCATAACGGTTGGAGGTCATTCCGAGAGCAAATATGTAACCAGGAAACATTTGTATATTTTTCCATAGGCCTATAATGGGTAAGCCATGGCCACGACCTGACCTCAGGTCAACGCTACGAAAAAAACGTGATATACATATTATAGACCCTGATAAGATCATGACGTGATATAAGTTTGAAATCAATCGCCCAATTATTGTGGGAGTGATGCCACCTAGAACTCGGAGGGACGTTAGGTCACTTCGCCTGACCTGGTGACCTGACTTGAGATGACCCAGGGTCAAACATTTCTGACGATATGCGGAAAAGACCACTGAGCAGCCATGCGAGGTTTGGCCTTGCTAACCCGATTAGTATGGCGACAAAGTAGGAAAAACCGCAGGAGGGGGGGGCAGATATCCGCCCCCCGGACGTGCGCGGGTTAAAGCGAGTACGTTGCATGTCTGTCTATAAAAGCGAGTGCTTGCGATCAAGGTGCAAACAAGTGGACATACGTTAAGGGATTTTTACGTTATAGTTTGTGTGATATTTTAGGTGCTGAAGGCGAGGGCTGGGTTATCTTCCTGATGTCTAACTGGTTTTAATTTTACTTTACTCCTCCACAAAATAATTTGTAGTTTGGGTGGGGGTGGGGTGGGTGGGGGGGGGGATGTTTTGAGTGTCGATAAGTTGATTTTGCCAGGGTGCCGGCTTTAGCCTACTTTTATCGAAGAGCACCGAGGAATCTTTACCGTGCGGACAAGGAGGTAATTATCCACACCGCCTATCACGCCGGCCGCCACGTGTTAGTTGTTAGTAGCGGGTTAGTCTAAGCATACTATGCAGGGTTGTCAGTTGGGTTGTTACGGTGTTTTGCAATTCGACTCTTCTACGTCCGCTGTACCTCTGCGTAGCCGTTTATGTTATGAGTTGCAAGGCAAATCGGCTCTTCTACGTCCAATGGCTCCTCTGGGTAGTCGTTTTACGTTATGATAATTTTTTTTTTTTTTTTTTTTTTAAATGTTTTCCTAAACCAAGTCGGCTCATCTACTCCCAACGGCGCCGCTAGGTAGCCATTTAATTACAATTGGGAAGCAAATCGGCTCATGTACGTCCGACGCCATGCAGGGATGGCTATTTACGTGTATCCTACGAGTGTTTCGAGGTCATGCATTGCGAGTTTATGTGAGTGTTGGTGGTGTGGTGCCAACAGTGCTCCTGCTAGTTTTGTGGCATACAGATATTCAAATAGCAATTGAAAGAGTTCTGGGTGTTTTTCACTGAGAAGCGATGGAGGCGATAGGGTGATACCCTCTCTTTGACAGAATGCCTTAGGTGGTTGTTTTTGAGAGCTAAAGCTACTGCAGTCTAGCAGGATGTGGCCAATGTTTAGCGTGGTGTTGCAGGTGTCACAGTGAGGTGTTGTGTATTGGTCACCCTCTAATTGAGGCTGTGTTAGTTTTGTGCAACCAGTTCTAAGTCTAGTGAGGATGACCTCTTTTTGTCGGTGATATTGATTTGATGTGTTCCATGTGCCTATCGATGGTTTGGTTGCGTCGGTGTGGTTGGATTTGTGTTGCGTTGAGTTGTGTTGTGTCCATGTGTTCTGTTGATGTTGGCGAATGTGGCGTTGTAGGAGTGCTTTGCAATCGTCTACCGAATATTCCACGCTAGGGTAAGTGTACAAAGCTAAGGCTTGCTTTGCGGGCCGGTCTGCTTCTTTGTTACCTGGGATGTTGGCGTGGCCCGGAATCCAGAGGAAGGAAAAGTTCATGTTTACGTTATGGGCCACGACATGTTGGATTCTATCAATGACGTGATGTGGACAGTGGTGGGTGTTGCTAATCGACTGGAGGACGGATTTGGAGGAGAAAATGACTACGGTTCTAGCCTTACGCCTCATGAGAATGGAGATAGCGGCCAGAATGGCCATTGCTTCAGCGGAGTAGATGGAGAAGTTATCCGGTAGACGATTGGAAAGTCTGAGACCTGGTCCAGTGATGCCGATGCCTACCTTAGCCTCGTGTTTCGACCCATCCGTGAATACGAGTGATTTGTGATTGTTGTCATCGGCGAACTTGTGGAAGATGCCAAGAATTTCCGCTGGTGTGATAGTGGATTTTTTCTCTGAGAGCAAGTACTCGACCTTTGGTTGACTGAAAGTCCAGGTGGGAGGTCGAGCTGTAGTGGACGGCATTGCGAGGTTAAGATCTGAGAGAGTCGTGGCAATTTGAATGCTATATGGTGGAAGTTTATGCCCAAATCGGGTCTTGTCGTATCTGTCAGGCGTAAAGTAGCGCTGTGCCGAATTATTTTTCATGGATTTGATTTTGATGTGGTAGCGGCACAGCTGTTGTGTTCTGAAGTGGAGTGGGGGCGTGTTTGAGTCCATTAGAAGACTGGCTATCAGTGTGTTGCTGAGGGCACCTGTGGCTGCTCTGATGCAGCTGTTTTGGATGATTTCTAACTTTCGGCTCTGACTTTCTAAAATGGTGGTAAAAATGATGCTGTTGTATTCTAGGATTGGTCGTATGATTGATGTGTACAGTCGCAGTAGTGTTTTCCTGTCACCGCCCCAGTCTGTGCCTGCAAGTGCACGGAGTATGTTAACGCGCTTCGCGCATCGCTTCGAGATGGAGGTGGTGTAGGTGTTGAAACTGAGTTTTTCGTCTAAATGCACTCCTAAGAACTTGAGGCTTTTCACCCGTTCGATGGCTTTGCCATCGATTTTAAGTAGAGTTTTATGTGTGGGGCGGAGACGACTATATGTGACGGTGGCCGATTTTTCTGCGTACAAGGTGAAGCCCCGGGGGGTAAAGGTTAGTTGGGAGACAGAGAGAAGTTGGGGATTTGGTGTGGGAGGTTTTCCTTCTAGAGTCGCAGGAGTGCTTCTTAGTTAGTTATTTGGGCTTTAGGGCGCGTCGACAACTATGGCCATATTGCGCCCATAACTAAGATATTCATCAAAATACGGTTAGATAAAGTGTCAAGCCTCTCATTGTGGGCACCGCTTAAGTGGTGCTATTGTGCTTTAAATTATACATGTAATGCACATCAGTGTAGAGTATATATTACCGAGAACGATACATCAGAAATTAAGTCCATCAGTTGTCCTGGTTGGACATTGCTAGACTTGTCCGACAGAATATCACTAAGTGAATCTAGCTGTGCAAATCCAAAGTGGCGTCTACGGTCGTCGGCATAAAAAGGGCACAAGATCAAAACTTGGCGAACTGTCAGTGGTGCACGACATCTTGTGCACCGAGGTTTGTCGCCACCGCACAACAGATAGCCGTGAGCGACATAAGTATGCCGCAGGAGAGCTTCTCTAGGGTCCCTGGAGCTCTTCGTGTCTTCACTTCTTCTGCTGCTACAGTTTGTCTTCTGCTCAAACCTTGGACCTTCCTGCTGCTCTTCTTGCTTGCCGACTGCGGGCGTCGATCGTGCTCTGAGAAGAGCGTGTCTGATCTCAACGCCCGCGTGTGTTGTTGTTGATGCCTATTGTTGCCTAATGCCTATTGCCTATTGTTGTTGAAGCCTATATGATTAAATTGCCTATTCGTTGCATGTAGTTATTCGTTTGTATTTCCTGTAGTTTGGCGGCCGCATGGCGTGAATCACGAAGAGAATCGTTCACATGCCGCAATAGCTGGCAGGCTCAGCCGATCTCGCAGACACCAGAAAGCTACTGGAAGAGGTAATCGATATTTCCCCCCCCCCCCCCCGACTCCTTCTTGAGGAGTCAGGAGTCCTCTCCTCCTCCTTCTTGCTATTTGTGTATTTGCTTTTTCGCCGCATATATTTTGTTGTTTACATTGTCCAGTCTGGCGACTACGTGACCATAAAATAAACATATGGACTTGCCAGTTGTCATTGTGATGGCGTGGGAGGGAGTTGTGGAAGGGCAGAAATGTTGTTTTGTGCCAATTTCCTGAACGTACGACAATTAACTAGCATGAACAAATAGTACAAAAGGTACTGATCAGGTGATAGAAGCACAACACATGAACAATTAAGCAATTAAAACTGGACACACGATAAATAAAAATGCGTGTCCATTCGGTTTGGCCGCACGAAATTCGAGCACATATGAAAGTTAAGGCTTGCTTGTTGGGCTCGTGAACTGATATGTCGTGAATTTGTGAACTTAAAAGATTCCTTGAACATTTCCAATTCACTTCAGATGCATCTATACGTTGAGTACCAATCTGAACAACTTCAATTTGACGATATCGTTTGCCCGTCAGGCATTTCATCAAAGCAATACGACGTACTGATTGCCTACAGCGGACTAACCCATGAGCGAAGGCCGTACCATTGGACCGTACTTTTTACATACCTTTTTACCCTTTTACCGTACATTTTACCTACTTTGGACGTACCTTTCTCTCCCCTAGGGAAGTATTAAGGGACGAGTCATCAATTATTCAATCGGGACGGCTCTTCCGTTTCCTATCAGAAATAAAGCTGTATGCGATTCATGCCCCTCATTAACTCGCTTTTGCACCTGACATGAGGATAGTAGCACGGCATGATGTCCTACGTACATCGACCTTTCCACATGCAGTTGTCTCGTCGACTGACCTTCATTCATATGCCATCGTCTGAATGACGATGATATAGGCGCTGCATGACCGACACAGTCGATGCTCCCATGAACTCCAATAACCAACCTATCGGTAATGGGGGACCTTGAACTTTGTGAAGTTTAATAAGGCAAACTATAAGACTTACATAAATACGATTTAAATATGTTTTGTTAAGCGAACTTTTATATCACCCTTCTTTATCTCATTGTTCGATCCCCCGTAATTTTCCAATGGGAGACAACTTACTCAAAATCCGTCAGTGATTTCGAGTAAGTTTTGCGACTATTGCGATCAGACGCAACAGTTGTGCAGTTAGATGTCGGACGGATAAGCCAGTTGAAGTGACGGACCGCCGGAGGACGACCACCATCTGTCATTCGAGTGTCGTCTGCCTGACATGCCTTCCTCCTTCCAAATCGTGTCGGACCGACCCCATTTCTAGTACAAGCCACGGCCTCCTCAGCCTTATTTCACTTGGCTGAAAGGAGCGACCCACCATTACGGCCAACGTTTGTCTCCATTCTCGATGGCAATCAAAATACAAAATACCCCGATTGGTCCGTGAGAACACCCACCTCTTCTACTTTCTCATTTCAAGTTTACTACCCAGAAACCCTACGCATAATTTTAGTACGAATCCCTCTTAAACCTCTAGAACTTTAGTACGAGTTGATATTAAAATCCCGTTCCTCTCTTAGGACGTATACGTACTCGAGGATGAGTCGGTAAAAGTTCTCGAAGATTAGTTGGGTACGATGCTAAGGGTATTTAACGAGTAAACGCTGCAAACATTTGACCTACCCTAATGGGATGGTCCGGGGCTGTGGCTCGTTCGCTTCCTCCTAGCTAGTGTTGTCGGAGCGACTAGAACGGGCGGGGGGGGATTTTTTTAAGGCGTTCCGGACCATAAAGGTCATTTGCGTTGACTTTAAAGCGAGTACGTCACATATCTGCCTTTAGAGCGGGTGCTTGGAAGTAAAGAGCAGGCAAGCGTACATTTACGTTAAGGGAGGTTTACGTTATAGTTTGTGTGATGTTTTAGATGCTGAAGGCACCTAAAACCTTGGTGGGGGACATCTCCCTGATGTCTAAATGGTTTTAGTTTTACTTTGCACCTTCGCAAGATAATTTGTAGTTTGGGTTGGGGTGTATTGACAGTGACGAGAAGTTGATTTTCCCAGGGTGTCGGCTTTAGCAGTTTAGCGTATCCATCTCTTCTCGAGGAGCACCGAGGGTTCTTTACCATGCGAACAAGCAGGCAATTGTCCACACCACCTATCACGCCGGCCACCGCGTGCTAGTTGTTAGAAGCGGGTTAGTCTAGCATGCCATGCAGGACTGTCAGCTTGGTGAGTATGGTGTTTTTCAATTCGGCTCATCTACGTCCGCTGCACACTCGGTTTCGGTGGGATGTTCGGGGGTACCCTTAGCATGGCTGGCTCACTAGGAACGTAGGCTGTGACGCTACACACCAAAAATTACTGGTAGGCTGCGCCGTTTCACAGTTATGAGTTGCATGACAGTCTACCAGCTTCGCCACCGGCCAGCGTCCGAGCCATAGGAATTCGCGTTTGTGGTCGTCACGCGACCATTTGCCCTGCAGCCATGCAGTGGTAAACACGGGTCTTCCCTGTTCTCGCCTTGCATTCCTCTGTCGGCGAAACAACATTGGCAGTTAAACGAGCAGGTTACTGGACTTCTGTCGATAAGCAACAATTGATAGCTGCGAATTTCTGACTGCAGCAACACAGAATGAGCAGGAAAGGTTGGAAAAAGCTCAGTTGCAAAGATGTAGCGAAAGGAGATGGGAGGTTTATGATGTCAATGAAGTATTCTCTGGCCCCAAAAATAATAATAGAATGTCCAACATTTATACGTTTTAGAAATGTAGTTCGAACTCTTGCTGGGGTGGCTTTATGAACCAGGATCCAATTGCTAAGAAGAGCTGGTTTCGTGAACCTTGGCCATGATTCCATGAATTACAGTTTTACAGTCTAAATTTGGCAAAGCGCTTCACGTGCCGTCAATACATCGACACGGCGACCCCGGCACCTCGCTCTCGACCTTATCGTGCCAATTGCCAACTGACCCTCCCAGCCGTGGACTAAAAGCGAGCACGCGAAGCGACTCAAACCCAGCATTGCCAGGACAGCGGAGACTGGTGCACGACAGCGCTCTAGCCAACTGAGCTACCGAGGCGGCAAGTCACAGGGAGGCACTTGCTTGCTTAATTCAGATTCATTGGCGAGTCAATTAGTTACTTAATTAAATTGCATCTACTTCATTGAGAATCACATGTTTTAGGGCGCAAGGAATGTGTTGCATGAAATCATATTATGTATTGCATATGTTGTGCACTATACTGCAAGCGACATATTCAGAATTCCGTGGGGATAAAGTATTTCTTCACGCTGATACCATCCAACTATTTTACCATACAAAGATTTTACTTTATATTACTTCACATAAAGTAAAATCTTTGTATGGTAAAATAGTTGGATGGCATAAGCGTGAAGAAATACTTTACTCCCACGGAATTCTGAATATGTCGCTTGCAGTACAGTGCACAACATATGCAATAAATAATATGATATCATGCAACACATTCCTTGCGCCCTAAAACATGTGATTCTCAATGAAGTAGATGCAATTTAATCAAGTAACTAATTGACTTGTCAATGAATCTGAATTAAGCAAGCAAGTGCCTCCCTGTGACCTGCCGCATTGGTAGCTTAGTTGGCTAGGGCGCTGTCGTGCACCAGTCTCCGCAGTACTGGCAATGCTGGGTTCGAGTCGCTTCCCGCGCTCGCTCTTAGTCCCCGGCTGGTATGGTCAGTTGGCAATTGGCACGATAAGGTCGAGAGCGAGCTGCCGAGGTCGCCGTGTCGGTGTATTGACGGCACGCTAAGCGTTTTGCCAAATATCTACTGTAGAACTGCAATGGGGTGATGTAGAACTGATCGGGTGATGCGGCCAGGGCTCAAGCAAGGTCTGTTTTGCAATTGGATCCTGGTTTATAAAGCCACCACAGCAAGAAATCGAACTAAAGTTCTAAAAAGTGTAAAAGTTACAAATTATGTTATTATTGTAGGGTAGGAGAATCCTCCGTTGACATCATATAATTCCCCTCTCCTTTTGCTCCATCCTTTCCAACCGAGCTCCTTCCAACACTTCCAGCTCATTCTGTGTTACCGAAGTCCGAAATCCACAGCGATCAAACGCTGCTTGTCTGCAGAGGTCGAGCGGTGGACCGCTCGCTGAACTGCCAATGTTGTTTGGCCGACTGAGGAATGCAAGGCGGGAACAGCGTGGACCCGTGTTTCTCACTGCATGGCTGCAGGGCAAATGACCACCTGACGACCGCACAAGCGAATACCTACGGCTGACCAGTGGTGAAACTTGTGGACTGTCACGCAACGCATAACTGTAAAGCGGCGCAGTCTACCAGTAATTATTAGTGTGGAGCAGCACAGCCTACGTTCCTAGGGGTCAGCCATAGTTAAGGGTACCCCCGAACATACTTCCGAAAGCGAGTGTACCTCTGGGTAGTCGTTTTACGTTATGACTTGCAAGGTAAATTGGCTCATCTACGTCCGATGGCTCCTCTGGGCAGTCTTTTTAAGTTATGCTATTTTTATTTTTGTTCTCCTAAAGCAAGTCGGCTCATCTACGTCCGACGGCACCGATAGGTAACCATTTATTTCTAATTGGGAAGCAAATCGGCTCATGGACGTCCGACGCTATTCCGGAATGGCTATTTACGTGTTCCCTACGAGTGTTTCGCGGACATGCATTGCGTGTTGAAGTGAGTGTTGGTGGTGTGGTGTCCACAGTGCTCCTGCTAGTTTTGTGGCGTACCTATATTCAGATAGCAATTGAAGGAGTTCTGGGTCATTGAAGGAGTTCTGGGTTCTTGTCACCGATAAGTGATGGAAGCGACAGGGTGATGCCCTCTCTTTGGCAGAATGCCTCGAGTGGTTGTCTTTAAGAGTTAAAGCCACTACAGTCTAGCAGGATATAGCCTATGCTCAATGTGGTGTTGCAGGTGTCGCAATGAGGTGTTTTATATTGGTCACCTTCTAGTTGAGGCTATGTTAGTTTTGCGAAACGAGTTCTAAGTCGGAGACAGGACAAAGAGGATGACCTCTTTTTCCTGTCTCCGCCCCAGTTTGTGCTTGCAAGTACACGGAGTATGTTGACGCGCTTCGCGCATCGCTTCGAGATAGAGGTGGTGTGTGAGTGTTTGTGTTCGTGTTGAAGCTAAGATTTCCACTAAATGTACTAAAAAAACTTGAAGCTCTTCACTTGCTCGATGGCTTTGTCATCGAATTTCAGTAGAGTTGTGGGTGTGGGCGGAGACGGCTATATGTGATAGTGGTCGATTCTTCTGCGTACATGGTGAAGCCCACGTTTTGCACTCTTTGCAATGTGGTCTAGACCTGCTTGAATTTTTTTCTCAGCTTTTAGGAAGCATTTGGACGTTGTCCAAATAGCTATGTCGTCCGCGAAAAGTGAGTATTGAAGTGAAGTGTATGTGTCATCAGCAAGTATGTCGTTGATTATGATGATGAGGCTCGGTGAAAGCACGCCCCCTGCGCCAGGCCCTGCTCCTGAGTTGTGGTGTTTGATGTGACACTGCCGCATCTATCTTAAGAGTCCTGTCTCTGAGGAAGCTGAGAATGAAGTGTGCCATGTGTCCGGTTGGCCTATCTTGTGGAGTTTGTGTGTCGGTGCGAACTTACGTACTCGGGCGAATACGGCAGTGATGTTTAAGTAGGCAGCTATTGTTGTTCGTTTGATGCGTAGACCACTTTTGATGTCATGCACTAGTGTAATGACTAGCTCAGTTGGCTAGAGCGCTGGCCTGCATTGGTCTCCCCTGTCCTGGCAACACAGGGTTCGAGTCGCTTCGCGCGCTCGCATTTAGCCCCCGGCTGGGAGGGCCAGTTGGCGGCTGGCCCGATAAGGCCGGGGACGAGCTACCGGGTGGCCGTGTCGGTGCATTGACGGCACGTTAAACTTTCGGTCAAAATTCTGCCGTTGAACTGGAATTCATGGATCGGGTGGTGAGGCCAGGGTTCACGCAACAAGCTCTGCTTAGCAATAGGACCCTGGTTCATAAAGCCACCCCAGCAAGAACTCGGATTAAATTTATTTTTAAAAAAAGAAGAAAAAAAAGAGATTGTCTGTAGTTGATTTTTGACGCTGAAAGCCGCACTGAACTTCGTCGAGCAGGTCGTTGTGTTCCAGGAAATGCCTCAATCGTGTGCTGACCATGCGCTCGACCAGCTTGCCTGCGCAGCTAGTTAGATGGGTCTATAACCTTTTAGGGTGTAGTGATCCTTGTGCGGCTTTGGCAATGGAATTACTACACTTTCCCGCCAGGGGGTGGGAAGGGTGTCGTCTTGCTACAGTGCATTTATGGCCGCTAGTAGATACGTTAGGTAATTTTTGCTAAGATGTTTGGAAACTGGCAATGGATGTCGTCCGCCCCAACAGGCGTGTTGTCACACTTGCT
Source organism: Ashinkailepas kermadecensis (assembly GCA_034440615.1). Classification (NCBI taxonomy): domain Eukaryota; kingdom Metazoa; phylum Arthropoda; class Thecostraca; family Neolepadidae; genus Ashinkailepas; species Ashinkailepas kermadecensis. The sequence goes on from JAOTOM010005055.1 coordinate 728,583, forward strand.
GAGGGCAAGGTGTCATTCGTGCATAGTAAATAACTGGCATTCTCTGTTGCTAAAGCTAAAATTTTATTTGGAGGCAAGGTCGTTTAGAGCGCTTACTATAATGGTGCCGTAGTGGCTGTTGCCAGACACCCCGGCGTGGTGTAGTTTAAAGTGGTCCACGACTTGTTGTGGGTCAGTGATGTGCTGTCCTTTCACCGTCAGCTGGGGGGGAAGGGGCCTGGCGGTGGGCGTTTCAGGGTGAAACGCCTCATCAGGTCCCAGATTCTGCCGGTAGGGGTGAACCTATTGAATTGAGAGGCAAAGACTGCAAACAGTTTTGGCGTGCTGTTGGAACTGTGTACGAGCAGTGCTTTTGAGATTGTCTGTATGCTGATAGGTGTGCTTTGCACACGCATCTTTTCGTTTGTGGGCACGGCGCCGTGCGGCTATTGCCCTTTGATAGTCTGGGGTCCACCATAGCATAAATGCCTTCCTCCTAGGTTGGTTACTGTTTAGGACCGAGTCTCGTGCTGCTGAGCCGATGGCCCTGAGGGTTGTGTCGATTTTGCTGGTCTCTGAAGTTTCTAGGTTGAGGTCCACCTGATCCTCGAATGTCGCCCAGTCCGCTCTTTTCGAGTTCCGAAGATGGTCCAAATAGCTTCGTGTAATGGATAGCGTCCGTGCTGAGCCTAATTGTAATTGGGTAGTGGTCCCTCAGCCAGGGAACGTCTGAAACTGACCAGTCAAATAGTGAGCTTTGTCGTTGGGAAGCAGCACGTTAAGTCAATGCAGCTGTCCGATCTTCCTAAGGTCGAGTTGTGGTGTATGGCGGCCCCGGTGCTAAGAAATACTAAGTTGTGATCCGAAATAAACTGGTGAATTTCGCGTCCTCTAGTATCCGTCCGATCGCTTCCCCAGGAGGGGTGATGAGCATTAATGTCTCCCATAATAAGAACTGGTCGGGGAGCCTGAAGCATCAAGTCGCTCAGCTCCTGTGGTGTGGGGGTTGCAGCTGACAGTTAAATGTATAGTGAGATGACTGGTTTGGCAATGGACAATTTTGAGACTGACTGCTACGCAGTTCAGGGGAGTATTTAGCATTACTCAACGATAAGGTATGCTGTTTGCTAATGAGTATGGCTGCACCCCATTCCCGATGTGGTCCGTTTACGTTATCCACATGACAAGTGTAATCTGGGCTTTTTTCCAGATGGTGTCAAGGGTCTCGAAAGTGAGTTTCTTGGAGAGCAGCTAGTAATGGCTTTTGTTGCAAGGATTCCTATTTGAATTCCATGAACTTGCCTGGAAGGCCACCGGTGTCCACTGCAGAAAAAAGTCCCATTGCTGAACGTGTTCAGTGACTGTTGGTGCTCCTATATATACTGGGGTGGTGTCGGTGCCGTGTTGGGGAAAAGAAATGCTGAACCAGCGGACGGAGAGAGAGACGGAGAGAGAGAGAGAGAGAGAGAGAGAGAGAGAGAGAGAGAGAGAGAGAGAGAGAGAGAGAGAGAGAGAGAGAGAGAGAGAGAGAAGAGAGAGAGAGAGAGAGAGAGAGAGAGAGAGAGAGAGAGAGAGAGAGAGAGAGAGAGAGAGAGAGAGAGAGAGATAGAGAGAGAGAGAGAGAGAGAGAGAGAGAGAGAGAGAGAGAGAGAGAGAGAGAGAGAGAGACCCAGGCCAGGGTGGTAACCTGGATTTGGATGCACATCACCTGGGAGGTGATTGTTCGAGCGGGACTCGTTGGTCTCGCCCGGTGGTTTGGGGCTCGACGGGCTTGGCAGGAGTGGTGGGTTCGGTCTGAGTGGTAGCCTCAGACGAGGTTTTGGGGTGAGTTTGGGTGGGTGTGCAGGTGATGTTGGAGAGGTCGGTCTGGCAGGAAATGGGGGCCGTTGACTTGTGAGAGGTCTGGGTGGAGGCTTGGCTGGCCGTGGGCTTGTGTGGATAGTGGTGGCCTTGGGTCTAGGCCTTGGTTTGGGCCGGCCGGATTGGTGCGGCACGAGCCAAGGCCCCGGAGGTGGTGGTGGTGGGAAGGCGTCATAGTGGCGGGGAGGGCCCTGGCCGGTTGGAGGCGGTGTAGCAAAGAGGTACGGCCAGGTCCGGTGGGAGATGGGTGGGTACCGGTGAGGGATGGGATGGAGACCGTGTCTGGATCTGAGGGGTGTTGGAGGTTGGATGGTGCTGGGTGAATGTGGGAGGCTGTACCCGAGGTTGGATGGTGGCGGGCGCAGGCCGGGTCTGAGGTGGGGTGCGCAGTGGAGTGGGCGTGGGAGGCCAGGTCCGCGGTGGAGAGGGTGTGGGAGGAGGCCGGGTCGGAGGTGGAGGACATGGAGGGAGTGGAGGGAGAGCCGGCTCGGAGGTGGAGGGAAAGGGCCGGGCCTGAAGTAGAGTGGGTGTGGGAGGAAGACGGGTCCGGGGTGGGGTGACGTGGGAAGGAGTAGTGAGCGATGAGGTCGAGGGGCGGTGGACCGGTAGAGTCGGAGATCGGTGGGGCGGTGGAGCCGAGGATCGGTGGAGGCGACGGTCGGCGGAGCGTCGAGGAGGGAGATGTGCCGGGCTCTGAGAGCCGGCTGCTGGTGGGGTGGTAGGTCGGGTGGGAGCTGGTGTCGGGAGGGTTTTAGGTGTGGAGAGCGTCGCTTCGCTCGACGGTAGGTACGGTGTGTGAGCGATGAGGTGCGGCTGTGGAGGTGGAAGTGTCAGAGGTGAATGTGGTGCTGCGCAGGTGTTGTGCTGTTGCAAGTGGCACGCTGTGTGTTGCCGCATACCGGCACACCTCCCTCTCGTATGCCCACCTGGGGAAATCGGTGGTCGGTGGCGGGATGCGGCCCATCACAGGCCGTACATCTCCTTTCGGAGGAGTTGCAGTCGGATGTCGTGTGGTGACCGGCGCACTAACTACATCGTGGTGTATGCGCGTTCGCCCTGACCATAACGAAGACGGAAGCGGCACCGTGATGGTAAAGGCACGTAGATGCGCACCTCGTATGCTTTGTCGTGAATGGTTGGTTGGTTGGTTATTTGGGTTTAGGGGCGCATCGACTGCGTCGGTCATGCAGCGCCCTTTTGTCGTGAATGTGTATGTGTGATGACAGGCGCAGTGAGTCGAATGTTATAACTATAATTTTGTGTGTCGAACGTGCCTCTCGTCTAATCTGGCTTATTGTGACTGTGGCGTCTAGGAGGGCTGAGGCGTCGAACAGTGCGGCGATGCTGTCGAGTGGTACGTTATCCAGCTCTGGGAGGCAAAATTAACCCCGGCTGGTGCTCGCAATGCGATGTAGCCGCAGCGTGAAGGAGCAGCGCTGGTTGTTCAAGGTTTATGTGTCAGCGCTGCTCTGTGTTTTAACGATGATGTGGGTTGTGTGCATGTTGATCGTGAAGTGTGTTGATTGAAGAATGTGTCGGCGTCCTCTCGAGAGTGAAAGCCGACTCTCGCGTGATGGTGTGGCCTGGCTCTGTGTAGGTACCTTCTGTGGTGCTGACGATGGGCGCCATGGTGTGTATGGGTCGGTCCCGCCCCCCGCAAGTGTCCCTCCTGACAAAATATGAAAGAATATCCGCATCCATTGCACCCGTGGACGGACCTTTCGCCCTCTGGTCCCTGCCCCGGCCTCAATGGCCCAAGACAGTGGGTTCGACACCGTTAGGTTTCCTCCGGGGGTAAAGGTTAGATGGGAGACAGAGAAGTTGGGGATTTGGTGTGGGAGGGTTTCCTTCTAGAGTCGCCGAAGGGCTCATCTAGGGTCCCTGGAGCTCTTGGAGCTCTGGAGTGTTCGCTTTTTATGTCGCTACAGGTTTGTCTTCTCTCCAAACCTCAGACCTTCCTGCTGCTCTTCTTGCTTGCTGACTGCTTGGATTGGCTGCTCTGAGAAGAGTTGTGTCTGGTCCTCGTCCCTCGTCGTGTGTAGTACGGCGCTCGGACTGCGGTTTATAAAGCTTCTATGCTTCAAGAATGAGGTTGCGAATCTCCAGGCCCTGGAATTCTTTCAAGGACGAATACCGTCCGAGATAGGTGGGTACCATATTTTCAAAAGTTCATAACATCCAACGTTCATAATTCCAAAATTGGAAATAAGCTTCCAAGAATCAAAAGCGACCTTCCAAAACAGCCCGAATAGACATTCGTACCTTTCAAAGTTCATAATTTCAAACTTTGGAAGTTGGCTTCCAAACTGGAAGTTTGCTTCCAACTTGAAGTTAATTTCATTTAATTTCCGGCCTTCATCGAAATTTCTGGCCGCGTGTTTGCAAATGCTCAGTGTCGGAAATGTATGTGGAATTAAGCCGGAAGCATAGGGTTTTCGTCGTGAAGGAGTATTGAATCGATTGCAAGTCGCGTTGGTGGTTGTGACAGTACGACCCATTTGAACAGCTGAGGCCATATGGCGTCGCCTGCCTCTCATCCTGGCAGGAAGGGCGGGCGCCGCGGGGAATCGAATCCCGCACCTCTGACTTGCCAGACGCTCAGCTCAACCACTGAGCTACCGACGCCCTTGCAAGAAGCGTTGAAAAGTGACCGAAATCCGAGGAGTTTCTGAAAATTGAGGGCTCTAAGTAGGTAGGGGGCCCTCGTCAGATGTTGGCCGTCACGCGTCCCCTGGACCAAATCCTGGCTACACCACTGACGTGAAGTGACGTTGAACCGCTGCACAGTGGGCCAGATCGCGTTCAAAACCGAACCGAAATGAACAGTGCATTCGATGGGTGCATTCATTTTAACCGTTGACATCATCTTGTTGGTGCAATATGGTGTCAGTCAGCCAATGCCGCGATGTTTAAAACCGGTTTCCGAGCTAAGCTGTAAACTAGCTGCGTTAGTTAGTTATTTGGGCTTTCGGGCGCTTCGCTTGCTCTGGTCATGAAGTTGTAAGTCCTGATTTAGTGATGGCATCACAAAAGTAAGCATAGCATGGGGTTGCTGGGTTCGCTTGCTTGTGACAACCATCGCAAATAAAATGTGAACGGAAAAGTTCGGACTTGTTTTGCACAATTAAGCCCCGGAGTGTGATACAGTCATTCATTGAAAAGAGCTTCTCGAGATAATTGTAGTTATAAAGTGAGTTCCGTCGAGTTCCGCGGATTTTTTTTCGCACACAGCGATAACCCAACGTCTTCAGATCGTGGATCCAATGGCCAAAGTTGTGCACTTTTGCGCTAAATCCATAAATTCCACTTTTAGTATGGATGTGCTGGAGCGGCGCGGCACCTCAGTCAGCTGACACCCCTGCGCGGCGGCCGTCCACTGTCGCCCCGGCACATACATGCGATGGGTGTCAAATTAGCGGACAGCGAGGTTCTGACCAATATGACGAGCATACGTCGGGTGACGGTGACAGTCTCGTCACCCGACCTGTGGATGTGGAGCATCCTGGTCACTGACACACACCGTTGAGCTTCGTCAGTTTGAAGCCACTGGCAGAAGGGAGCATGGTCTGCGCGGCGCTGCACAGGTTTCGATCGTGTTGACATGAATAATATCGTGATTGGTTCGGGCGTGCTTAAAAGTTATGTGAGGCTGCAGCTTCAGGAACCATGTTGAGAAGGGAACTCTTTGAGTATAGTGAACAGCATGAGGGTATTATCAAGACGACAGTTGATATTTTAATTCCATTTGTGGACTGTAAAAGAGGATCACAGCTATCTGGTGATAAATTGAAACAGTGCAAAAGATGCCTGCATGACTTCCTAAGACACGAAGTGGTTGGAATCAGGCTGGGCGGCACAGGGAACGATAAGTCCGCAAGCACGAAGATTGGCTGAATGGTACGTTGATGGACATGTTCACAACAGCGCCAAGGAGTTGGCCGTCCACTTCAGCGGGGCGGGGACGTCCTGTCAGTGAGTTCTACGAACTGAAGTCAGCAAACGCGAAGAGAAAGGCGACCACTAATCTAACCGAGTGCAGCAGATAAATAGATGTATAACGACGGAATAACTGAAGTGAAGAAAACGTTCTGGGAGCAAATGCATGTGCACGATGACCAGCCCCGCAGCGGTGGCGAAGGGCCGTCGAATGACGGTAACCCCGCCAGATGTGCGCTCCGGAACGAGGAGTCCATTTGCGGCGGTGACCGGTGCAGACAGACAGCTGATCCATCGGATGAACTGCAGACGATGTCGTCGGGATACGCCATGGACGTCCTGGCATTCCAGACGTTCTGCACTGTGACAGCTGACCTGTACGTGGAATTATGCTGGTGGAATCCCATACCGGCGGCGGTCCACAAGGTACCGATACACGGTGCCGAAGTTGTAGACTCGCTGCTGCTTCCGGTTGGACTGAGCCTGAGTGAGGAGGCTCAGGAGTCGAGGAGCAGATGTCTGTGACCGCCTGAACCACGCAAGGAAAGACTCCCGGCTGTACACCATGGCCGGCCAGCTCGGGTTTCTCCCTGTCACCAGTGACCCACTCATCAGCTCGTCTTCAGTCACCGAGCGCTGCAGGAACAGAGTAAGCCTGGCAGAAGAGACGCTCGCCCTTCTCAAGAAAGAGGTCACGGTCATGACGTCCCACTCGTACTCAGCTGAGAGCCTTGTCGACTCGAACTCTAGTGACCAGGACTAAGTTAAACACATGCACACACACACACGAGATAATATAAGTTTAATATAGTGTCGGCGCGCTGGGTGGGATCAGTTGACAGGTAACGTGACTAAGTAGGTATGCAGTCCATGTGTGATTTGCATGTTCACATACATCCTTGTATGCACACATGCATGCTAATGTTGACCTGCTGTGTAACCTGAATGGCGTTGCACGATGCATGCACAGTATAGATGCGGTCTTGTACGAATTGTCTGCTAAATCTAGGTACAATATTGATGTTAATATAATTTCTTTCTACTATAGTACTGTTGGGCCAACTGTATGAGCCAAGGCTCTGGGCGCTGTATGACCAACGCAGTCGATGCGCCTCTAAACCCAAATAGCCTTAACCCACATCCGGCTGTATATCAATTCAACAACAACCCTAAATTACCCCCCCTCTCCCGGGCTATCAGTACTCGGTACGTCAAAACGGACCACGGAATTGAACTCAGCGCCCAAAAAAACCCCGGAAAATAATACCCATTCGACAGGCGCTTCGAATTAAACGCGATTTTGAAGTCGATCTGGCCCACTGTGCGCTGGCGGGGACACGGTCCATAGCCGTCAATAGGCAGTAGCAACGCTTCAGGGCGAAACCGTGCCATGGAGCACCATCACAGGCAACAATACCTGTCGACAAATCGGGCAATCTCATCTAATAACGACCACATCATTCAGGCAGGGTGGCCGAAAACAGCTCCATTCCTGGCATAATTTCAGAGATCAATATTTATCATGAGCAGAACAAGTATCATAGACGAGTGCAGTCAGACTTTCGTCGTCTTTTCGTCAACAGTGGCACGTGGAATCATGTCGCAGCACCCCACTTGGTCAACATCTCCTTCGATGAGCTGGTCTCAAGTGGATTTACGACTGTCTCATGAGGGGACAGCTCCATTCACTCGTTCGTGACTGTATCCTCACAAGGAACCCAGCATGCCTGGACCAGACGAGCAAAGTAATGTTCGTCATCTATATGATTTGAACCAATGTCCTTACCGGAATGCTCGTAACTGAAATACGCTGAACTTTCAACTTCAACTGAATAATTGTAGGATTACAGGATAACGGACAATGTTACAATGGAACGTTCCCAGCACCCGTCCATACAAAATCTGAGAAAAAACTTCCGGATTGCTCTCTTCAGCTGTGCGGAATCCGCCCACTCATCCTGCTTTTCTCGACATTTCATACACGGGCGGAGATATGGCACTGAAATCTTGTGACATTGTGAACAATTGATATGCACATCCTTTGCAAGAAAAAGGTTCGAAATATGTTGGTAAATATAGTAAGTGTGGGGGTGTAAAATTTGATCGACCGGTCGGCGGCCGACCGGCCAACCAACGAACGTTTTCTCAAAGGTCACAAAGGTTTCGTCTCAGAGGTCACATATATTTCGGTCGTGTAGTGGTACGGCAGCCGATTTTGACCTCATTTGACCCTGTAGGGATTGACTTAGGGTCACGAACTTTATACTAAAGAGTCGAATACAGTCGTAATCTACCCTCCAAATTTTGTGCTTCTACCTTCAGTAGTTTCCAGATCTTAGGGGGGCGGAATCCGACCCCCCTCTCCGGTGCGCGTTATGCGAGACCCTCCGGCGCGCGTATTAACCCGCCTACGACGGCACGACACACTGACGTGAGCTATTTTATTTCCTTACAACAAATTACAAAAAGTACAATTTTTTCACTTTTAAAAGCTACAAATGATAATTTAATTTTGGTCATAATTACAAGTGATACAAATGATAATTTTAACTTTTGCGAGTTCTCTAAGATTTGGCGAGTTAGTGAATTTTCACCGAGTTTTCTTTATATAAATGAGCTTTTGATTACAAAAGCTCACGTATAAGCCCTTAATCAATAGCAATGTACGTTACGATGTTACGTTACGTTACGCTACATAACCACCTTACGAAATGCTTTTTATTGATACTACCTAGGCTACAATCCATGACGAAATAACAAAACGGTTTTCTTCGTGGTTTGAACGTTTTTATGGCTGAGCCCGAAAAAAGCATTACATTCGAAAACATCGTAATGAAGCTCCTCACTCATCACAACAGCAATTACATACAGAAAGCCCTACAGTTTGCGTTACACCAAAAAACCACTCTTAAACAGCCGAACGTCACACAACCGACGTGTCTTTCACTTGTGCATATCTTGCCCATGCCTGCCCTATCATTCATGAGACAACCTCCCCCACCCAGACATGACCGTTCACATAACCCTGCACCTAACCGAACCTTTAGGCAATTCCGCCTCAGGCAATTCTGCTTCTTCGCCCAACCCCCGTCCGCTCTGGTCGGTCGATGCTGGTATTCCCTACCGAAATCTGACCTTGCTCCAGCATCAGCTGCCCTCACACTATGACCTGCGCCCAACACGAGCAGCCGGCCGTCCTGCAGCTGCAGGCCGTCCTGCAGCAGCCGGCAGTCCTGCAGCTGCAGTTGTGGACCGCCACGCCGCGTCGGCCTACAGCTCAGACTTGACGTGGCGCCGCCGGCCCGGTGATAGCTCCACGTCAGAGTCGTCGGCCACCAGCGGCGAGTACAGCTTGACGTCGCCCCCGGCCAGCTCGCGCACCGTCTCCGGCAGTGGCCGACCCAGCGTCTCGGGAAGCAACAGGTTCAGCAGGCCAGACACTATCGCCAGCGCGCCGAACACCACGAACTGCAGGTCCGGCATCACGTCGTTCTATGGCGAGAGAGGCGCGTTTGGTACCACCCACCTGGTTCAGATCGCTGGTTTGCTGCTTATTCCATCAGTTCATTATATGGGGGTTGGCCAATATGCATCTGCCAAATCGCTCGCGGAGAGCCGGCGCTACTCGCCGGTAGTGATGGTGGATTGGTACTTATGACGCGCCGAATACTTGGTTAAATTTGCGCCCATTGATGCCACCTGACAGGCCGTTTGAAGCTGGAGATGGTGCGCCTCAGAAGTGGGTAGTCGAACACGTTTCATATACATACTACAGGCTGTTCTGTGGGGAGGTGGAGGCTGATTGGTGGATACGTTTTCCAGGGTTTCAGGGTGCAACCCCGACGTTGGTCATTTTGCGCCACTGAGATGGGCCGAAGTCAGCAGCAAACTTCTGTTCTGAAGAAACTGCCACCACTGGGGCGAAGGTTGACACCACAATTCGTCCGCTTATCGGTTCACTCTTCTCCCGCCCCACAGACGGGCACAATATCCAGCTCGACCCCCATTTTCAGGGTACAGAATATCCAGCTCAACCCACGTAACAGTGTCCTAAAACTCACGGGTCAAAACGTGGGGATATTGAGCAAATACGGCGAAATCCGCAATGACGAGTAATGCAGCAAAATGACATACAAAAGGAGTCGTTGAAATGCAAAATATCTACCTACAAAAACATCAAGACTAGCAGTGGTGTGCAATCGAATATTGCGAACTCGTTGAAGTCGATTCGGGGAGTTGCAACCTTGCTCCCAGGAGGTCACGGCAAGCCTCCGATAGCCACTGGTTTACATTTCAGTTTCTTTTTTCCATGACGCTGCTGCACAGGCAGGCATAGAACATAAACTTTACCCCACTCAGTCACAGACATGTACTGTCAGCTCGCCCGCCCGGTGTCGAGCTGCGCGACCACCTATCTGCACACAACTGTCAACACACGTGGCATCACAGCCACTGTCACAGCCGCTAGCCCAGTCAACTGTACAGGTCATCATGCGACCAGACCGGCCCGCTACCGCAGCACTCGAGCCAGTCACCAGTCGGTGACAGACAGCCGGCGGTGGGCACCATAATTACTGCTCAGTCTGGCGCTCGCACGTCCACTCGCTACCGTCGCGTTCAGATCCTCTCACCAGCACGGCCCTGTTGATATCCACTGACCAGCAGGATCCCGGTCGAAGCGAATAACCAAGATCCCAGTCGAAACCACTCCAAATTAGTCCTGAGGTCCACTGACCAGCATAGTCCCAGTCGAAACCACCGACCGCTAGTCCTGTTGAGATCCACTGACCAATAGAGTCCAAATAGGAACCGATCACCACCAGTCCTGTTCGTATCGATTGATCGGTGGAGTCCCAGTTCGAGCCACTGACCAACAGAGTCCTGTTGAGACTCACAGTGACCATTAGATTCCTGTTGAGATCCACAGTGATCGCCATGGTCCCCCGTCGGAGTCACTCACCAGTAACACCATGAACGGATAGACAATGCCGCCGATGCGGGCGAACACGTTGACCAGCCCAAAGCCGGTATTGCGGATGGACGTCGGGAAGATCTCGCCCGAGTGGATGTAGATCACAGAGAAGCTGGCAGCCAGACACAGCTTGCCTGCGAGGTCAGGTCACTTCAGGTAAGATCTGATCAATACTGAATGGTTGAAGTGAGCAATGTAGTGCATACCAGTGGCGGTTCTGGCTCCTCGTGAGAGAATAAGCTAATATTGCCAGCCCCCTTCCCCCGCCCACACATACAAAGAAAAACCTGATCTCGACCACTATTTTGCTGTATAGGGAATATATTACTCAATATATTTTGTTTACACATCCGCAACATAGCCGGTTAGACCCTCTAGCCGGTTCAGTTGGTTAGAGCGCTGGCCTGCACTGGTCCCCCATGTCCTGGCAACGCAGGGTCCGAGTCGCTTCACGCGCTCGCATTTAGCCCCCGGCTGAGAGGGTCAGTTGGCAACTGGCCCGATAAGACCGGGGACGAGCTACCGGGGCGGCCGTGTCGGTTGCATTGACGGCACGCTAAACTCTCGGTCAAAATTCTGCCGTTCAACTGGAATTCACGGATCGGATGTTGGGACCAGGGTTCACGAAACAAGCTCTGCTTAGCAATATGACCCTGGTTCATAAAGCCACCCCGGCAAGAATTCGGACTGAACTTTTGAAAGATATGAAGCAGGATTCAAAGTGTTAAGGCCGATACCTTAGGTGTGCATATGTATTCGAGTAACTATTGCCATCTCTAGTCATCAGTGGTGTTCACGGGTGTGATTTGTGAACATTGCCGGGGGGAGGGGGACAAAAGACATGAAAGCAGACCAAATGGATTGGAGGGGACACACCCCATAGGGTCCCATGTTAAAAGTTGAAATTATTGGGGGAAAACACTGAAGGGGCACCTACCACCTCAAAAGCATACAAAACAACACCCCTGGTGGTGTCTACAAAAAGGTGTCTATGTGCCTATAAATGCCAAATTTAATATACAATATGTGGCGGCAATAATTAAATATTGCCTAAAGCTACTCAGTGATTATGTACATCAAATGAAGATGATCTCCACCAATTTGCAGTGGAACCTCTGACTCAACCCATGAATGTCGGAAGTTATATATGACACAACGAGCATAGTAGTCAGTAGTCAAAACGTACCATTTTCGGTAAAATGTAAAAATTATTAAAATTGGGAACATAAAGGATGTTTAATTGTTACTAGAACCAATTATTTGTCTTTGCGATTTTTACAGTAACAATTTCGACCTTAAAAAAAATAAAGAAAACATTTTAAATACAGAGGAAATTTGGTGGGAACCAGTTTGATTCCCCAAACTTGGGAAATGCACCTAATTCCTCAGACGCAGTTAGCCACGTGCCCCAAATTTGGATTGTGCATATGTATTGACTTATAACATTTGTTTGCTACGTTGATTTAAAATATGATGCTTTTTTGGATAAATAAGTAGCGAAATGCACGAGGCTCCTCTTAACATAGTGGCTACCCGGCTATGGGGCAAAGCACATCAGAATATGAACATTTCGACGATGAACATTTTCATTGCGCTGTATGTTACACGAAAGATCAAGGTAGTCCAGTGTGCGTTGCAGAATAGTTGCTACACTTTTGTGTCTGGTTGAAACACTCACAATAAAAATTAATTGACATTCACATTTGTTCCTAGTTTTGCGCTGGCGCGCCAAGATTCAAGACACGGTGTGGAGGGAGGGGGATGGGGGGGGGGAGAACCAACTATTGTACGAGCATTGAGTAGGGAGGGATTCTTCACTTTCAAGCGTCAACCATTCTAGTGATGGATTCAGCGGAGCAGTGTTGGGGAACCAAAATTGTTCCTATGGGATGCATGACCTAACAACCTGAGATATCCATACATGGCTCCATTGCACACTTATACACTTCTCCGGTCCTCTTGACAGACGCTTTCCCCCGGTCCCATCCACAATCACCTTCCCCGGTGCACTTCCCCGCTCCACTTCCGTGGTCCCAATCCCTGTCGCCCTGATACTCGGTTTCCTTCCACGACTACCTCATGCTGTCCCTTCACCAGTCTAATTCACTTTTCCCATTCTGATTCACTTCTCCGATCTCTTCCCCCGGCCTGGCTACTCTTCCTCGATGCCTTTCCCGAATCCCTTCCCTGGAAGAAGAACCTTGGGTTCTTTTACGACGCATTCAACCGCTAGGTTATGTAGCGTCACCAAACTCTCACGCCGATTGGTCGCGGGTGGACTCGGTAAATGCCGTCGGTTGTGAGATTCTAACCCACGATCTTGCGATCAGGAGTCGGACGCTCTGCCAACTGAGCTACCGCGGCCCCTCCCTTCCCTGGCCCTCCTCCCCGTCCCCATATATTGGCCCCTTCCATGGTTCCTGTCCTGCGTTCCCCTCTCCAGTCCCTTCTCCGGTCACTTCCCAGGTCCCCCTCCCTCTTTTCATTCCAACTCTCGTTCACTTGTCCACTTCTATCGTCTCCCTCATGTATCTCCATTCCCAGTCCCTCCACCGGCCATTTCCGCTGTCCCCCCTCCATGGTTCATTCCCTATCCCCTTCCTGGTCCTCTTCATTGTCCCCTTCCACGGTTCCATCCCATGTCTACTTCCCTTGTGCACTTCCTCTGTCTCTTCCCCGATCTCTTCCCCCGGTGCCAGTCCCCTGTACCCTTCATCGGTCTCTTCCCCGGTACTTTTATCCGGTCAGCTTCCTCGGCCCACTTCCGTTCGATTGAACGTTTTTGGAGATGACTTCACTTGACCTTCACTAACTCGGTGACCGCAGATGACCTTGCCTTGAATTTTCACATATTATGTCATGTTTATGTGGAAAGTGTGCCAAATTTCCGCACGTTGCCGCGCATCGTTTCATTCACTGTACGCCGAAAACCTTGGTACGTAAAATGGCCCCCGATAAGGGGTAGGTTAAACCCAGTGGTGCACGGCTCGTTTATTTGTTTATTAGATGGTTTTCGACGCACTTTATGCTCGACCACGGCTAATGACGCCGCCCACACTGTTTTGCCGGCGGGTCGCGGGATTGGGAAATGCCCCGAGTGGTGAGAGAGTTGAACTCGAGACCTTGGGATCTCGAGCCCAACACCGTCATCACTTGATCACCCCCGCTCCTGCAGGGGTGCTTGGCAAGTTCCAGCGGTGCACAGGCATCCCTAAAATAATACAATTATTCACCCATGCTAGATATCCGGCCTAATTAAAGGCACGCAATGAGAATAAGTTTCAAATACTAACCACAGATCAATGTCATATGCATGACATCCACCCGAAAATGTAAGATATGTAAGTCCTAATGAAATCCAACTAAGTAATTCAAATTAGGTAGAATATATGCAGTAGATAGGTAGATAGGTAGGTAGGTAGGTGGGAAGGTAGTAAGGTACATAAACGGTTAATGATGCAGCTTCAGGTCCATGGCATTGCAGGTAGCATCCTAAAATGGATAGAGTTGTGGCTTTCAGATAGACAGCAGAGAGTAATGCTAAATGGTACAAAGTCATCATGGCAAAATGTTCTTAGTGGAGTCCCTCAGGGGTCGGTACTGGGGCCACTATTGTTCATTATATTTGTGAATAGCATTGAATGTGGCCTAAGCAGTAAGGTTTTGAAATTTGCGGATGATTTGAAAATCTTTAGGGGAATAACAGGGCACAATGAGCAGGTTTTGCTGCAGAACGACTTAGACGAGCTTGTGAAGTGGTCCGAAAAATGGCAAATGAAGTTTAATTTTGATAAGTGCAAAGTCATGCATGTAGGTAGGCAGAATATGAAGGTGCGATACTTGATGGGTGGCCAAGTAGCAACTGTGACTCAGCAGGAGAAGGACTTAGGTGTTATTTTGAACACAAAATTGGGGGCATCAGAACAGACCAAAGAAGCCAGGAAAAAGGCACTAAGAATGCTTGGGGCAATACAGAGGAATGTGTCATACAAAAGTGAGGAGGTCATCAGGAAGCTTTACTGTACATATGTCAGGCCACATTTAGAATACTGTGTCCAAGCTTGGTCCCCTAGTTATGAGAAAGATTGTTGGCTTTTAGAGAGAGAGTGCAAAAGAGGGCAATAAAAATGATTAATGGTATAGGCAACCTGGCATATGAGGAAAGATTGAAGAAATTGAATATGTTTTCACTTAGATATAGAAGGCTGAGAGGAGATCTCATGGAGGTTTTTAAATTTGTTCATGGTCAGGAACAGGGATATCTCAGGGAAATGTTTCAATTTAACAGAAATGATGCAATTAGAGGTCATCAATTGAAAATTAAAGTTAATCACAGCAGGACAAGGTTAAAACAGTCTTTCTTCACCAACAGGGTAGTCGAACACTGGAACCAGCTGCCAGGAACCATTGTCAGTAGCAACACACTGAACATCGTTAAAAACGGCATAGACAATCATTATAAGAATAGGGGACTTGTTTTTCTGTATTCCAGGGAGGGTTGATATACAGATTTGGTGGGCAACTGGTTCAGTGTCCAAAAGTGCAACCAAGAAGGGCCCTTGTGGCTCATAGTTGCACTGATCTTTTATGTCTTTTATTTTATGTCTTTATGATGGGAGGAGGTTGTAATTGTTGAGTGTATTATGCAATAGCAAGTGAGTCTCTAATTAAGTCTGAACGCTTTATGAATTTGTGTGGGGTGTGCCTAGCAGTGGATTCGGCACTTTCCTTCGGGATGTGATGCTGATGAGATTGTCTATGGTGGCACGATGGGTATGATGGGAGGAGCTTGTGATTGTGGAGGGTGTTATGCGGTAGCAAGTGAGTGGTGCTAGATAGGCTGGGATATATAGCTTCCTAGGAACTTGGGATAAGGGATTGATTGGGGTGAGAGTATGTACATTTCTAGTACCTTTTCTAGATAGGCTTAACCCAGATGGCCCCTGTGGCTCTTATTAAGCCTTAATGCTTTATGACTTTATGCCTACGTACCTAGGAATACCAGTGCCTAAACTTCCTAATTTCTAGACGGGAAAACACAAATTCGCACAGACATACCCAGCATTGAAGTGTTGAAAATGTACCGAAAAATAAATGAAATATCTAGCATAATTTGTTTGCAGAAAATTTTCAACACCAGCCAAAGTGTGCTGACATTTCTAGTTCAATTTATTGTGCGAATACTGTGAATGAAAAATGTAAATTGTTGGTTGAACCATCTATCTGACAGTGCATGTATTTTTCACATCACGACCTGATTTGTCGAAATACAAACTGACTTCAACTTGCACATTTGTCTGTACCTACCTGTAAACTATATTGCCTACATGGAGGATTATATAGGACCCAAATAAAAAATCTACGATATCGAAAAACTTATCGGACTTCAACAGCTGGCAGTCATCGGGTGTGGTTACGGCAATACTTATGTAATAAAATGTTCTTAAATGTCGCTAAATGCAATTTGAGTGCAAAATGTCCCCCAAAAATCGGCCTTTTAGCGGACATGGTCCGTTGTCCCATTGGATCCACCAGTGTATGCTTCCCTACATACCTACCTAATAATCTTGGTCCTTGGTAGGTAGGTAGGTCCCTACATACTTTGTTTCACAATCACTCTTTAATGTCGAGACTATACTGACGTTTCCATGTAGGTAGGACGTACGAAAACCTGAAAAGTCTAGATATTGAAACCAGGTAGTCCTGTTATTAGTTAATAACGAAGATTGACATCAATGAAAGATCAAAAGACAACACATGAACAATACTTACGATAATAACGATTTCTAACGACAAATAAACGTTTTGAATTTTGGCGTCTGGTGGGATCGTAAGGTATGAATCGATTCAAAATATTGTTGCTGAAGTTCAATTCTAGGCTGCTAAGTTTATAGTGGTTCAGTTGATAGTATAGTTCAGCGCTCTTCACTGAAAATATTTGCTACTTAGCACTACCATGCGTAATTGTAATTTTGGAACAAATATGTTTTTGTAGTTTTGAAGAAAACAACTTTTAAAAAAAAATGAATTTAGTCCGAATTCTCGCTGAATGCATTTATGGACCAGGATTATACTGCTAAGCAGAGCTTGTTACGTGTACTTTGGCCACCACCCGATCAATGAATTCCAGTTTAAAGGCAGAATTTTGACCGAGAGTCTAACGTTAGCTCGCCCACGGTAGCCCGTCTAACGGTAGCTCGCCCACGGCCTTTCGGCCCAGTTGCCAAATGACCATCCTAGTCGGGGCTAAATGCGAGCGTGTGAAGCGACTCGAACCCTGTCTTGCCAGGGCAGGGGAGACCTGTGCAGGCCAGCGCTATAACGAACTGATCTACCGAGGCGGCAAACGTTAACTTTAATGTTGAAACTGAATAAATAATATAAACTATCCGTCGTTTTAAAATGTACATAAAACCCGGTTCGGAACTAGCTACATTACAAAATATAGGGCCTATGAGTACGGTGCAGTTGATAAATTTAATATACAAGGTAAACTAATTTAGTACATGGGGTAAACTAGCTTCATCGACTAATTCACAATTAATTTTTCCTTCACATTAACTCATTATCACCACTGTTTCAAGATATATGAACAATTGCACCAAAAATGAAGTTCCAGAATCATGAAAATTTGGTAAATTATGCTTACCCTGGCTACTCTTCAAAACCACCCCTGGAATTCAGACCTATTTTTTAATCTGAGACTTCGTATTACATACAGGTAGCACACATATCGCACAGGAGTTGTACGCCCTTTACCTGTGACCATAGTCCTAGAGACAAGCATAGCCATGGCTGAGCTACCGTACCCATGAGCACACCCAGAGAGGCAGGGCGAGCTACAACATTGTCTCACCGATCAATCCCAGCAGCATGCGGACCTGGGTCAGCTCTCGGCTATGGGGAAGCCCCACGATGGCCAAACAACAGCTGCCTCCCACCAGCATAAACCCACACAGCGGTAACCGACGGCCCACCCTGCAAGAGGTCACGACAGGTCACTATAGGTCACTACACAGCCACACCCGACGGCCGCCGTGTAGCAGGCCACTATAGGTCCCTACACAGCGGCACCAGACGGTCACAGTGCGACATATATTGATCAGTAGGATGCTAATAAAGCAGATTCTTCAACACTGGCATTGTATCGTGAGCAAGCGACATTACAAATGCTGAAGCAAGCTGAGCCGACGTGCCGACCAGTCAGCTGACCTCGGAAAACGTTTCGATACTTGCTTCACCTACTCCGCATCCCTGACATACATAGCCACCAGCCAAGTCGGCGGCCTACCGAACACCATGAACAGTCGCAGCGAAACTAGCACTCACCTGAAGGCAGTCAATGGAACTGAACTGTACAATCCCTTCGGTAAATGTTCATAAAAGTTCATAAAGTGTTAAGGCTTAATAAGGGCCACAGGGGCCCATCTGGGTTAAGCCTCTCTAGACAAAAAATACTAGAAAAGTGCATGCTCACACCCCAATCAATCCATTATCTCACGTTCCAAGGAAACTATATAACCCAGCCTATCTAGCACCATTCACCTGCTAATGCATAACACACTCCTCAACAATTCCAAACTCCTCCAAACATGTTCTGGCAGGTTCGCTCACCTGTTGAGAACAAGCCCCACGACCACATACGCCGGCAGCTCGATGAGCCCGCTTAACGCCACGGAAGAGAACCGGTCATCGCCCATGGTCGCAGACGCCGACGTGAGGCCGTAGTAGCAGAGGTTGTTAGTGAACCTGGTAACGAGTGGAAGACAACGTGAAGTGCTGGCTTCCTCACCTGGTCACGGATCCCCGCATCTGTGACTATCAGCGAGATTTAACTTGCGCCATACTGAAGGTCTCTTAATGATCGAATATTGACGACTCCTTTCACCTTTACCTTTTGTCTCTTTTACGCTGGTCTTTCACCTCAAATATATGGTTTGTAGAGCACGCCGAACATATGTTAACCTCCCAGATGCCAAGCTACAGGGCACACGACCACTTCAGTTAACCTTCTATGCTCCCAGAGTGCCTAAATAAGACCTTGATTTAATTTAAGCTTTGGTTGGATCAAAGCTCGAGGACATCATCATGGCATCATGAAATATCTCTTTCTACTGATGCCCAGGGACAACCACAGAGACCGGAACACATGCCCATGCCTCCTGCTATATCTTGGATGATGATGATGAACTTGAGTTTAGGGGCGCGTCGACTACCAGGGTTACGTCGCGCCCAGAACTGCGTTTACAGGCAATCTACAAGGATGTCATGGTAGCCGGATATTGGTCCTCAGGAGGGCGGTCTATCACATCAAAACTTGCTTTTTGAAGGAAGGTAAAAATGTCCCCAGACGCCACGACCTCAGAGTCGTCATTTAGTAGCAGATGCGCAGCAAAGGGGGCCGGGCTCCTCCCCTTAGTAATCAAAAATACACTGGATCAAAGAAGAACTTTTGAGATTTTTACCAGGCAAAACCAGAATTTTCTACGTGGTTTCAGTTTCCTGACATTTGTTTTTCGTCGGGCCCCCTTAAGAAAACCCTGGTTGCGCCCCTGTCTAGTAGCGTGCGCAAAAAAGCATCGGGGTTCAGCCGTCCTAAAAACTGGCGTCGCAGCGGTTGCATCCGTAAGTAAACTGCCAGAACATGATACACAATCAACAGGCCAGAACAACGCGGGCATAACGGTTGGTCGCCTCCAGTCAGTATATAGCAATGTGTCGCGAAGGCATGCCCTATCCTCAATCGGCAAAGTACAACTTCCTTCAGTCGCATGGTCCGGTGAGAGGACCTCCACAGCTCCAGTGCCGACCTCAGAACCCTCTGCGACTGTGGCGTTTGATGTGACACTGCCGCATCGTATCTTTAAGAGTCCTGTCTCTGAGGAAGCTGCAAATGAAGTGTGCCATGTGTCCCCGTAGGCCTACCTTGTGGAGTCTGTGTGTCGGTGCGGACTTGTGTACCCGGTCGAATGCGGCAGTGATGTCTCAGTAGGCAGCCATTGTTGTGCGTTTGATACGTAGACCACTTTTGATGTCATGCACTAGCCGAATGAGATTGTCTGTAGTTGATTATTTCACGCTGGAAGCCGCACAACAATTCGTCGAGCAGGTCGTTGTGTTCTAGAAAGTGTCGCAATCGTGTGTTGACCACGCGCTTGACCAGCTTGCTAGCGCAGCTAGAGAGACAGGCCCTTTGGGGTGGAACGATCTTTGTGCGGCATTGGTAATGCAATACCTACACTTTCCCGCCAAGTAGCAGGGAAGGCGGCGCTTTGGTACACATCGTTAATGGCCGCTAAAGTACGTTAAATGATGATTGCTGATATTAAAAGGTAATGAATGTCGACCGGCCCAACCAACGTGTTTCCTCACTTGCTGATGGCAAGGTGCAATTCGTGCACAGTGAATAGTTGGTTGTAGTCTTCTGTGCTGTTAAAGTTGAAAGTTACTTTGGCGGCAAAGGCGTCCAGAGAGTTTACTATGGTGATGTCGTGGGTGTTGTTGCCAGAGACGCTGGCGTAGTGTAGCTTAGTGGTCTCGACTTGCGGGCCAATAATGTGCTGACCTTTCACAGTCTGCTGGTGAAAAGGGCCTGGTGGTGGACGTTTCAGGTTGACGCGCTTCATCAGGTCCCAGATTCTGCCGGTACGGGTGAACCTATTGAATTGTGACGCGAAGGACTGCCTTTTGGCGTGCTGTTCAAATTGCGTACCTAGTGTTTCTGAGATTGTCTGTATGCTGATAAGGTGTACTTCGCACACGCATGTTTTGCATTGTTCGGGGAAATGGCGCCGTGCAGCGATTGCCTTTGACAGTAAGGGGGTGCACTATGACGCAGATACCTTTTCCCGTGTTTATAACTTTCCGAGACTGAGTCACGTGCTGCTGAGCTGATTGTCCTGCGTATTGTTTCGATTTTACTGGTCTCTGAACTTACAAGGTTGCGGTACCTCTGGTCCTCGAGTTTTGGCCAGTGCGCTCTTTTCAAGTTCAAAGATGGTCTTAATATCTAAATGGCAACGGCATTTACCTGTAATTGTGCTCCGCCCATGTTATCCCACGTTTGATGTTAAATTCCTTCAAGGAAAAAAATGGAAGACCAGTGTCCCATCAGATATAAATAGGAAAACACAGTCGATTACCTGCGCCTAGATACCCTTGGGTTGCTCACACATCATCCACTAAGGATTCATACGGATTAAGAAAAAACATAATTAAAACAAACCATTTCTACACAAATGCACATTTTCGTGCCGATCTTCAAGTACGTCACGACGATATCTACTTCCGCCGACCTATATTTCGGAAATAAATATTGCAAACTGCAATAAGAACGGTTGTTACATTCCGTGACCGAAAAAAAAGATACCTTCAATGTATTTTTTTAACGATACATCCCGTTCGGAAAACGATCGAGTTAGGAGCGTTACATGGTGGTCAAAATGCGATGGCTCACACTGCACTTCAACCGAACGGCGCAAAACTGTTCGCTCCCATTACGCTCGGCTTACGAAATCATCACGTTCGGCTTACGTTGCATTCCCAAAACGATCGCAATTTACTGGTATGAACCGGCCCGAAGGATTTGAGGACCCGTGAAATCCTGAAAAAAGCCTGCTATCCTGGTTGAAATATTGCATTGCCAAAATATTGCTCAAGGAATCAGTGAAGGCACGTGCTTTATGGACTGGCCACTCTGGAGAAAATAAAGAGCTTGGGAAATGACATATAGTTCAGCAGTAAAAATATATGTCTGCTTCGGTAGACAGGAGGATCCAATACCGCATCGACTGACGCAAGCACACCGAACGCCAGAAACGGACTTTCAGCCGTCTGTATAGATCCGTGAGAACTCGAGGTATTCGTGCTTTTTTCTTAGACCACCAGCAAGCGAAGTTCCTTGGAGTTTACCTTCCCTTTATTTGAACAAGACAAGTGCATGTCAATCTGCACTGGGACAACCCGCCATGGGGGAGTGCTCCAAGTGACGACACGCGCCACACAACTTTTACAGTTGCGGAGGATTGAGGTCATGTTCCAGGAAAAAGGTAAGCTACGCTGATTGCAAGACAACCGACATGACATTGACGACACCGAAAATATCCACTGACAGGTTAGATGTTCCCGGTTCTGGGCGACCTTACACGTATATCTCTTCCAATAATCTACGACGAAACGCAAGATGCTGAACGGGCTCCGCCATTAAACAATCGATACGAAGGGCTGAATTCTGCTTGGATAAATATTTTAGCCTCGGAAGGGCACTAACCAAAAAAATGGTAAGACGCACATTCCAGACCAGACGGGATGACGACAGCTGGCTCACCGTTCGGCACCAGATCACCACCAGGAGTTCCACTCACCAGGAGAACATCATCACCAGTGTCCACAACGCCACGCGGCCGTACTGGAACAGAGAGCAGACGCCCTCGCCTGTGTGGCCCGAGGGCGCCGCCGAACAGCGCAGTCTGGTGTTGGCCGGCAGGGCGGTGCCGTTGCCGCGGGCTATTCGTTGCAGCACGCGCAGCGCAGCGTCCGGCCGGCCGGCCAGCAGCAGCCAGCGCGGACTCTCCGGCAGGTAGCTGCCGACAGAACAGGTCCACTTGTCATCTCCTGTGCATCCAACCACCTGCCATAGCGCCTGCCATAGCAGACGCGTGCAACGACCGTCAGAACCGCTGACAAGCTGTTTGAAGAAACAAGATTTGGTAACTCGCGTTTGCTGGTGAATTTACGGACGTTGTTTTTACTGTATCCCAAAGAGCGTAGTGAAGAGCTTCAACAAAGAGTGAAGAGCTCGGTGTACATCTCCTGTACACCGAGCAATCCACTGACACCAAAGATTGACCTGTTATAATGTTCTCGAGATTGGTCAGCTTCTAGACAGATGCCGATGTATTTGTGTTGAAATCGTACGCAGACCAGTCCATTCCATTGACCCAGCATACATGTTTCACAACTCTTCGTTTGAGTAACATATTAACAATATTTCTAAGTTATTAAGATGATGAGGTATTAATCCCTGGGGTTGGAACTGATAATTACCACGTGCGAGAAGAGCAATTTCTCTGAGGCACAAAAACCACGACCTGGCATCAGACGTGGTTCCATACATCAGTCTCCATGACAAAAATTGTAAACCGAAACAACCACCATCTCCTTTACGTGATTCGAAATGCAGACTCCAACCAAATATATATGCACAAATAAACAAGTCTTAAGGATGCGCTTTCTAAGTTCACATGGCAGAACGAATTACCGACACGCTTGATGAGCTTGCATCGCACCCCAGGCCAGTGGGGTTCGCTGTGTTCAAGGCGTTACGGATGTCGCCATTTTGCGCTTAATCTGCGGCTATAAAACTCTCAGACACCAGCTGTGACTTGTAGAGCGGAGCTCACCACAGATTGTACAGCACGAACTCTTGCCAGAAAAGGCACATCGGAGATCGTGGACATGGATGGTACGGCGAGAACTGCCGACAGACGCTATGCGACAGGGGTAGTCGTGGAGGCGGTAAACATACCACGGACTGAGGACAGAAGCAATACAGTGGGGGTGTGACAGAGGCCGCATATGGGGCATTCATGGGAGGGGATCGCTAGTGCCAATAGCACAGTACTGAGCGGGGACGCACATTTTCCCCCAACATCACACCTCCACACCTCTGTTCCGTATATCTGACCGTGGCAGGCCAGTACGCCAATATGTTGTTTTCTCACAAGTAGGCGGCGAAGTAGCAGCAGCCGATCAGCATCATGACCAGGTAGAGGGTGCGCCAGTGGTGCACCAGACTGGCCACCACGGCCAGGACGGCGATACCCAGCGCGAACTGCACGCTCATCATGTTGCCGCAGAAGGCGCGCCAGGACGCGCCCACCAACTCCGAGGCCAGCACGTACGTCGACAGGATGATGCCGATCGTGACGCACCCCGTGACGAACCTGGTGCACACGACCGACGGTCACTGTACAGGCGTGGTCCGGGCGCACCACGCCTGACCCGGTCAGGGCTGGGGGACACCGGCATGGCGATGGTACGGACAGGGAGCGCCGACCACGTCAGCCATTTTGCGACCAACACCGATACACCATAATCGCGGATGCCTGACACCAGGCGGTGAGGTTGGCGCAGACTCGGAACCAAGCCATCGAGTGTCAGCATGATGGCAAGACTTTCGGCCAATGGCCGAGGCTCACAGCACGACACAGACAAAGTTGACCAGCGTTGCCTCATTCCATGTTCAGCCGTTGTATTCATACGTAGCAATTCGATTTGTCTTGCTTGCCAGCACAAATGCTGAGGTGCAGAACCAGTAGGTAAAGTGCGTAATTCCATGCCAAGCCAGAAGGTGCATGTCGGCCACATCACAATTTCACACAAGTGCATAACAATCACACACGGGATACTCGGCAGGCATTCCATAGTCGGCTGGACCGGGCTGTGTCCAAACCATGGAACATCCACGCTGCAGTTTGGTTCGGCCGGATCAAGTCAAGTCAAGTCAGGTCAGGTCACGTCACGCAGGGGCACACAGAACAGACGGGCCGGTCCGGCAGGCACGCCATCAGTCATGCAGTCCCCCGGGGTTTCGCCCCGCGCTGTCTAAATGGAACCGAAATGTCACGTCAGCGAGAACGAGGCAATACAGCAACGTTTTATTTTGTCAGCAGTCACCATGTCGAAAGCAGCACTGCTTCTGACGTCTGCGGCCAGATGTAGGTGCCGGACTGCCCGGCGACTGAAACATTTACTAACTACTGACTAATTAGTTGCCCTTCCACGAAGATTCGCCAGATGACCCCGCAGACACATTGTGAACGTGAACGACAGGTAACCAACACCAATTACCATGTCTCCAGCACGCGGGATGAAACATGAATAAGTACTGAGTTTTGACCATGGAGGAGGTAGTACGGAACAGAACGTTTTCGCCTCTGAATGCTTTCTAGATGCTGACCATCCCAAAAATTTAAGTCCACTCCACATTCCAGAAATTAACTCCGTGTAGGTGTTCTCATCACATAGAGACCGTGGTCGATACAATAATGGAATATGTTTCACAAGGGAGAAAGACATCAGGTGACATGCATGATTGACAATGATTTTTCAGTCATTGTGACATTCATGTTCCACCGTCTAAGAAACAATATTCATTTTTGACATCCGTTCCACGACGACCAAATGTGTTAAAACAACAATACGATTCACACATACATGTCACGTGCTAGAGCAGACGGACGGATTAACGCCACCTAACGTTGCATGCTACTGAACTGTTGATTATATGCTCATA
The DNA here is from genome assembly GCA_034440615.1 of Ashinkailepas kermadecensis. Classification (NCBI taxonomy): domain Eukaryota; kingdom Metazoa; phylum Arthropoda; class Thecostraca; family Neolepadidae; genus Ashinkailepas; species Ashinkailepas kermadecensis. Next base: position 753,626 of record JAOTOM010005055.1, read on the forward strand.
CCGTAACACGGAATCAAATTCGATGAATAATTCGAGTCATCACTGAGCTAATACTGAGTGTTCGGACTCCCAAACACACGCATCCGTCAACAAACGCATTCTACTCTCTGGCGATCCAAAAATATATGCTATGCAAAACAAGCATGGATATCGAAAACATGCGTCACGTGGCGAAGTGGGTGGGATTCAGCCTAATCTGACACGCCAGCCGGCCGCGTGTTCAGAGACCGTCTGGCTACAACTCATGCCGGACATTCTGCACAGCGCGTGCCGTGTCACAACGCACTCAGCCGGCGGTGGGCGGATAGCACGAGGGCAGTGCAGCCAGAACTGACCACCACAGGCGAAAGCAGACCACAACACAGATCGGCGCTGCCAGAACAGAGCGACACAAACCGGAGCCGGACGCCGTCGGCTGCGGACCGCGACAAGGCAGCAAATCCGAGAACGGCTGCCGGAAACCGACTATAGTTAGACAATTGTGCGGGCCGGGAGGGGGCACACGACAGCTGTATATCGCCCACCGATATAGTCAAGGACGTGACCAGTGCACACAGTATGGCCAAGTGGCTCTGTCACAAAACCAAGTGGCGAAGTGGCCAAGTGGCTGGCGAAATTCGCGCTGGGGCCCCACAAACACTAGTCGGGGTCCAACAAATTTGCATCTGGGTCCAAGATAAATACAGCGGGCCCCAAAGATCGCAACGGAACCCGGACAAAATAATCCAGAGCCCAGGAAAATTAAGGAGGAACCCGAAAGAAAATCATTCCGTGCCTGGCAATCGTTCTGAAGCCCAAAAATCGCGCCAGAGCCCAACAAAATCACATATGGCCAAAAAAACATTCCGATTCCCTGAAAAATCGCGTCGGGAAAAAATGGCGACCCAAGAATATCCCATGATCCACAAAAGCGACCCGGACCAGAACAATTTGAAGGTCATTAAAAAAAACGCGTCCAACACAGAAAACTCGCGTCGGGACCACAACTGGCGTCAGGGTTCCGACAACTGGCGTCAGGGTTCCGACAACTCGCGTCAGGGTTCCGACAACTCGCGTCAGGGTTCCGACAACTCGCGTCAGGGTTCCGACAACTCGCGTCAGGGTTCCGACAACTCGCGTCAGGGTTCCGACAACTCGCGTCAGGGTTCCGACAACTGGCGTCAGGGTTCCGACAACTGGCGTCAGGGTTCCGACAACTCGCGTCAGGGTTCCGACAACTGGCGTCAGGGTTCCGACAACTGGCGTCAGGGTTCCGACAACTCGCGTCAGGGTTCCGACAACTGGCGTCAGGGTTCCGACAACTCGCGTCAGGGTTCCGACAACTCGCGTCAGGGTTCCGACAACTCGCGTCAGGGTTCCGACAACTGGCGTCAGGGTTCCGACAACTCGCGTCAGGGTTCCGACAACTCGCGTCAGGGTTCCGACAACTGGCGTCAGGGTTCCGACAACTCGCGTCAGGGTTCCGACAACTGGCGTCAGGGTTCCGACAACTGGCGTCAGGGTTCCGACAACTCGCGTCAGGGTTCCGACAACTCGCGTCAGGGTTCCGACAACTCGCGTCAGGGTTCCGACAACTCGCGTCAGGGTTCCGACAACTCGCGTCAGGGTTCCGACAACTCGCGTCAGGGTTCCGACAACTCGCGTCAGGGTTCCGACAACTCGCGTCAGGGTTCCGACAACTCGCTTCAGGGTTCCGACAACTTGCTTCAGGGTTCCGACAACTCGCGTCAGGGTTCCGACAACTCGCGTCAGGGTTCCGACAACTCGCGTCAGGGTTCCGACAACTCGCGTCAGGGTTCCGACAACTCGCTTCAGGGTTCCGACAACTCGCGTCAGGGTTCCGACAACTCGCGTCAGGGTTCCGACAACTCGCGTCAGGGTTCCGACAACTCGCGTCAGGGTTCCGACAACTCGCGTCAGGGTTCCGACAACTCGCTTCGGAGTCCCGAAAACTCGCGCCTGAACCTCCACAAAGCGAACCGGAGCCCTACAAAATGGTCATGGAGCTCCAAATATCGGATTTGAGACCGAAACATGTCGTCGAAGGCCCCAGAACGTCTCGTCGGAGGCTCGAAGTAAATCCGGCGGCGCCGGGAAGCCGAAACCTTACCGGAACCCTAAAACACACTAGGAGCCCTCAAAACACTGGAGACCTTCAACACGCTCTGGGACTCCAGCACACCGTGACCGCATAACACGGCACGAGGACCTCAAAGGGATCCGCCCACAAAAAGTGACGTCAAATAACGCGTCGAGGCAGTAAATAAAAACACATCAGAGCCTTCGAAACGCGCCGGTTCGTCAAAAACATCTGAGTCCGAAAAATAAGCAAAGAAAACATCCGTTCTCAATAACGCGCTGGGAGACTAAACAAATTGCGCTGGCACCGTAAAACACATCAATCAACGGAAAAAAACGGAACGGGTCCTAGTAAGAACATCGAACCGGCGCACGTCACGGTTCAGTAGCCAATCCATGAGCACATTACAAAAAAAAATGATGAGGTATATACGTCAATGTTCAGAGATGTATCCAGATTCCTTTCCCATCAGAAAATGTGTGAAGACGGGAAATCATTCCAACTTGATTTCATCGAATTTGCCCATGAAGCCACAATACGAAACATCCTATGACGTCAAGTATGGCACGAAACCATTATGTGGCAACAATTATCAAAACGTAAGATGCTTCACAGAAACCGCAAAAAAACGCAAAAACCCACGAAGTGTGGCAAACGCACTAAGTGTGGCGAACGCGACGAATGTGCAAGACTAGTGAAATTGAAGAACTTAACATTTTAAAGTTATTTGCACAGCCGCAAGCTTAACAGTGCAAACTGACTGGTGAAGATATACCAGAAAAAAAAACTTCGAATAAGAGGAGGGAGATTGGATTCCGGTCCTTATATCTATGGTCGTAGGTTGACCACCTGTACTTATGCTGTCATTAACTTTTTCCAATGAGCCCCTTTGGAAAATAGTGATCGAATTCCGGTGACTTAAAATAGGATTAGGTAAAGGTTCGGCACCATCCAAATTCGTGTTCCCCTACCCCGGACGCAAATCATAGGTACACCACTGTGGGTATGGTTAGGCCGGTCCCGAAAGGTCCCCCCCCCCCTCCCAAACCGGTGGGCTAGATCCGCCAGTGATAGCATTACATTAGTATCATTAAGTGCACAATGGCTGTATCACTAAGTTGCACAATGGGTGCAAATGGTTGTACGTCTAGGAACCGTGCATCATGGTCTGCAAATCCGGCAGTGATCAAGCATCGACACCGTAGTCGAACACAAATACAATCCGTCGAGCACCAACACTTCATTCGAGCAGTGATATCCTCAGCCGAGCAAGTGTACCGTCAGTCGAGCACCAATACCGTCATTCGAGGAGTAGTACCGTTAGTCGAACAGTGATACCGTAAGTCGAGCAGTGGTACCGTCAGCAGGCAGTGGTACCGCCGGTCGAGCAGTGCTCGCGTGCATGCCTGCCACATATCGAACTTGGCTGTGGCGGTCTTCTAGCAGGCGTGCTCCATGGTGGTTCGTCGGAAGTGTGATACAGATGCTCCGTGGTGCTGCAGTGTTGCTGCACATGGGGCTGCAGGACCGGACATGGCTACGATTCATACTTAGTGTCTTCCATACAGGCTTGAATATGCTTTATTTCTCCCGTCGGAATTCGAAAGGCCAAAGGTTGCTCTTGTTTACCGGATTTGTTTTGCTCCGACATGGAAGCATGGACAGGGCAGTCATTGAAGTTAAGAGGCTAGATCCTTCAAAACTATTCTAAAGTTAGCATCACGCCCATTAGCTTTACATGAAAAAGAGTGGTCCTGAAAATCATAACATCTATTGAATACGTTTCCTGAGATGGAGCCACCTGGATGCAAGCGCCAGGGATTTGAAGTTCTTTTAAAATACATCGAGCGCAATATTTCCTGTGGAGCATGATTCAATGCTAATCAGGACTGGATGCGTGAATCACGACCCCATCATCCAATCTTGCGATCCATGTTCACGACAGAATAATGACTACGAGCTAAACGTGCCGCTAATGCAGCAACTCGGACACCCCGTTGCTGCGTCACCGGCCTTATTTGACCAGTTGACAGTTCAGCATCGTAGCCGAGGGCTGTGCGGGCGAGTGAGCGACTTGAACCCTGCGTCAACATAACCAGAAAAACCAATGGAGACCGGCGAAACAACTGAGCTATTCAAATAATACAAATAACTCAAATATTCATGCCATTCAAATCAAATTCAACAGGAGAGCAAGCGTGCGTCAATACCCAAGAAATTACCAAATCTGATGACAAAACAGCAAAGCTCAAGTTGTCCGCTTTGGTCAGCCTGCTGAGCACACCTGTCACATTCGACGACCGACAACCAGTGGCGCACCGAAGGGGGCGGGGGCAGCAAAGGGACAGTTGCCCCCCTGAGAGGTTGTGGGCCCCCAAGAATCGCGCCGGTATCCGGAAAAATTGCACCGCGCCCACTAAAAATCCCACTGGGGCACCACAAACTTGCACTGGGGCCCCTGAAATCACATCCGGTCCCACAAGGTCGTTCAGGGTTCCATGAAAATGACTGGGGACCCACAAAATCGCACCAAGGCCTTGAAAATCCCACTGGGGACCCAAAAATTGTTAGGGACCCATGAAATGACGCTGGGGGGTTCCAAAAACTGGGACCGGGGATCCTGAAAATACAGCTGGGGTCTACCAAAAGTCGCGCCGAGCCCCCTGAAAATCACGCTGGGGTCCTGAAAAGGTCGGACCGGAGCCACTGGAAATCACGCTGCGCTAAGTCTCGCCAAGGCCCATTAAAGAACGCTGGGTCCACCAAAAAGAGGGACCGGGACCCTGAAAATCAGGGGGCCTCAGGTCAGGACGGAGCCTCTGAAAATCGCAATGGGGCCTCCAAAAAGACGGACCGGGTCCCCGAAAACCATGCTGGGGGCTCAAAAGTTCGCGTCCGTGCCCTTGAAAATGACGCTGGGGACCTAAGTCATGCTGAGGTCCTTGAAATTCAGGATGGGGGCCCCAGAAGTTCGGAACGGCCCCTCAACATCATGTTGAGCCTGGGGTACTAAAAAAATTTCCCCCGTGCCGTAAATATAAAGGTAGGGGCTCGACATGTCGCATCCGGGCCCCAAGTCTCATTGGGACCCCACAATTTGACGATGGAAGGACAAAATCTGGACAAGGAAAATCACCCTGGGGCCATACAAATTACGCCAAAAGCCACCAAAATCGTGTCGGGCCCAAAATCGTGTCGAGGCCGATAAAACTCGCGCCAGGGGTCCCAACAAATGACACCGGGGCCCAAAATCGAACTGGGACCCAAAAGTCCCGTCGCAATCCTGGAAAATCACACTGAGGGCCCAAGAGGCCGCGCCGGGGCCCCAAAAGCCGTAGCTGTCCCCCCAAGAATTAATTCCTACCCGGAATGTCACTCTGCGGCCTCAAAATCGCGTCACCCCCCCTCCCCTCCCCAAAAAAACTGTTGGGCTCCGGAAAAGAAACGTGTCGGGGCACGAAAATACGCACCGGTAGCCCGAAAGAATCGTACCGGGGTACAAAATACCACGCAGGGGGTTTAAAATAGAACTCGACACCCCCCTCCCCCCCCAAAAAAAAACACACCGGGACTCGATCGAATAAATCGGAGCATCTGAAAATTCAGCACAGGTCCAGAAAGGAAATTATCCCAAGAGCCTTTCTTCTCTGAAGGGTGCCATCGGCTGAAAAAGAAACTCTTAGCAGCCGCAGTGGAGTACCAAAGGGGCAATGTCCCCCGCGCTCCTGAGAGGGGTGGGCTCCCACGAATCACGGCGGGGTCCCCAGAATTCCCGTAGGGGGCTCCAGATACATACAGGGGGCTCCAGAAAACTTGCGACGAGCCAGAAATTTTGCCCCGGAGACCACCAAAATCGCGCTGGGGTTCCAGCGCAGTACAATGCGTCCCGTGAACTCGCGCCGAGCTCCAAAAGTATCGCGTCCCCCAAACTCGCATTGGGACCCGATGACAACAAGTCGGAAGCGAATCTCACAACCGGCGGCATTACCGAGTCCACCCACGACCAATCGGCGTGAGAGGTTGGCGACGCGATATGACCTAGCGGTTGAATGAGTCGTAAAAGAACTCAAGGTTCTTCCTCCAAAATAAGGAGGGATTCCGAAAAATAAATGTCAGCCAGGAAAATCGCTCGGGATCCCCAACCATTGCACCAGATGCCTTAAAAATAGCGTACGGCCCGGAATAAAACGTACCTGAGCTTGAAAAAGTCGCGGCGGAACGCAAAATATGGCGCCGAATGCCCGAATAGTCAAGCCGGACTCGGACATACAAAATTCAGAAGAGGTATCCAACAATCGCGTCGAGCGCAGAAAACTGGAGTCGCTTCCCGTCGGAACCACGCGCCTGGACCGGAAGAGTCGCACCGGAGCCCCCAAAGCCTGTTGGGGCCCAATCAATGTGCGTCAGGAGGCACAAATAAATACAGCGTAACCCTAAGAGCACAACTGAGGCCGAAAATGCTGCTGGACCCTGCAAAGCGCACAGTCTCGCAAAAAGCGGCCGGGCCCTAAACATGCGACGCGGCGCTAAATAAACACGCCGGATGCCTTAAAGGCATACCGGAGCCATGCGACCACATGAGGGCCTCAAAAGCAAGCTAAGGCTCGCAAAAAGCGACATAGTCCAAAAAAGGAACAAAAAGACCGGGCACTAAATAAACACATGGGGTTTTTGAAAACTCGCCGGTACCTCAAAAATATCGTCAGAGCATAAAATGCAACAAACTCTAAAAGGAGCCAGGGTCTCGAAAGTGTACCAGGCCCCTAACAAATATGGGATGGAGCCATAAAGCACATCCGTGGACGAAGAAAAACGCAGCGGGTCCAAAAAAATACAGATCGATATTGGGACTCGGTTCGGTAGCCAATCTGGGAGCAAATTTAACCAAAGCGATGAGGTGCATCACACCTCAGCGTGTATCCAGACTTCTTAACGACCGGAAAATGTGGAAAGGAAACTAATCAACGAATTTAATTAATCCAATTTTCACATGGTTGGTTGGTTATTGGTTTTGCGACACGTCGACCGTTGAGCCATGTAGCGTCGCCAATCTCTCACGCCGATTGGTCGCGGGCGAAGAGTAGCGACAGGTGAGACTCGAACCCACAACCTTTCGATTGTGAGACGAGCATCTTACCCCTAGACCACTCGTCCCCCCAATTTTCACATGGAACCCAATACGAAACATTCCATCACGTGAAATATGGCACAAGACTGTCATGTGGCATCAATTAGCAAAACGTAGTAGGCCTAACAGAAGCCATAGTATGGCACGAAGTGTGGCAAATGCGCCGAATGCTGAAGGCGGGTGCACACGTGCACGAACGTTGGCGTGGTGGCGACCTAACGTTATGACCTGGCATGCCTGAAATCGGAAAATTCTACATTTTTAAGTGATTTGTAAAAGTGTAACTTCACCAGTGTGAGGTGCATTATCAAGGGATGCCAAAAGAAAAACATTCGAACAGAGTGGTGGTGGTGGGGGGTTAGGGTTGAAATCCGGTGACTGAGAAGCAATAATGGTAGATTGGACACCCTCTACAAGACAATTAAGTTGGTCACTATTTGCTGTATTTTTGCCTCTTTGAAAAAGAGTGGTCAAATCCCGGGAATTTAAGCAAAAATTGGGTAGGTGGGCCCCTTTCAAATCCGTCTCCCCTAACACAAATCCTAGGTAGGCCACTGGACATAACCGGAATAATCAGGTACATGAACACACAAAATAGCAACGCGAGCCAAGCGAGTTGTCCACAAACTTCACATGTGTATGGATTCCATACACTCCGTCAGATCATGTACAGAAACCAGTCACAGGCCAGAAAGCACAGTGTAAGTCCGCTGTGGAATGGACTCGATGGCAGGAACTTCAGCTCAACAGACTGAACTCAAATATCACACAAATGAATCCTTAGCGTGTCTTCAGACCCATTTCGAGGCGGAGAGAGATGCCGAGTCACACTGGCTCAAATTTGTCGTTAGGAAAATGAAACTCAGGCGGTGAATTTCGTCGGCGACCAGTCGATAAGTCTGGTCCATTTCCCATCTGTTCTGTCCGGCTCGCGCACCGCATGGTCTGTCTAGCAACTGTCCGATCCGGACGTTTTGGTTACTGTCGTGACTGTCCCATATCGACCACCATCCAGTGTGGTAGCTGAGCCAACCGTCCTGTCAGCAGACAGCAGACTGAGCAGCAGCTGCTCATCAGTTGGTCAATGCCAGATCATCAGCTGGTCGGCGCTGTGCCGGCAGCCGGCCCAGGACATGTCAGCTCGCTCTAACGGTCAGCTGACTTCAGGTCGGCAGATGGTCGGCACCATGTCAACTCCAGGTCCCCACTTCAGAGGCTGTTCAACATCAGCACAGCTGATCAGCACGTGATCGGGACCAGACAAGTCAGCAGCTGGTCATCGCAGTTCGACGTCAGACCAGCGCCGGGGTCGCCAGCCGGTCAACAGCCGACGTGGTCTCACCTGAGCGCCACGAACACGTCATAGTTTGGCGCGGCCATGCTGCCGCCCGGACAGCCGATCACTACTAGGTCAACAGCCGGCGTGGTCTCACCTGAGCGCCACGAACACGTCATAGTTTGGCGCGGCCATGCTGCCGCCCAGACAGCCGATCAGCATCAGCAGACAGGCGGCCATGGTGCGCGCGCGGCCCACCTTGTCGGCGAGCGGACCCACCAGGGGGGCGGCCATCATCAGGCCGGCCATGAACACCGACTGACCACCCTTGGCACGGTACGCCTGGTCGCATATCAGGCGCCACTGCAACACAGTGCCAGCGTGACGAACACTGTGGCCGATTGCCACCCTGTGACGCACGGTGACATTATCGGATTCAACCATTTCCATTCAACCAATTAGTGTCTTGAAGAACCTTGGGTTCTTTTACGACGCATTCAACCGCTAGGTTATATAGCGTCGCCAGCCTCTCACGCCGATTGGTCGCGGGTGGACTCGGTAAATACCGTCGGTTGCGAGATTCGAACTCACAATCTTGCGATCAAGAGTCCGATGCTCTACCAACTGAGCTACCGCGGCCCCAACCAATTAGTGTCGTGGGATGAATAATTAGAGAGCTACAAACAAATTAAAACTACGTATTCTGAGCCTCTTTGGTCATGATACGCAATACTCAAATTAAGCTACGAATATGAGTTCATTACCTTAAAATGCAGCAAAGAAGATGCAACTCTGAACATGAGACCTTGTTATGAGTGAACACGGATACGAAAGCTATAGCTGTCCTACTAATGTGACAAATAATTCATTCAATGTTTTGTTAAGATTCATGTCATTGGGTTCAGCCAGTAGTAATGACTACTATGGGACAGACAACTACTATGTTTTAATGCACAGCCACATCCATCTGGACTAGGACACTTATTATATATTCATGGTTATGGTATAATACTATAATAATTTGCATGGATAACTAATCTTGTATTTTTTTCATTGACTTGCCTTCCTATTACATACACATACTTGTAATTGCTAGACCGCTAGGACCCATACGAGGCAAGACATTTTGTAGAACTACTCATGCATACTCGCGCGCACACAGCCGCGCCCACGCAACCACGCGCACGCACCCGTGTGCATTTACCCGCGCGCATACGCGAGTGCGCGCTAGCATATTCTCACATTTTCACACGGATCATATTATCACTATCATACCAACCAGCGTTTCGCTTTATACGCTTCAGAGCTACCGCCCTCACATGCTCGGGTAGATAATGAGTATCTGAACATGTGCGTACATGTGCTCTCAACATGTGCCGTGGTCCTACCATTGGCCTGAGCTTAATAGGAAATCACATCTGATGGCAGTTGCTAATTATGTACGTCGCAATGTCCTTTATATTAATCCGATTTTGTCCGGTAAGACCGTACTGGCTGACGTACAGGCGTAAAATACGCGATGCACGGGGAACCCATCGGTAATAGCATAACAGACCGGGTTTCATATTCGGAAGGTCGGAGAGCACCCTGCCCTGACGAACTGCTTGCATTATACGGAGTAAGGGCGCCGGTAGCTCAGTAGTTAAGCTGAGCGTCTGGCATACTAGAGATACGGGGTTCGATTCGCCGCGGTGCCCACTCTTCCTGCCAGGGTGAGAGGCAGGCGACGTCAAATGGCCTCAGCTGCTGAGTGCGTCGTAAAGTCCCATCCATGCACGCACACGGAGTAAGCACGACTAGTCTGTAGAAGGTTCTTCGACTACTGCCTCAGGCAACTTAGGCCGATGTTTCCGATGCACACAGCCAAGCTGACAGTTAATGCATAGATAAGTCAGAATGCACCAAGCTTAGACCAACGAAATCACTAGAACACCTGGACACGACACAACTCAATATAACACAAATCCAACCAAACCCACATCGAACCAACGGTAGGTAAATGGAACAAATCGAATCAATTTCACCGACAAAAAGAGGTCATCATTACTAGACTTAGAACTCGTTGCACAAAATCAACACAGCCTCAACTAGAGGGTGACCAATATACAACACCTCGCTGTGACACCTGTGCAACACCACAATAAGCATACGCCACATCATGCTAACCTGTAGTAGCTTTAACTCTCATAGACAACCACTTAAGGCATTCTACCAAAGAGAGGGCATCACCTTGTTGCTTCCATCACTGCTTGGTGACAAGCACCCAGAACTCCTTCAACTGCTATTTGAATATCTGTACGACACAAAACTAGCAGGATCATTGTAGACACCACACCACCAACACTCACTTCATCACGCAATACATGCCCGCGAAACACTCGTAGGGAACACGTAACAAGCCATCCCCGAATGGGTTCGGAATGAAACACGAATGAGACGACTTTCAAGTACAAATAAATGGTTATCTAGGAGTGCCGTCGGACGTCGTTGAGCCTACTTGCTTCAGGAGGAAAAAAATAGCATAACGTAAAACGACTACCCAGAGGAGCCATCGGACGTAGATGAGCCGATTTACCTTGCAACTCATAACGTAAAACACCTACCCAGAGGTGCAGCGGACATATATGTGCCGAATTGTAAAACATCGTACTAACCCAACTGACAACCCTGCATGGCATGCTTAGACTAACCCTCTACTAACAACTAACACGCGGCGGCTGGCGTGATAGGCGGTGTGGACAATTGCTTCCTTGTTCGCACAGCAAAGATTTTTCGGTGCTCTTCGAGAAGGGTAGGCTAAAGCCAGCACCCTGGCAAAATCAACTTCTTGTCACTCTCAAACCCCCACCCCCACCCTAACTACAAATTCTCTTGTGGAAGAACAAAGTAAAACTAAAGCCATTTAGACATCAGGGAGATGTCTCCCACCCAGCTCCTGCCTCACCTAAAATATCACACAAGCTATAACGTAAAACTCCCTTAACGTAAACGTACACTAGCATGCGCTTTGCTTCCAAAACACATTCGCTTTAAAGACAGTCATGTACCGTACTCGCTTTAAAGGCGGCGCAAATGACCATTATGGTCCAGCATGCCTAAAAAATCACTCTCTGCCTGCCTGGCCTGGCCTGGCCTGGCCTGGCCCGGCCCGGCCCGGCCCGGCCCGGCCCGGCCCGGCCCGTCCCGTCCCGTCCCGTCCCGTCCCGTCCCGTCCCGTCCCGTCCCGTCCCGTCCCGTCCCGTCCCGTCCCGTCCCGTCCCGTCCCGTCCCGTCCCGTCCCGTCCCGTCCCGTCCCGTCCCGTCCCGTCCCGTCCCGTCCCGTCCCGTCCCGTCCCGTCCCGTCCGTCCCGTCCCGTCCCGTCCCGTCCCGTCCCGTCCCGTCCCGTCCCGTCCCGTCCCGTCCCGTCCCGTCCCGTCCCGTCCCGTCCCGTCCCGTCCCGTCCCGTCCCGTCCCGTCCGTCCCGTCCGTCCGTCCCGTCCCGTCCCGTCCCGTCCCGTCCCGTCCCGTCCCGTCCCGTCCCGTCCCGTCCCGTCCCGTCCCGTCCCGTCCGTCCGTCTGTCTCTCTGCATTCGATATACATCACGCGCCGTCACGGATATTGGCAGCTCGCACTGCGGACACGTCAGAAGAAGAAACATAGCTACAAGTGATTCACAAGAAATGCACGATTACTTCTCCATACAAATTATATTAGTATTATAGGATAACCATGGATGTTTAAAAAGCGTCCAAGTCAGATGGGTACGGTTGTGTATTAAAACGCATTTGTTTGTAACATTCAAAATATTCATCCCACAACCATAATTATGTTTTATAGACTTAAATAGACAAGAGGGTTTGAACAATGTGATGTTCATGAGGTTGTCATTATTAGTTCAGAAGTTATAAAATACTCCCAACACCCAACAACATGGGTACAAAAAGTAAAACGGAGAAAAGAACATAACGACACATAAATGTTTCATTGCCGTTTTTTTAAATCAGCATACTTGAATGCACCAAAACGCAAACAACAAATCCCGTACTATAAGTTTTACGATTTCCGATGGGCCTTAATAGTGATTGTGACACAGCTGCGTGGACGTTTCGGCAGGAAATGACTGACACCAACGAATCATCACTCCAGCACTCCAGCACATCACTCCTTGCACCAGCAGTCATTCGCTTCAGCTACAATTAGATCTTCAGAATTGAGCACAGGGGAGTTGGAAGCACAGCTACTGCAAACAGACCATCTAACAAATTCGAAACACATCTGGAAACTTCACTAGTGGACACATGTCAAATATGAATCACAAAACAATGCATACTAAAGAGTCAACATGTGGAGAGTAAAACACGTTGAGTGAAGGAAAACAACCGCACGACATACTCCTATTATCTGGGCAGAGATATGGCTGGAATACGGAAGGGAATTATTTATCAAACCTCTGTCGCAATCGTTTGGTACTCCGACTCGTACGAAACACTGCCACACTTGGCGGCTTCGTTGTTCGGGCACGCATTTCGGAGGGTCGCCGACACGTTGTCGCTTGGGATGCATTCGAAGTCGGGAGTAAATGCTGAAAAGCAAAGCAAGCATGCATGCATCATCACATTACACAGCATAACTGCATCACTAAAGACCCTGCATTGAAAGACAACACATTAACATATAAAAATAATGAATGCAAGCACTGACAATGTCAAATCAGGGTACATGACATGCACAGCATTGAAAGCAAGTCTTCTGTATTCATGCACGGTTGAATATCATGTTATCATGTATGAGTTAGAATGTATCATTGTATATTAAAGCATAAGTGGTTAAGGCCACCATGATACCTGCGACGAGAGGACAGCTGGGTTCCCTGTACGAGACACAACAGCGAGGAATATCGATGTGACTTACAAACTTACACATAAACTTACAACCTAATTTCCCACCGCAACAGTTCAGTTCGTATGGCGTTAGCCTGGTCCTAACAACACAGGGTTCAAATAGGTACCAGCACTCGAAATAGTCCCTGGCTGGGAGCACCAAGTGGTAACCGGTTCGATAACACTGCGGAAGTAGCAGTAAAACGGCCATGCAGAACATTGGCGGTACACTACAATCCAGATTAAAACACGTTTTGTTAAAAATCCGCGAATGGGTGGTGTGCAAACAGCAAGCTCGGTCATTGTGAACCCTGGTCTTGCAGAGCTGCCAGAAATACAGTCACATTAAATTGATAATTGATGGTGATCATTGATTGGTTATTGGGACATTCAGCCACAGCTATGCCCCATCACAGACCGCCACTGTTCATGCATTTTCAGCATAAAGCTTACCTGTAAACTCAAGATTAAGGTTCAGAAACGCAGTGTATAGCGGAGCTAAAGATATGACAAAAACAATTTTCTTCTGCATTGGCCCGAACACCCCAATAATGGAGAACACTTCGTCAACATCCATCTTGAAGATCACACTAAGACAGCCCTCAGACAGTTCGCAACAGCCACATCTGAAAAGAAGACTGCTGCAATCAGTTGCAATTCCAAAGAGAAAAACGAGCAAGAAATGATTGTGGAGGGACAAATATTCCAGTGATATAGGGCAAACAAAATAATACTATGAAACTGGAAAGAATCCAAACATGCATGCATGCATGCATGCACACACACAAACAGTGTTCTCAAATTCATGTTTTGAGTTATGTGCCTGATGAAAAGAAAATGCCAGAGATGAGGGGAAAAATAAAATGTTGGAATATAAATGTACATTTTGGGACACATGAAATGTTAAATCACAATTGTAGCTTTTGAATTTGGTGGAAGGAAAGAACTACTTGCATGTGTGAATAAATACAAATATAAGTAAGCAATTTTGTACGCAGTATCTACAGCTAGGAAAAACTGGATGCATCCTGCATGATCCCATCCTCTAACATGCATTGAGAAGGTTACCCAATTAAGTGCATACATTTTGCACAGCCAAATGTTGCCCAACACAGTTTGGCATGGTTGAGTAATTCCTGACCATGTCTGGAAGTTTACCAGAAACAAACATGCTTAAGGTAATCTTGAACAGTCCCTTGGTGTTAGCTCCCCTCCCCCCCCCCCCAGAAAATGCAGACACAGTGTGTCTATGGCCTGGCAAACACAAAGATGTTCAATGACAGAAATACCTTCACATGGCTCCTGTCTGCAAGTCAAATATGGTGGTCACAGACAAATCATGCTGGTGAATATTATACTTCACCTCTTGGTTAACATTCGCACGTCCGGCGGTCCGCGCAAACTTCGCCGGTCCGGGGGGGGGGGGCAGATGTCTGTCCACCCCCCTAAGATCTCAAGAACTATGCTAGGTAGCGACAAACGGAAAACGGCGTTGGATAGCTGGTGACAAGCTCTATCGAAAGTATGTCGGTCATTTTTCGCTCAGGTCAATATTTAGGTCTCTAGGTCATCATAGGTCAAATTCGACCAGATAGGGTGGGACCCTCAGATATTGACACATATCTCAGGACCTGTAACAGATAGCTCTGTATACAAATTTGCCCATATGTATTTCATTTATTATGTAGTCAGTCATTGCATTCCCGCCTAACAATTTCAATGCAAGACAAAATCAAGTAGCTATGTAAAAGTGTTGGACAATTTACCACATTTTACTTGACCTGACCTGACCAGGTCAAATATTAGAATCGACACGTTTTGGCGATACAAGCACAATAACGGCAATTTCAGCCTTCTAGCTCAATGCAGTGCGATATAATGCGCAGAAATGTGCTAGTGATCTCAGGTGACCTCAGATGACCTTGGTGAGGTCACTGAGCAAAAATATCAGCGGTAACATTGAGAATAGCTTCCAACTACACGCCATAACCGTTGTAAGGTCATTCCGAGAGCAAATATGTAACCAGGAAACATTTGTATATTTTACCATAGGCCTATAATGGGGGAAGCCATGGCCGCGACCTGACCTCAGGTCAATGCTACGAAAAAAAACGAGATATATATTATAGTCCCTGATGAGATCATGACATGTTATAAGTTTGAAATCAATCGCCCAATTATTGTGGAAGTGATGCACCTAGAGCTCCGAGGGATGTTGGGTCACTTCGCCTGACCTGGTGTCCTGACTTGAGATGATCCAGGGTCAAACATTTCTGAGGATATGCGGAAAAGACTAATGAGCAGCCATACGAGGTTTGGCCTTGCCAACCCGATTAGTATGGCGGAAAATTAGGAAAAACCGCAGGGGGCAGATATCTGCCCCCCCCCGGACGTGCAAATGTTAAGCCAATAAAGGCTCAAATAGTTTGTTCTTGTCCTTGTTGTAAAAAGGCATGCTTTCTCATGTGACATAATATGCAGATTACAGTGATACACACAGTGTGAAGCATATCTTTGTTATAGGCTATATACTACATTTGTTGTAGGTGCTATGCTCTCTTTGTTAGTTAGTTAGTTATTTGGGTTTTAGGGCGCATCAACTGCATTGGTTATACAGCGCCCATATGCTCTCTTTGTGGTGTTCTATATTGTTTGTGGTATGCTTTGTGATCTTTGCTTTACCTTCTGCCCATGTTGTTCTTCACATATGCCCCAGGGGGTGAGTAGTCTAGGGGTAAGTTTCTCATCTCACAATCCAAAGATTGTGGGTCTGAGTCTCACATTCCATTTTGCTGTGTGTTCACTAAACTGAACTGTATGCATTCAAACTTATGCCCCACCGCTTGTTACGATGCCCGGCCCGGCGCGTCGGTGAACCGCACCCCTCATGGTCAAAGTCCAGAGTTCCGGCATTGGGGGACCGTCCAGATAGCTGACAACTGATAAGCAGCGACGTCCCGATACATTCCCCAGCGTCACACGGCAGTCTTTACCCCCGCTCCCCAGAGTAAGGTGGCGGCGCTCCGACCGGAAAAGATCCTCCCCACCCCTTTGGAACGAATTTTCAAGCCAAAGGCGCTCTGTTCGGAGGAAAAGGTCAGTATTCTCATGCGCAGCCCTGCACCCGCCCAACGAATTTTCCCACCGAAGGCGACCCTCTGGGGAAATGTATTCGTCCCCTGGAGGAACTGGAGAAGATTTCAGAATCCACACCTGAAGAAACCGCCAGATCACATTTGCGAGATACCATGCGACAATAACTGCATACTCCTGCCACCTGTTGACAGCAAGCGGAGACGCAGCCGCACGATTTCACCACCAGGGTTCCGCTGGCTCCTCTAGCGGACAACTGAGGAACTATTTTTGGACGTTATGAACCCTAGACGTTATGAACGCTCCATCTGAAGCCAGTTTTGGACGTTGTGATCCTTGGACGTTATCAACTCTGGACGTTATGAACGCACCCTATCTGATACATTTTGGACTTTATTTCGCATTTTGGACGTTATGATCCTTGGACGTTGTGAGCTTTGGACGTTATGAACTCTGGATGTTATGATATAGCCCCCCGGGGACGAGCTACCGGGCGGCCGTGTCGGTGCACTGACGGCACGTTAAACTTTCGGTCAAAATTATGCCGTTGAACCGGAATTCATGGATCTGGTGGTGGGGCCAGGGTTCACGCAACAAGCTTTGCCTAGCAATAGAACCCTGGTTCATAAAGCCACCCCAGCAAGAACTCGGATTAAATTCATTTAATAAAAAAGGAAAAAAAAGATGCGTGTGTGTCGTGTGAGGTGGTGTTCTCTAAATTGATTTTTTGCGGCATAGCTAAGTGTTTGTCCCATTCTTCGGAGAGCTAATGGTGGAATTCCTGATTCAGTTTGTAAAGAAGTGATGGGAGACGTGGTCATTGCGCCGAGTGCTATGCGGATAAATTTATTTTGTAATGTGTCCAAAATTTTCAAAGCGGAGGTACTGCCACCTGCGTAAAATACCGAACCATATTATATGATGGGAAGAACCAAGGATTTGTGCCGTTGTAAAAGCGTGTGACGATCGGATCCGAATGATGAAGACGTAATGCAGCGAAATAAATTGAGTCGGTGAAAGCATTTGGTCTGGATGTGTTTGATGTGTTGATGCATGGAAAGCTTACGATCGAAAATAATACCAAGAAATTTATTGTGTGTAATAAAATATATATACACGACCTTCAATATACCAGGAGGTGCTGAGTTGACATCAAAAGTAACGATAAGGGTTGTACTTTATTGCTCAACGTTGCTATGATACATCGTCGTTGAGTATCGAGGTGGACCCGCCCAAGAAATTTAACGAGTTTACAAAAGGTATGCCAGTGTTTCCGAGGTGAAGTGGTGTTTCTGGATTTGGGCACGGAGGTGGTTTGCTGAATATCATTGTGGCAGATTTTGGAGCCGAAAATGTGAAACCGTATTCGATGGACCATTGGTGTATCCGGTCAACTGCGTTTTGGAGTCTAAATAAGCAGTTTTTAATTTTTATCTGTGCACCAAATTGCGCTGTCATCTGCAAAAAGAGAGTATGATATCTGAGGTGGCATGTCGGTGAAAATATCGTTAATGATGATGTTAAATAAAACTGGTGATAAACAGCTTCCCTGCGGTAATCCGTTTTTCATGAAATGTAACTCGGAAATCGCTGACCGGCACCGGAGATGGAACTGACGGGAACCAGACAAAAATCCTATCAAATAATGAGCTAAATTCCCTTTGACGCCGATGTGAAGAAGTTTGGAAATTAATGCGGGTTTGTATACCATATCATATGCTTTGATAATGTGAAAAATACTGCGATGGTGTTCATGTTTTTTTTTATAACCAAGGCGGATGTAGGTTTCTAATCGAATGAGATGATCTATTGTGCTGTGTCCATGACGAAAGCCGCATTGAATTGGAGATAAAAGAGAATTTGTTTCTGGGTACCAGGTCTTTTTCTTTTTATAATCATAAGTTCCAAACGTTTTCCTAGACAACTGGTGAGAGCGATGAGTCGAAAATTGTTGGGGTTGCTGTGATTTTTGCCGCGTTTTGGTATAGGAATGATGAGGGTTTCCTTCCAGGATTCGGGGAAAGTATGACCTGACCATAATGAATTAAATGTTCGCAAGATGCAATGCTTCGTGTCGCCGGATAAATGTCTGAAAAAAGAATAATGTAAATTGTCGGTACCTACAGAAGTATTAACGGCGGAGGAAATTGCAGTATCCAGTTCTGAAATTTTAAAAGGGGTATTGTCTGTTTCAGTGTTGTCAGAATCGAATTGTGCCAAATCGGTGTGAAAAGTGTGTTGTGCATTTTGTAAGTATTTCGGTCTGTAGTTGTTATCAGAGCTATGGTCGGCCATGGTGTCCGCTATTGTGTTTACTATTGTTTGTGGGTCTGTAATGGTGGTATTTTGGATTTGGAAAGCCGGGAGTGATTTAAATGGGGTGCGTCCAGACAACCGGCGGATTAACTGCCAGATTTTGCTTAAAGGTGTTTGAGAGGTGAGTTGTTGCAAATATGAAGACCATGAACGGCGCCTAGCATCGCGAATGATGCGGCGGGTTCGAGCTCGTCCCTGGTTTCGATGAAGTAACTTGCGTGAATCGGGATGTCTAAGATATTTTCTAAATCCTCTTTTTCTAACTGCGATGGTTTCTGCTACTTCGGGACACCACCGAGGTACTGGTGTTCTTTTGGTGAAAGGTTTTGTTAGTGGAATAGTCATAGAAGCTGCCTCTAAAAGTGTATTTGTAATGGAGTTGATGTTTCCGACGGGAGAAATGTTGGGGTTGTATTAAATATGTGAAGTTCCTGAAATGTCGTCCAACCGGCCTTCGAAATTTTCCAGCGAGGGGTAAGACTGGGTGTGGCATCGGTCGCAGTTGAAAATGTGGGTGATAATTTGATGGGTAGTGGTCGCTGTCATGAATGTCGGTGTCAATGGTCCAGTCAAATTCATTGACCAGGGTTGGAGAGCATATCGATAAATCAATAGCTGTTTCTGTATGATGTCCAAGGTGAAAAAAGGTTGGTTCTCCGGTGTTAAGTAGTACTAAATTATGCTGGTCTAAAATTTGTTCAATGATGCGGCCGTGAGTGTCTCCATGTGTACATGCTTGATCCCAGGCTGGACTATGTGCATTAAAGTCTCCGAGTAATATGAATTAGTTCTTGAAATGTGTTATAAGGTTTTCTAATTGTATCAAAAAATGTGTGTTGTCGGTGTGTGGTGGAATATAAGTGGAACATACATCTATGTTCCTACCATGCAAACGTAAAGTACAAGCTACTGCTTGTAAATGTGAATTCAGTGCAATTTGTGTATGTGTAAAATCATTGTTGATGTAAAGTGCCGTACCGCCACTGCGATGTGGTCCACGGACCTCGTCGTGACGGTACAGCGAGTAATTTAAAAGATTGAAATTATATGTATCGGTGGGTAAGAACCGAGTTTCCTGTAGTGCGATAACAATCGGAGTGAGTAAACTAAAGAAAGCCTTCATTTCTGCCCATTTGGAGATTAAACTACGGCAGTTCCATTGCAGAAATAGTGACATTTGTGAAAGAAAAAAAACATTTGTCGGCACCTTTTGGTGCATGGCGCAGCCACGATTGTAGCTCAGGCGGGAATGTGTGTTGGGTGCGGGCGGTCGAGGTGGACCCGCCCGATCCGTCCGGCGGACCAGTGGCCTTGGAAAGGTCACGGCGGCTGGCCACTGTCGTGGGGGATGCCCGCCGGCTGGGTTGAGTCGGTCGGGTCACGTGGGCGCCGGCCGGCGCTGGACGCGCCGGGCTTTGTCGGCGTCCCACCGAAGTGGTACGCATTTCCCCTGCAGCCGAATGGCTGTGGGGTCTGGCATTCCTTGTGGAATTTGCCAAAGTATGTGGAGCCGGAGTGGTCTTTGTGTTGGGAGCCAGGGTGTTTTGTATCGGTGTGGTCAATGGTGTCAGTTTTTGAGTGGAGCTAAACCGGGAATCATGTCGGTTGGTTATTGGTTTTACGACACGTCGACCGTTGAGTCATGTAGCGTCGCCAATCTCTCACGCCGATTGGTCGCGGGCGAAGAGTAGCGACAGGTGAGACTCGAACCCACAACCTTTCGATTGTGAGACGAGCATCTTACCCCTAGACCACTCGTCCCCTGGGAATCATGTCAGTTTGCATCGAAGTATAAGTGGTGTTGACGCGATGGGTGGGGGGGCAATGCTGGCCGCCTGTACGTACGTTTTGGTGGAGGGGGAGGTGGCCTCGACAGACCGTCGGGCCGGGCGGTAGGACACCCCGGTCGTAGCTTTGACTGCGCAGACTTCCTTCTCCTTGCGCCAGACTGGGCAGAGGGGTGATGTGGTCAGGTGATCGGAGGTGTGACAGTTCAGGCAGTGGGCTGGTTTGGAGCAGGTAGATTCGGGATGGGGTGGTTCGCCGCACTTGGGGAATCGGGCTGGTTGGCGGCATGTTTTGCTACCATGGCCGAAGCGCTGGCAGTTAAAACAGCGGAGAGGATTAGGGATAATACACGGACTTGGTAGCGTAGGTATCCGGCGAGGAGGGGTGTGGGAAGAGTGGTTGAGTTAAAGGTAAGGACAAGGAGGCTCGTGTCACGTTTCTGGCCGTCTTTAAAGGAAGTGATGCGGCGGACGTGGGTCACCCCATCCGGCCTGACTCCGCCTGAATATCTTCCTCAGACATGAAGCGGAGCTGCGGCGCGAAGACGGTGCCCTTGGTGGCATTGCGGTTCAAATGGAGAGTGATGGTAACGGATTTTCCACAAAATGTGGTGGTACGGAGGATGGCTTTGGTCTGGGCTCGGGATTAGGTTTTGATAACTAGGGTTTCGTTGGCTGGGGCTTCAATGTCGGGATTGACTAGGGAGCAGATGGCGAGGAGTTGTTTAGTCGGCCAGAAAACGTTGACACGACGAAAGGAAACGGATTCCTCGACAGGCTTAACGACTACATACGAGCCAGCACTGTCGAGGTAAGGTTCGATTGATTGGATTGGTTCAGGTTGGGAAGGCGTGGTATGGTTCGAGCGTGGGTCAGCGGCGTGGAGAGTGATGGTCTGGTCCGGATCGTGAGGCGAGGTCGTGGTCTTGGGCCGAGCAGGGGTCGGCGAGGCGCAGAGGGCTTCCATGGCGTCATTGAGGGGAATAGTTCGGCGCAGGTTATCAACGTTTGCATCAATCGAGGGAGCATCAGGGGCCAAGTCCGTGTTCGTGCGATGGTCGTCGGGTGTGGCCAGAGGATGAAATTCCGAGTCTGAGTGCGTTGGTGTGCATTGGTCCGTGTCCTTTTTACGCCTTTTCCCAATCGCGGGGAAAATTCCTACCTAATGTAATTGAAATAAAGATAAAGGACACACAGAAACTCAGGGAACGGAAATACGACGACGACGAAAACTGCGTGGGGTGACGGGTGTCACCCCACTAGAAAACGAAATGAGAAAAGAGCGACAGGTGTCACCCCACGAAAATGAAAAATAAAAAAACTGCGGTAACGAACAGTCAGTCACGCCAAAAAATGACACAGCGGCGTAATCAGCGGGCTCTGGCTATATGCGAGTAGATAGTACCGAATACTCCATGGATTTGCCCCGTACAATCATTTCAAGATCAATATAAAGATAGAGAGATAAGAGATAAATATTCAAGATAAAGATCATCACGATATCAACATCGGTGGGCCGACCCTTGGGGCGAGGTGGGCTGCCTCTCACAGATGTATTCACTTCGCACCACAACTTCTGAATCGAGCGTAATCAATAAATAATAAAAGAACGGTTAGGTTCCTTGATCAATTCTGTATCATGAAAGGCTGATGCAATCCTCCTGGGATGGCTGAATCACTTGAAGAAACAAATTCCAATACGAAATGCGTGCCATGAACACCCACCCGAAGGCGCACGGCCCAAAACCGGCCGCGTTTCCGTGTATTTACTCGGGGCCCTCCAATATCGTTTGGCAACCGGTGACGTCACATGGGCTGGACAATTGCTCAGTCCCGAAGGCGCTTCAGCCAAACTCCCGTGTTTTCCAAACGGCATTTCCGATCTTAAATACCATCAAAATGGGACTAAATCGGGTTCATTTGAAAGCTTGAAGAATCTTGTCCACGAATATGAGCCTTATTTTTCCATAACACTGGGACTTTTTGCTTGGACCCACGCTGACTGCACTCATGTCCAGCGCCGAGGGAATCGCGCGGTGCCACGGGTAGTAGCAGTATGATGAGACAGGCCAAGTGAAGATCACGGCTGGGAAGGAGGGGTGGTAGTGTTTATTGGTTTTTCGACACGTCGACCGTTGAGTCACGTAGCGTCGCCAATCTCTGACGCCGATTGGTCGCGGGCGAAGAGTAGCGACAGGTGAGACTCGAACCCACAACCTTTCGATTGTGAGACGAGCATCTTACCCCTAGACCACTCGTCCCCACTGGGAAGGAGGGGTAGGAGCAAGTAAGAGATAACTGTTGCAACATAATATCTCCTCACTCGGTGCAGGGGCGTAAGCAAGGGTGGGGGCACTGGGGACATGTGCCTCCCATGGGAATGTGGTACCCCTCCGGCCAGGAAAAGGCGCCAACATTATATTTAGGCTACCGGCGGAGGTACCGATACTGGTTGGAATGTCACGCCCTTATCACCAATGTGCAGATACCGAACCTGCCGCTGGTTTTCAGGATTGTTTTCCATTTTTCATTCATATGCGTCTAGACCAGGCACCCCTGGTCCACGGGGGTTCTTTGATATATTTTGAAGGGCAAATGCCCCCTTAGTGTTGGCTCTGTACTCCAATAATTTATACTGTTAACATGGGGTACCATGGAACATGCGTCCCATCGATGTGGGACTTCCCATGTATTTTGCACTCCAATAATCTATAGTGTATATATATGTATAATCAATAATATGTATGTGTATATATATATATATATATATATATATATATATATATATATATATATATATATATATCTACATATGCCGGCCATTGCGGAAGCATTTCAACAGGAGGGAGAGGGTTGAAATCCACTGACTTCGTTACGATGGTGATAGGTTTCGCACCTTGCAGCGCCAAATTAAGTTGTTCCAACTCATCTTAGCATAAAATAATAATGGGTACTTATAAAAAATACTGGTCCAAATCCGGCGACTATTTGTATGAGTGTTGCTTGAGCCATCTCGAAATCCGTTTGCCCCCACATGCAAATGCCAGGTACGCCACTGTCCACGCTACTCTATCTGGGATGTGTGAACTTTGAGCCTTAATAACTGAAAGGGGCTTAGACCTCCAATGTAAAATCCAGCCCATGAAATGTAGGTGTGTCTGTTGTTGGGGAAGGAAAAGTAGTGTGAACAGTAGGAGCAGTTCCTCCCACAACCTCACAACACTGCAGCTTAAAGCTGTGGATTCCTTTTTTTTTTTTAAAGCAAATATTTGGAGACATTGGGATAAAAAGCTTGTCTTTTCCCCTGCACCAGCCTTGAAGGCCTGTCCATAGCACTGACCATGAGTGTATCCCAGAGTGAGGCCACAAGGTGACCAACCCCCTCCCTGAACTGGTGAAATTGAAATTGAAATTGACCTGACATTGAATACCCAGTGTACTGAAACCTATAATATTGGTGTTCACACCAATATTATATTATACACATTATATTAATACACATATGGCTGTGTGTATTAATACACACAGCCATGTGTCAGCCCCTTTTCCACACCATTTTGGAATAAGAGAAGATCACAGATATAATTAATGCTGTTCTCCAACATTACTATCAGGTATTCCTACCAAATGCAGAAATTATTTGCTATCTCAGAAAAAAATGCACCTTACTTGTCATAAAAGAGGTGGCTTGGTGCATTATTCATCTTTTTAGGTATGCATGGTTACAAATCCTCTTCTTAATATCATCTTTTGCACTGCATTTGGTCCAATTTTTATCCCAAGTGCACTTAGTGTGCCTTTTCCTTTAGGTGTCATGCAGGGTGGGAATTAAGGCACTTCTTAAGAGATTCTATCTCTGAAAACATTTTTGCACTCCGGGTTCATACTGGATAGGATGGGCTTTACATGTACTCCAACACAAATGTGGGAACAAAGATATCAATAAAAACAAACACAGAACGACACCCAAAACAACGCTGGTTATTCCACTTACGGTCAACACTCAAACTAATCACTTTTTGTAGCAGTCAACAGCCGGACCACATCTTCACACACTCCATCAATCTCAACCACCGGAATTGCCGACAACAATGCGCCAACAGCAACTTGCAGGATGATGCACATGCTCACTTAGAACACTGTTCTCCGGCTCTGGAGCCACGTCTCGGAATACTTGCGTTCCTCCCACCCTATAGTGGGAAACTGACAGTTTCAAGAGACGTTCTCCGGAGTCCCGGAGGCCACCGATAAGAATTGGCTGCGTTAGCGTTTTCTGTTCTGAAATCTGTCTGCGAACCAATCAATGCAAGCTATTTTGTATATGACGTCATAACCATTAGCAACTTTGAACACATGGTTAACAGTGTCCACACAAGTTAACAGTAAACACAAGACCTTGACTGATCCTTTGCTTTGATCACATCCAACTGTAGGGTGTGCGGTAGCAGAGTTGCGTTCATATTATGTGGGAAATTGGCTGCGTAGGTAGGTATGCGCTCTCAGCTGAGGGTGAAGTGTGAAGTATTTTTGTTTGTTTTTCATATGGCTAGCCTTGTACTGAGACCAACAGTGAAAGGAAAACGCATTTCTCCTGTGAGTTATAAGAAACAAAACAGTTCCGATTATTACAGGTCACTGCTGGGTGGTGCCATCCATTGTTCACTTCTTTGTTTGTATGTTTTGGCATTTGATTTGACCCAAAATGAGAATGATATTACTTATGCATATTATGTAGGTACTGATTTAGGTTTTTCCGGTTGGTTACTGGTAAACAGATTCCATGCATAAAAATATTGTCCATGAAAATGTACTCTGGAAGAAATCGGTATGCACTCCGACTCCCAACCCAGAAAGTAAGTTTCCCACTCTGGTGTCATGGGTCTCTGTGAACCAGCTGATGCACACAGTGCACCTCAAGTTACTAAGATTTACAGTTTAGGATGTGACCATGCGCAAAGAATGATCCAATGCATATGCACTCCAGTAAGAAAATGGCATTAATTATGAATGGCAATTCACAAGCAAATTGATTTGACAAAAGCATCATAGTTGGAAATGAGGATATTTCATCAAAAGGTTAGGATAGGTTCGGTTAGGTTATTCTGCATAAAAAACATTTCTTTTTATGTTATGCTACCTAAATGAAAGCCTTTTTTGGTGTTATTCTGCTCACAACCTGAAAAGTAAGCATTTTCACAGAAAGTGAGTGACCCCATCATCTTAGTCGCCTTCATAAACATTGCATTTGAATGATAAATTCCAAGGATTCATAAAACACATTAAAGCATAAATTTACCGGTAAGCCTAGTTTCATATTTGGCAAACCCAGCTATGGTTTCAATTTCACTTCATAAAAGTCATAAAGTCATAAAGTGTTAAGGCTTAATAAGAGCCACAGGGGCCCATCTGGGTTAAGCCTATCTAGAAAAGGTACTAGAAATGTACATATTCTCACCCCAATCAATCCCTAATCCCAAGTTCCTAGGAAGCTATATATCCCAGCCTATCTAGCATCATCCACTTGCTATTGCATAACACCCTCAACAATTGCAAGCTCCTCCCATCATACCCATTGTGCTACCATAGCCCCTGCTTAAAGGGGTCTGTGCCGTGCACATTTAACATAAATATTATCCCCTCCATCCAAATTAGAAATCAAAAACAAGATTTTCCTGCCTAAAAAATTTGTCCACCCTACTTTTAAATACATTCAATGAGGAACTCCCCACAACATCAGCAGGCAGCCCATTCCACTGATCAACAACCCTTTGACTGAAGACCTGCTGTCGCTTAACTGTCCTACACCTCAACTTGTCTAACCTGAGTTGGTGACCCCTGCGTGATACTTTAAACTGAAGAGCACCATTTAAATTGACCTGATCTAGTCCTTTAACAATTTTGTACATTTCAATCATGTCCCCCCTTAATCTCCTATACTTGAGTGAGTACATATCTAATGCCACAAGCCTTTCTCCATATTCTAAGCTACCTAGTCCACTGATGAGTTTAGTTGCTTTGCGTTGCACTCTTTCTAACTTGTCTATATACTTTTCTAGGTAGGGGCTCCAAGCTTGCACAGAATATTCCAAGTGGGGTCGCACATATGCTAAGTAGTTTTTTTTGCATGACTTCCTTGCTCTTATACATCACACTTCTATTAATGAGTCCCAGCATTCTGAGTGCCCCTGTTCCTAGCTGAGCTACATTGTTTCTCTGCTTTAAGGTCATTTGAAACCAACACACCTATGTCCCTTTCCTCTTCAATAACATCCAGTTCCCTCCCTCCCATTGTATATCTGAAAGTCTCACCTCCAGACCCCAGATGCATAACCTTACACTTGTCATAGTTAAAAGACATCTGCCATTGATCAGCCCACTTTTTTAGGTCCTCCAAGTCTAGTTGAATATTACTAGATTGATCACAACTGTTTGCCACTGCTACCAGTTTGATGTCATCAGCAAATTTGAACACTCTATTCCTCAGCCCTACCTCAATGTTATTTACAAAGATGATAAAGAGAAGTGGCCCTAGAACAGAGCCCTGTGGTACTCCACTCAGAACATCCTTCCAAGATGAAGGATGTTCTGAGGGAAGGATGTTCTCATCCCTCATCCTTCAAGATGAAGGATGAGGGATGAATATCCCTCCACTTCGTGAAACTTTAAGTTATGAACGATAACAGGTTGAGGGTTGTTGTATCCTATGAACTGAAGAAATTCTGCACCAAACTTAAGAGCATGTTCCATAACCTAGGAATCCAAACAAGATTCATCAGCCTCATATTTCAATTTCCCATGCCAACAATCATAAACACCGTACTCCCAACCACAACACTCTGATGTCCTCGCTGCGACCAAGGCGACACAGATGAATCTAAGCCAGGTTTTAAAACATATTTGGAATGTTTACGTGACGTCACCGTATATACCAAAATCCTGGTAGATTCTACTATAAATTTCGCACATTCCTGCTTACGTCCTAGGGCTGGAACTAGAAAACCGATAGATTCCGTTGTACCCTTTAGTATTAGTACCCAGTATTTACTTACCCTCCGCTAGGTAGGCTGATACGCAAACAGCTGTTGGTTTCCAATCCAGGCGTACATGATCCATGGTATAACCACCTATTGTCATTCGTGCGCCACTTTGGGTCACATTTTGCAACATCGTCTACCCCCATCTCCCTATCTCACCCAGCTGATACCTGTACTTGTTAGTAAGTTTTTAATGAAAGACGTCAATTAATCGATCGCACTTTGATATAACTAATTCAAAATCTTATCGTGTCGAAGAAAACTACGTCAATTAAAAATGTACTAGATACGCACAAATGGGACGTTGATCTCTAGTGATGTGTTCGTACTTGTACTTGGTATTGCGAAGTAAGAACTGACGCCATTTTTGTTTTCACTCTCGAGGGAGTGATGGTCTGTGTTGTGATTTGCGTTGATTGCGTTGCGGGTGCAATTTGCCGATATTTACTTTTGCTGACTGTTGTCTAACGTTTTTTTATCGCGTGCTTGTGGTATATCCATCGCTACCCAAACATTGCTAAATTTGGGACTGTAAAGCTGAGGTAATTCTTGTTCAGAAGAGCCGAAGAATTCCAGCATGCTCGTGACACTGGTCCAATTTCAACAATTTTCGAGGCCCATGACGATGTAGCATATGTGGCTCTGCGGACAAATCGAAGGCTTGGCGGGCAACCATACGATTGGAACGTTTTTAAAATGTTGCCATAGGGCGGATGTCCTGATGCTGTCAAGCGTGGCTGGGCTTAGTAAAACAGGTAAGTGAGACTCACTCTGACATGGAAATGGCCACCCATTCAGCCTAGACTGCAAGGCAGAGTGGGAAACTTACTTTCTGGGTTGGGAGTCGGAGTGCATACCGTTTTCTTCCGGAGTACATTTTCATGGACATTATTTTTTTATGCATGGAATCTGTTTACCAGTAACTGACCGGAAAAACCTAAATCAGTACCTACATAAGTAATATGCATAAGTAATATTCTCATTTTGGGTCAAATCAAATGCCAAAACATACAAACAAAGAAGTGAACAATGGATGGCACCGCCCGGCAGTGACCCGTAATAATCGGCACTTTTCGTTTCTTATAGCTCACAGGAGAAATGCGTTTTCCTTTCACTGTTGGTCTCAGTACAAGGCTAGCCATGGCTAGCCATATGAAAAACAAACAAAAATACTTCACACTTCACCCTCAGCTGAGAGCGCATACCTACCTACGCAGCCAATTTCCCATGTAATACAAACGCAACTCCGCTACCGCACACGCCACAGTTGAATGTGATCAAAGCAAAGGATCAGTCAAGGTCTTGTGTTTACTGTTAACTTGTGTGGACACTGTTAACCATGTGTTCAAAGTTGCTAATGGTTATGACGTCATATACAAAATACCTTGCATTGATTGGTTCACAGACAGATTTCAGAACAGAAAATGCTAACTCAGCCAATTCTGATCGGTGGCCTCCGGGACTACGGAGAACGTCTCTTAAAACTGTCAAAGTTTCCCACTATAGGGTGGGAGGAACACAAGTATTCCGAGACGCGGCTCCAGAGCCGGAGAACAGTGTTCTAAGTGCGCATGCGCATCATCCTGCAAGTTGCTGTTGGCATGCCGACTGCTACAAAAAGTGATTAGTTTGAGTGTTGACCGGAAGTGGAATAACCATCGTTTTTTTGGGGTGTCGTTCTGTGTTTGTTTTTATTGATATCTTTGTTCCCACATTTGTGTCGGGGTACATGTAAAGCCCATCCTATCCAGTATGAACCCAGAGTGCAAAAATGTTTTCAGAAATAAAATCTCTTAAGAAGTGCCTTAATTCCCACCCTGCTGCAAGGTATGAACCATTCAATGAGAACTCATCATTGTGGGGCAGGATTGGATTTTTGTGTTGCTCCTGCATGTGGAACATTTTCGTTTTTTTTTTGTGTGGGGGGGGGGCAGGTGTGTAGTTGAATTTAGTTATATTTGTATCGAAACCTTGCTATGACATTAACATTGTGATATCAGTTTGCAACTACCAGTGAATCTTCAGCATTTTATCACAGAGCAGTTGATTGTCAAACAATACCATTTACCTCCAGGTGCTATGCTACTGGGAGGGTCTAAAAACAGACACCATCTCACATACACAGTTTGACAGACACCATCATGCAGACACTTTCCGATCTCAGCAACTGCCAGCTTGATCTTCATGAAACCTTTACCAAACAATTGGCTATGTGCCAGAGGTATGCCATTTGGACTTTCATGACCTTGGGTCAGGTCAACGGTCACCATATTGTGAAAAAGCAAGATTTTTGGCTTACAGACATGGCTGATCTCAGCAACCACTGGCTTGATCTTCATGAAGCCTTTACCAAGCAGTCAGCCATGTGTCAGAGGTGTGCGGTTTGGACTTTTGTGACCTTGGGTCAGGTCAAAGGTCACCAAATCATTGAGAAACAAGATTTTTGGCTTACAGACATGGCAAATCTTGGCAACCTCTGGCTTGATCTTCATGAAACCTTCATCAAACAGTTGGCTGTGTGCCAGAGGCATGCTGTTTGGACTTCCATGACTTGGGTCAGGCCAAAGGTCACCAAATCATTGAAAAACAAGATTTTTTACTTGCATACATGGCCAATCTTGGTAACCACTGGTTTCATCTTCATGAAACCTTCACCAAGCATTCAGAGGTGTGCGGTTTGGACTTTCTTAGACATAAAGACATAAAAGATAACTATGACATAAAGACATAAAAGGCAACTATGAGCCACAATGGCTCTTCTTGGTTGCTCTCTGGACACTGATCCAGTTGCCCACCAAATCCGTCGATCAGCCCTCCCTGGAATACCGAAAAGCAAGCCTTCTATTTGTATAATGATTGTTTATACTGTTTTTAAAGATGTTCATTGTGCAGCTACTGACAATGGTTTCTGACAGCTGGTTCCAGTGTTCTACTACCCTGTTGGTGAAGAAAGACTGTCTTAACCTTGTCCTGCTGTGATTGACTTTAATTTTGAATTGATGACCTAATTGCATCATTTCTGTTAAATTCAAACATTTCCCTGATATGTCCCTGTTCCTGATCATGAACAAATTTAAAGGTCTCAATGAGATCTCCTCTCAGCCTTCTATATCTAAGTGAAAACATATTCAATTTCTTCAATCTTTCCTCATATGTCAGGTTGCTTATACCATTGACCATTTTTGTTGCCCTTTTTTCTTGACCTTGGGCCAAGTGAAAGGTCACGAAATCATTGAAAACATGATTTTTGCTTACAGACATAGTCACCTTTGGTGACCTTTGACTTAACCAAATTTGGTGACCTTTGACCTGATGCAAGGTCACGAAAGTCCAAACCCCATGCCTTTGGTACACAGCCAACCGTTTGGTGAAGGTTTCATGAAGATCGAGCCAGTGGTTTCCGAGATCGGCCATGTTTGTAAAAGGTGTAGTGGAGTATAGAAGAAAGTGTATTGCTTGCCTATTAAAATCACATCATGGACAAGATTGCAAAGCCTTCAAGGTAGACCTATTCGGTATTCTTCAAGTATTACCCCTCACACTTCCTTTATCTCAACAATGTATCCAAGCCATCGTCAGCTGACTGCCAGTCAGCTGTTGGTGACGTCACTCACATGTACCGACACCCTGCAGCTGGGTGCACTGAATGATCCAAGGGTGTCACCAGGAATATTTATAAGGGTCAGGTTAGGTTAATGTTAGCGCTGTATAACCAATGCAGTTGATGCGCCCTAAAACCCAAATAACTAACTAACAAATTAGGTTAGGTAAATAGCATCTGCACACCCTCCCCTCTGTATGTTCGAGTGACGTCACCAACAGCTGACTGGCAGTCAGCTGGCGATGGTTTGGATACATTGTTGATATAAAGAAAGCGTGAGGGGTAATACTTGAAGATTACCGACCTATTCATTGTTACATTCCAACATGACAATTTGTATGCACTAGGTTACTGTTTGATGACCAATCTTGTGAGAACTGTGAAGAGGTAGAACTATAGAGCACCTATTTTTGATTGTCATTCAGTGAGGTTATTTTGGCAGAAATTATGTTAGTTAAGTCATGTAGTAGCCAAAGATGAGGTCATTAATTTAAGTGAAAGCAAAGTGTTGTTTGTGTGCACCAGTTATGAAGACATCACATCTTGTCATATTATCAGCAAAAAAGTGTACTGTTTGTCATTGTGGCAGAGGAAAGACTTTTGTATCCAACCTCTCAAAAATCGAGAAATTAAAATGGGAAGCATTGAGAAGGCTATGATGAGAAAAAACTAAATAGTAGACAAGTTTAAAGTGAAATGGAAATGATTGCAAAATCTATGGGCATGATTCCACGATGTTGGTTGGTTATCTTGCATTTACTATGATATGGTACTATGGTCCATTCCAGCTTAATTCATGCCCAGTGGAATACAATATTATAGTTGTGTGCAATGACATGGTGGGAAGGTGGGGGTTAGGGGAAGGTGATTACACTGAGAGGTAGGAGTTTGACAAATGCATGTTGTGATATGAGTTAATTGATTATGTGTGGATGCAGATGCAGACTTTTATAGCTCCTGACCAAATTTTTTAGATCCTGATGGGATTTTTTGTTCCACAGCACATTTCAGTGCCGCAGACCCTTTTTGACCCAGGCGTGAGTTGTCTGATCATATATGCCAGTTTTCTGTGCCATACTCTTTTTTTTGTTGGGGCCTTTTCTAAATTTTTCTGGTCGAGCCCTGGTCGATTGTCTTGGTCCCAATGTGATTTTTTGGTGTGTTATCTCTGAATGCAAATTTGAAAAATGTATGGATGGACTTACTGAAGCTTACCTAACAACTTACTCCTTTACTATTTTTTGTTGAAAATCACATAGGGAGATATTCACCATTTAAAACATGGCTGGAGATCCCAGGTGAGTTGTGGTCTGGACCCCCAGTTTCATACCCTGCTTGTTAATTTGTAATTTGCCTAATTCAATCCTAAAATATGTATTAACATTAGGAGTTGGACCACCCTGGCTTTGTGATGGATTTCTAACCCAGTTTTGAAATAATGCCACTTAGCATTGAAACAGCAGATCATTCAGGCTTCTTTGATTGTGTAATGATATTAGGTGACCCACCATCAGAAGGTTTTAGGCAATCCAACATCAGTAGGTTAGGTTAGATTTGGTTAGTTTCTGTTGTAATTTTACATTATTTTTCATTTTAAATTATCCCACCCAAAACATAATTATTGTGCTTGAAGGTGTTCATGAGACAAGTTTTACACACATTTTACCTCCATAAAGGAAGCAAAGGATGCCAAGGTTTTTATATGTTAGGTCAGGTTCATATTTTTAAATTGGAAAATTGAGCTTTCTCTCAGGGATTTTCACAAAACAAGGAAATTGTTTTCCTCAAAAGCAGATCAGGCTAGCTCAGGTTAGGTTTGGTTTGGTTAGGTTTTGAATCTAGGAAATATTGAGAAAGATTTGTGATGTGTCCAATTTAAGAAAGTGATTATTAAAGGGTATATCAGGCTATGTTACATTATCCTGCATTTTTTTCTTCAAACATTGTTTATGCCATATTACCTAACTCCCACCAAACTTTAGGACTTCAATTTCGCCCAAAGCAACTTCATCGCTGGTGGTATCAGGGCACAACACATAACTGAATCAATGTCACATATGAAAATCTGCTATCTACAGGATGCAAACTTCGTCTGGCAAAGCACAATGAATTATTATGTATTGATGTGTGACAATTTGCATAACTTGGAAGCTGTCATTCACCTTTCATCAACCTTTCCCATTGCAGGATTGTTGTCGAGTAGCTACATGAGGTGCCCAATAAGCCATTCTAATTTAGTAATTCAGTAGCTGGAACCTGGATGCAACCCAACCACTTTCAGAGGTGCAGCTGGTGGCCCATTCCCCTCTCATTAGCAACCACAAATGTACTAGATGAATGATAAATTTTGAGATTTTCGCCATGGAAGACCAGAAGTTTTAGGGTGCTGGAAACGGTTCCTGTTTCGTCACATTTGTTCTTGGCCCCTCATAAGACAATCCTCCTGCACCCCTGACAACACACAGCCATTCCAAGACCATGGATAATTTCACTGGCTGCACGACAAGCTGGGGAGCAACGTATCGTGAATGTGTCATGTTGTAAAAAATGACCAATGCAGTCGATGTGCCCTAAAACACAAATCCACCACCATCGTGAATGTGTTGGTATTTAGGGAACGATGTCGACCACGTAATACTCTCGGACTCTCTGAGTAGCCTTCTAGCGCTAAAACAGTTTTATCCTCATGACCCTGCCGTGCAAGATGTTTTATTCCGTATAACTATGCTTCAGCGAGCCGGGAAAAATGTGACCATCTGCTGGATACCAAGTCATGTTGGAATAAGGGGGAACGAGCTGGCTGACCAAGCAGCAAAACGTGCTGCGCGTAGTCAGTACACCCATTCGCTTCCTCTTCCCGCGACACACTTCAGCCAGACAATTAATACATTCTTTCAGGACAAGTGGCAATAATTTTGGATCTCCACCGGCGAAAACAAACTAAGAGCTATCAAGCCAACTCTGGGATGTTGGAAACCATCATCCAGAACTTCCCGGAAGGAAGAAGTGATGCTCGCAAGGATACGAATAGGCCACACATATGCTACCCACGGCTACCTGCTACGAAACGAGGACAGGCCGATGTGTACCCGCTGTGATAGCCCACTGACGGTGAGGCACGTCTTCTGCTGTGCCCCCTATTATCAGCGCAGCGACGACGATTCTATGGACGAGAGGTTTCCGCGCTGACGATGGCAGGTCTCCTGGGTGATGGGTCGCACGTGGTTCATACTGGACGGTTGTTCATGTTTTTCTCGCAAGTGCGGTTTGATGTTGTTTACCCAGGGAGATCTTAGATACTTCGTATTTCACAATGCATTTCACCCCATGGCGTGTCATTCTGACTGATTTCCGCTTGCTTTCACTGTTTGATGATGTGACTTCCATGTCACTGTTTGCCTGACGATGTTGCTTGCATTTTACTGTTTCACTGACGATGTTATGGGCGCTGCATGATCGACGCAGTCGATGCGCCCCAACACTCCAATAACTAACTAATGTGTTGGTATTGTTGCTGGTTTTATTGCCGGCTTTGCGGTAAGTTGGGTTGTCTTCCATCCATGAGCTACACCATGTCATTTTGATTGGGGAATGGCAAAGGCGATCCCCAATACCTGCCTGAGACACAGGCCAGAAAAGAACAAACTCCATTAACTTATCTGGTTTGCATTGCCATCGATATTTGGTCAGTTTTCATAAATGGCAGTGAGGCATTGAAAAATAATACCTTGTGTTTGTATTCCAAGACAGCTGAATTCAATTTACCTTTTGCTTGCAAATTACACATGGTGGGTGCGAGTGGTAGCCTGCCATAGTCCTACCCTGATTCTGGCATCATTGGATGTGGAAATTACACCAGTGTGTTACCCTCCAGTAGAGTTCTGGGGATGGGTCAGGACCATCCATTGGTTAGTTGATCCTCATTGGACTCTCCCTGGACAATGTTGCCCTACAAGAAAAAACAAACAATATAATTGCAATGCAGTGTAAAGTGAATAAGAAGGGCCAAGACAACTCCCAAGCCGATGTCTTTCACTCTGTTGGATTTATTTGCCTCTAATAGGGAAATACTTGCTCCTGAAGCTGAACAGGAGCCAAAAATCCCCTGGAGGGAGCCTAAGGTCATTTTAAAAGGAAAATTGGAAAAGAGAGGACATGGGCATATAGTTAGCTGAAAAAGGCCACATGAATCCCTGAATGTGCCAAAATCGGCTCCAAGAGGGCACAACAATAATAGGAGAATGGGTGTACATGCCATTTTATCCCTTTGATCCTTCCTGATAGACCTACTGAGCTCGCTGTTGTTTTTCTTTTTTAACTACCTCTGGATTGCACAATTACTCTTGAGAATCCGGAACAGCGTTTGGCCATGCCACCCAACGTGGCCGATTTGCTGGCACATGTCTGAAGGCTGTTCTCATGTCTTGACACAGCTTTATACATGTTTTTTTTTACTACAGATGTACCTGGTGGGCTGCAAATAGGGCTCTTTTTCAATTTTAACATCAGATTGATAACATTCAATTGAAAGAACGAATTACAATTGCTGTCGCTCTCCACAACCTGAGGCTGATGGATCTGCCAGGAATGTCATGCAGTACAACCATCTGTCACAGGTGCCATTCCGGTTATTTTATATGTCCTTTATCAAGGACAGTTGTTGGGTCGCTTCATGTTGGCATATTGGCAGAATGCAGGAACCATGCTAGGAATGGGAAATCCTGAAAGCAGAATGCTAAATTTAGAGCATATTCTACCTGGTAGTATGGGCCACAGCAGTAGCATAGCTGGAGTTGCCATGCAGATGGGGGAGAGTGCTAGAAACAATATATAGCAACAGCAAAGGGCATTTGCAAAAATACAATGTAGAAGGTACAACAATGATCACAGGAAGCATATAGACAGGCAATATAGACTATCACAAAGAGAGCATAGCACTTGCAACACATGCAACATAAAGCATACAACAATGGCTCGCTTCAGACTGGGTGTACCACTCTGTAGTCTGCATATTAATTAACATGAGAAAGCGTGCGTTCGTACTACAAGGGCGATAACCGACCTGTCGGAGCCTTTCTTGGCATAACCAAGAGGTGAAGTATAATATTCATTATGATGATTTGTCTGTGACCACCACGTTTTGATTTCTCTCAGGAGCCATATCAAGGCATTTGTCATTGAACAGCTTTGTGTTTGCCAGGCCATAGGTACACTGTGTCTGCTCTTTCTGGGGGGGAGGGGATGAGTTAACACCAAGCGACAATTCAAGATTACCTTAGACATGCTTGTTTCTGGTGAACGTCCAGACATTGTCGGGAAGTACTCAACCATGCCAAGCGGTGTCAGCGTGATGCTCCATGGCTATTGATGATCTTTATTTGTGGGCGTATTATCTGTGAAGGTCATCAAAAAGCAAGTTATTACGTGCACAAATAGATGCACAAGGAATTTGACACATGACTTGGCACATGAAACTGACATGATTGATGAAACATAAATGTCATAGGTTATGCCACGTCCAGTTAATATTTGAAGAGAACTGAATACAAATGAAGTGCACTGGCTAGCAGAACAGCACAGACAGGGGAGAGGCTAAGGGGGAAATAGCCCCTCTTGGAAACAGAAGACCTGGGAACATCCAAACTACACCACCCAAGAAGGGGAGAGGGTCCCTGGACATGCCCTGACTGCATCCCCCTTAGGAAGCAGAGCTGACTGCATCCCCCTTCAACAGGAGGTGCCAGAAAATGTCAGCCCCCTTAAATAGTCTGGGTGCACCATTTGGCTCACATGCAACAAACACTATTGCTTGCGTCGAATAAATGTCCACGAAACAAGACCACAAGCACTGCTTTGAGTAGCAAGAGAGGACCTGACGAGCATCCCTGAAAAAGTTAGGTATTATCACTTCATGAAGCAAACCATGCTCTAAAGTGTTATTATTAAATGCTAACACTTTTGGATCTGCTGGTATGATTGTGATAGCACACAGCATGGGTGTCGTGTATGGTGAAAACAGTAAGGGTATTTTCAGGAGCAAGAGTGTTCACAATTGCATATTGTGAAGCTCTATGAAAATCAATTCAGGAAGTCAAAACTCAACTTCCTGATGGGGTAGAACTTCCTTCCACGTGCATGTAGTATTTGTTGAATACCAGTAACCACCGTGAATTAATTAACTAAAATTTACATGATAAGAAATATCTCATTTGTGATGCAAACTCCACAACTGTCACAGTCAACAGCCTTCCATGGCACAGTGCCAGTCATAAGTAGATGGCATTGGTGTATTTCATGGTAATTTACTTCAAGTTCCGCGATGAAGAAGAATGTTACCACTCGTCCCAAGAAACCCCAAAACACATCAGTATTCCTTTCGAAAATTGTCAGTTTCTAAGCCAGTCATGAAAAATATACAGGCCGTCTTCAAATTTATTGGGGTTGAATATTATGTCTGCCCGCAGACGACCATTGTAATTACAGCCGTGGTTGGTTGGATGGGGCGCTGTATAGCTAGTGCAGTTGATGCGCCCCAAAACACTAATAATTAACTGGTTGGTTGGTTAGGTAGTGACTTCATCCGGATGCGGCAACTACGTCCGTCGGAGGGTTGCCATCGCCGACGGCGGCCGCAGCACGTAGGTGGCGGTAACAGGCGGCGCAGGTGACCGCATCGACTGTAGCACTGCTGGCGGCCGCCATAGTGCTGACAGTGGCGCGACTGGAGCTGGCCGTGTCAGCTGTGGCGGAGGCGGCCACGGCCCTAGCTCTGTCGTCAGTAGCACTGCTGGCGGCCGCCATAGTGCCGACAGTGGCGCGACTGGAGCTGGCCGTGTCAGCTGTGGCGGCGGCGGCGGCCACGGCCCTAGCTCTGTCGTCAGTAGCACTGCTGGCGGCCGCCATAGTGCCGACAGTGGCGCGACTGGAGCTGGCCGTGTCGGCTGTGGCGGCGGCGGCCACGGCCCTAGCTCTGTCGTCAGCACGAGCTCGCCGCCTCCACCGCACCGTCGTGACCTTATCCACTCCGCCAATAAATAGCTATCGCGCCTCTCTCTCTCCCTGGTCTTCAAGAAGCTAGTTACCTCCTGGGTCTTCCGGCGCTCCTGCGTGGCTGGAGATATCCAGCAGTTCTGTCATGCGCGTGGCAGCACAAGTGGCGACGTACTGCCTAGTGGGGCGCTTTCAAATCGGGTCTTTAAGCATCCAAAGCTTTCTAATCATATTTCGTGCCTTGTATTTCATTTTCGTCTGGATCGATGCCCTGCTCCATATTTCTGCCACCTCATCGGCAACATTAGCAATGCACGTCACTAAAGAAACCTTCTTGTCATCAATACCGTGCTCCTCCATCTATTCCAGCAGTGATATCATGATTCGTCCCACGACAGTAACACCGGTGGGTAGCTGGTTTGACAACAAACTGCAAGGTCTCACAGACATTTGGGCATGATACGTCAGTTTTATGACGAATCAAGTTCCCGCTGTGACCCTGTGTATTATCGACAGAAGAATACACGCAAGCAAGACAAAATTGGGCGCAAATAAATGCTAATGATGGATGGGTTCACGAAACGACTATTGACCCAAACGCACCAATGAGCAAATATTCTTGTGTGCAAAGCAAAACAAAGCAAGTATTCTGTGCAAGAAAGGTGAAAATGACTAAAGTAAATATACAGTTATTTTTGTGCTTCATTTTCAATTTCTTGTCATTTACCATATCGCTTAAAACATGCGCATCGGAGAGGCTCTCACATGACGCGGCCCGGGAAGGGGATGTGCCCCCTCCCCACCATAAAATATCGGGAACTACTGAAGCTAGAAGCACACGATTTGGTGAGTAGATTACGGCCATAGTGAACTCGCTTCAGTATAAATTGCATGACCCTAGGTCAGTGCCTTCAGCGTCAAATGTGATCGAGATCGGCCGTCACACCGCGCCAGCGCAACATTCGTGACCTTCAACGCTTGGCGGTCGGTCGATCGACTTCGCACTTTCACAGTTCCTATATTTACCGATTTATTTCAAAAGCTATTTTTCATCGGTTGTTGTCAGTGTTTAACAAAGTCACAGTATTTCGTTGCTATATCTTGGCCTGTTTATGAAATATCGCCGAAAAACAGGACGGGTGGGCGGATTCTGCCCTC
The DNA here is from genome assembly GCA_034440615.1 of Ashinkailepas kermadecensis. Taxonomy (NCBI): domain Eukaryota; kingdom Metazoa; phylum Arthropoda; class Thecostraca; family Neolepadidae; genus Ashinkailepas; species Ashinkailepas kermadecensis. The sequence goes on from JAOTOM010005055.1 coordinate 792,950, forward strand.
CGGTACGCGTGTTAAAGTAGCGCCGTCTTCATTTGTATTTCTACATGGTATATTAAATATGATTTAAACAGGTCTTTTTAGCAACTCACTCGCACATTTATTTGCCCACCTTCACGATGCTGTCACACCAACACTTATTGGATGCCGGTGTGTTGTAGCTCCTGCATCCACCGAAAAAAAACGGTGGCATTGGCGCCGTGGATGCCACAGGAGGCAGCCGCCGCATCACCAGCACGACCTACCGTAGGAAATTGACACCAATGGAGGAGGTGGGGCTTCGGACGATATTTTGGGCCTGTCTATTGAGCTAGGAAGTTGTAATTGATGCAAACGGATGCAAACAGTTGCAAAACGGGTCACCCTACTATGCCATTGATTATGTCCACCTCTATGTGCCTCAGCACATGAATTTAAATGGAAATGTACGGGACAGATGTCTCCGTTTTTTTGCAGATGCCCCTGCCCCGCCCCCCAGTTCCTGGATCGAAGTTCACGCCTTCGATGCTCATAAAAGCGGGCATTAAAGCCAGGCGATAAAGTCATTGCTAAAATGGCCTGAAATGCAGAAGAAAGAAGTGATCATTGTCATGTTCTTGATTTGGTTTCGATTTTCATAAAATGCCAGCTGTATTTCGTTTGTTTGTCACAAAATGTGCCCTGGGGACGAGTGGTCTAGGGGTAAGATGCCCGTCTCACAATCGAAAGATTGTGGGTTCGAGTCTCACCTGTTGCTACTCTTCGCCCGCGACCAATCGGCGTGAGAGATTCGCGACGCTATATGACTCAATGGTCGACGTGTCGTAAAACCAATAACCAACCAACCAACCACAAAATGTGCCCTGATTTTACTCGTGACTTCCCAGAAGAGAAAAGTCGAAAAATGCGAAGGAATTCGGGGCACATCTTGCATCCCACTAAAATCCCGAACACCGATAGAGTCCTTGCTACCTGCGTCCAGTTTTCTGCACTTATTAACGTATTTTTAAGTGACGTAGCCAGGTACGCAACCTGGGGTGGTGGGGGTGGAGTATTTGGTGGAAATATGTGTGGTTGGCCTGTACATTGTGGTGTGTGTAGCTGGGGTTGCCCTGTATGTTGCCACCCACGTATCTATGGGGACGCTCTGGCGAATGCCAAAACACCAGCGGCACGCCTTCGCCCAGGATCCCTTCTCCGGGTACTGCCGGCTGTGGACACGGTCCAATCGAGTCTGTCGGCTGGAAAGTCGCTGTTTTCGGTCAGGCTGCAGCGATCTGGCGACGGCGGATGTTCGGCTGGCCGGCCGATTGGAGGCCGTTGCAGTGTGGCCAGCCCCGACAACATGCTGCGACATGATCTGCGACCGACCGACTCCCTGGCACTCTGTCGCGACCAACCTCCACTCCTCTTCGACGAGCAGCGCGATGGCATGTTGTAAATAAACAGAGCGCACGGACTGTCTGTCGCGCCTCATTGCGGCTCCCCAATCCGTCCGGAGTGAGCCGGCAGGCCAGGCCGACCTGGTGCGAGTCAGCTGACAGTAGAGCCTGGTCTGACCAGTGTGCACTAGAGTTGCCACTCCTTTCCAAAAGCTGACACGGGCACAACACATTTCGGGACGGCACATGACAGGAAACTGGGTAATGGCGGGACATACGGCACAGGGAAAGACAAGGGGCCATTTTAAGGACAATCTTGATTGATGACGAAAACGAATAGTACCACCAGAGCTTCAAAGCACGCCACGCAATTGCTAAATCAACACTGTCTCTGCATTTCAAGGTTCTTCCATGTATCCAGACCTGTTTACCATTACAATTTTGGCGTATTTATTACGATTTTACACATGAAACTACTCCAATACGATATTTCTAGACTGATTACGCTTACCAGCGAGGTGAAATTACGATTTTTTTTCGTGTTGGTTACTTTCCGTTTTTTTTTTCGTTTCGAGTTTTCTTTTCCTAATGTTCCGTTCCAAGTTTTTACTTCCGGTCGTCGAGCGCCATTTTCCTAGATTCGGTGTGTTCATCACTCGGCAGAAGAACTTTCTACTTGCTTCCGACAACATGTCATGCCAAGGATGTGGAGGTTGTGGACACCAACCTTCAGGCATCATCCAGCGCCTCACCTCACCAGCCTCACCAACCTGATTGTCAGATTCCCCTGCCTCCTTCCACCTGATGTCTCCAAGCAGACAATACTGGTCAAAGCGCCCTAAAGCCCAAATAACTAACTAACAAGCAGACAATACTGGAACAGTTCAGAGTGTACCAGCCGCATGTGTGGCTGATCGCATTGACGACACCTGGTCAGCAATTGAGAATCTCAAAGATGAAACTGGTTAGCAGACCATGCAATAACTCTCCAAAGTAATGTATGTGATCCTCACTGTTCCCCATTCCAGTGCTCACTGTGATCGTGTTTTCTAATGTGTGAGGAAAAACCGCACAGACCAGAGATCATGCCTTGGCGACGACATTCTGGAGAGTTTGCTGGTTCTGAAGTCTCGCCCAGGGAGCTTTCAGTATCAGAACCTACTCCAAAGATGTTCTTGACAACGTTAAGTCAGCCTACTACAAATCACTGCAGGCAACTCAACTGTAACCCAACAAATCAAGTCGACCCAACCACTCATTTTGACACTTTTTGTGGCTTATGACTTTGTTTTGTATAAATCAATGGTTTCTCACACACACAGTTGCATCTAGTGAATTTGACATTCTTTTTATGGCTTTGTTTTGTACTCATGTTTCAAAATGTTAATTACGTCTTCGAGGCTCTGTGAGCTGGATATTGTCAGCCTTTAAGATTGATTTCAACAAATAAAGCCCACCCTATCTACTGAATTTGCCTTTTTTCCATTGTGTTGATGAGGCTCTGTGGGTTGGATGATGCTGGAAGGTTGTCCACAAATTACACGTTTTGGTCTGAGATTACACTTTTTTGCTGGTTAAAGTACTCCAAATACTTTGAGGGGGTAAACAGGTCTGTGTATCTTTACCTCTGACCTTTTCCCCTTGCCACCCGCCATCTTGAAACCGTGGGTTCAGCATGAGGACATTTTTAGATCTACACTTTGCGATAGTAGTATAGTAGTTATATAGTATTGCAAAGTATTGACCGGTACTGGCACGGAAGTGGCACGACAAATTCTGATATGGCACAACAAAAAGCAGATGTGCTATTTTACCGATTGCCGTGCTGTGCCACCGTGCCAAAAAGTGGCAAGTCCAGTGTGGGCTGATAGTGTAGGCTGATATGGCGAGTACAGGCTGACTTGGCTTGAATATACTTGACGGCCGAAGTAGGCTGACACGTCTGGCATGGTTGACAGGAAAGGCTGACATGGAGTCAGCGAGCAGATCAGGCCGGCAGTGGCGGCTGACCTGCAGAGTAAGACTGCCGGCTCAGACTGACGTGGGAGCTTAAACTGACAATGTAGGTCGACAGTGACGGCTAAACTGCAGAGTAAGACTGTTGGTTCAGACTGACGTGGGAGCAGTAAGCTGACAGTGCAGGTCTTTAGTGGCGGCTAACCTGCAGAGTAAGATTCTGGGCCCAGACTGACGTGGGGACAGTAAGCGGACAGACCGTTAGAGACGATAAGGTAAGGAGGAGGAGGCTAGACCCATGGTTGAAGCAAATTGAACACTTCGCTTATGGCGTATTTTGGATCCAAAATGCATTTTGAAACTTCACTGCCTCCCTGCCCAATTCTTCCCTTCCACCCCAAGTCTGCTGGACTCCTATAGGCAGATGGACGCCTATTGATCTTGTTGGCAAACATTGTCTGTATTTCGGGGAACATGATGTATCAACATCCTGTTCCCCGAATTTTTTAATTAGTAAATTGCATCCGGATGGAAACTGATCGAAGAATCGCTGGCAAGCCTTTTTCGCTCATTCATGCAGAATTGGACCGCGTGTGGCATGGCCGAGTAAAAAAGAAGAATTTGGGGCTGTCGTCCTTCGAAGTTGACAATGGCGATTGAAGTCCGATCAATATGTCCTCGCTTTTTTCTGGTGTTTTCATGTCAGTGGTTATGTCGATACCAAAATCACAGCCAGTGATTTTTTGACACTAAACCCATATGGCGGTGCCAAATCCAATCTTGGTGAAGTCCGGTGGAGTACGGTCTCGAAATTCCTCGAAGTGACTAATGATATACTCACCCCGATAGACTAGCGGGTCAGGTCCTGTGCGTTGTCAGCTGTGACCATTTCAACTCCTCCCATCCCAACCTTTGAGAGTTTCCTTAACATCCGAACCGCTCTGAAAGTCCCGTAATGCGTAGTCGTAACGGCAGTGGAAAATACCGGCATTGGTAGTATGTTACCCACTGGGAAGTAGCACCAAAATGTATTTGGACTGTTAAATCTGCACCAGGGAAAGAACGGACTGTTACAAACTTATATTTGCAGTAGGTGACATGAATTTTAATGTATTCATTTTCTTGCTGAAACATTAATGGATTTAGCGAATTTGAATTCATTGCACGGAATTACCCACACAACGCTGATTTCGAGATTGCTAGATAATGCAGGGAGGATGCGGCCGCAGGTCCATTTGAGTTCAGTGGGTCCATTCAGAATCTCATAGCTTTTCAGCTTTTTTGTTATATCCCGCTCATTTTTTAAAAAAACTGTGGGATGAGTGGCTGGGATTGCCCACAGAGACGCCAGAGTAGGCCTCCGGTTGGTTGGTGGGCATAAGCAGACGGGGAGCATTCATAACATCCAGAGTTCATTTAGTGCCAAACTTCATAACGTCCAAAGCTCACCACGTCCAAGGATCATAGCGTCCAAAATGCGAAATCAAGTCCCAAAAGTCCAAAATGTCTGATAGGGTGCGTTCATAACGTTCAGAGTTCACAACGTCAAAAAATAGTTCCTCAGTTGTCCGCTAGAGGAGCCAGCGAAGCCCTGACGGTGAAATCGTGCGGCTGTGTCTCAGTTTTCTGTCAACAGGTGGCAGTGGCACATTATCGTTCCGTCCACCCCTTCCCCTGCTGAAGCCTGCCTTCTCCATTGCACACCCCGGTGCGTCCGATTTGGCATGTGTGCTATCTATCGCTGATAACCCACACCCCACCGATAAGCGCACCGGGGAAGCGTCTCTAGTCGCCGACCGGTTGGCCGCAAAAAGGCCGCGGACTGGCCGACCGGCCGGGTCCATGCAGAGGACCGGCCGCGTAGCCATTGTTACGAGTTTGATATGATGAACAAATTTGAGCAGCCTATTCCTCAGCCTAACCTCAATATTGTTCACGAAGATTATAAATAGAAGAGTATCAAGAACGGAGCCCTGTGGAACACCGATCATAGTTCTTCCATTCAGATTGATATCCATTGCATACTACCTTTTGTTTCCTTCCCCTTAGCAATGTTTCAATCCAGTCAAGAACTTTTCCATATGTCCCGTGTTGCTGATTAATGAAGTAGGAGACTTTGTTTGGAAACCTGCATGCATAGTTCTATGGGGTTGAAAAGCGATGAAAATCATGATGACAAATGTTTTAACCACTAGGAACTGCATAATTAGATAAACACGGATATATATTAATATATTTCAAGGGCCGATCCGCTAGATGCCGATTGGCTATGTATTTCATGAAGTCATGTCTGCGTTCCGACTGTGACTGCTAGCCATAACCGGAAATAACGAGTGGTTTAATAGGCACGAAACGCGGATATTTATGGCATTGTATTGAGAAAGACTATGTGAGATGATTGCCTGAGTGGCTGTTGGTGAATCCATTGGTGGATATATTGGACTGATAAGTATGGTGGATTCCTGACCTCGAACCAACCGGAATGACAACTGTAAACCGGAGGCGGAGGTCCCGGGATCTGCATGTCAATATCGCTGCCAGAGGAATCGAGGATCGGCGGGGAAGGCAGAGGGATCACGACGGAACGTACTTATCACAACCAACCTGAATTGAAATCACAACAGGAACGAAGAGAGAAATAGTGTTTTGCACCAGTATGTCACAATACGTCCATGTGACATCCAATCTAGCTCTTCTTGAGTGTGCTCTTCAAACCAAACCGAATGAAATGGGCCAAGACCGCCATATGGAGTGGGCAATTCCACCACGACAAATCCACAATTGAAAGGGCCAAAATAACACTCAATATTATATATTTTGATGAAAATATTTGTGTGGGGTTATCGGATGCGCGGAATCCAGCTGTCATTTTTAGAAAGATCAGGTCAACGGTCAAGGAGTTATAGCCTCGGGCACTTTTTAGATGGCGCCTAACAAGGGTGTCTTTTCAGGTCTATAATTCAATGAAGAACAATCTGAATTGTGTAAAAGTATGTATCGGTGAACTCACATTGACCCACTGTATCTTTTGGCCATTTCAAAATTATCGTTTGCGGGATATTTGAAATCGTGACATCGTGACCTTAGGTCACGTAACCTATTTTACCTTCCGGGACAGTCGCAATGCGATTTAACGAAGTGCAGCCATGAAGTTCGATAGAATCTTTCGAAGCAAAAAAGTATAAAATAGGGTTTTGCTCTTAGAACTCTACACGTCCGTTCAAAATTAGGCATGCATGATTGTTTTCGCTCTAGTTTATCGTGACCTATATGAATATGTATTTGGAACGGTATATTGCTGAAATACAAGGATTTGGGCGTTCGAGACACGTCATGGGATGATAATGTTAGTCATTTGATCTTGAATGTCGTGTTGCGCAAGTGTTCTAACTCGTGAGGACAAGGGTAAAAAAATGGCAGAAATGTCTCCAAATTGTCGTAGTAGATGATTTATAAGTTATACCTTACCATGAATTACAAGGAGAGAGAGGCATCCACAATATAGCAATCACATTCCGTTAACCGAGAAACTATTTGCGCAACCATTTATTACATCGCGAAAATAAAAACATACGAACGTAGTTAATTATCAGGAAGGGCACAAACAAGGGGTGGCACCATGTTTGGGTGCCCAGTGCTCACTGCTCACTCTCGCCGAACATGCTGCCTGCGAAGCAAGGAAATGTCTGATGGTGTCGGACGCAGTCAAGGTGAAAGTATACCTATTGTATGAGTCGGATCAGATCAGCCGAATGTGTCTCGGCAAGACCGACCGTGTCACGGTGCGACAGGTTGATGGAACCAAAAGTAGAGTTCAGAAAGATTCTAGGACAAATGTACGTATGGCAGATGTACGTAAGCAAATGTACGTAAGCGCAGATGTACGTATGGCAATTGTACGTAAGCGCAGATGTACGTATGGCTAATGTACGTAAACGCAAATGTACGTATGGCAAAAGTACGTATGCGCAAATGTACGTAAGTGCAAATGTACGTATGCGCAAATGGACGTAAACGCAAATGTACGTAAGCGCAAAAGTACGTATGTGCAATTGTACGTATGCGCAATTGTATGTATGCGCAAATGTACGTCCATTTACGCATGCGTACCTTTGTGTTTACGTACATTTGGTTAGGTACATATGCCATACATACGTTTGCGGTAACCGGAAAAATGTACGTAAGCGCAGATGTACGTACGGCAATTGTGCGTAAGCGCAGGTGTAGGTATGGCTAATGTACGTAAGCGCAAATGCACGTATGGAAAATGTACGTATGCGCTAATGTACGTAAGCGCAAATGTTCGTATGGAAAATGTACGTATGCGCAAATGTACGTAAGCGCAAATGTACGTATGCGCAAAAGTACGTACGCGCAAATGTACGTCAGCGCAAAAGTACGTATGATTAAATGTACGTAAGCGTAAATGTACGTATGCGCAAATGTATGTATGCACAAATGTACGTAAGCACAAATGTACGTAGGTGTACGTATACGCAAATGTACGTAAGCGCAAATATACGTAAGCGCAAATGTACGTGTGCGCAAAAGTACGTAAGCGCAAATGTACGTATGCGCAAAGGTACGTATGCGCAAATGTACGTATGTGCAATTGTACGTATTCGCAAATGTACGTCCATTTACGCATGCGTACCTTTGGGTTTACGTACATTTGGTTAGGTACATATGCCATACATACGTTTGCGGTAACCGGACAAATGTACGTAAGCAAATGTACGTAAGCGCACATGTACGTATGGCAATCGTGTGTAAGCGCAGGTGTACGTATGGCTAATGTACGTAAGCGCAAATGTACGTATGGAAAATGTACGTATGCGCAAATGTACGTAAGCGCAAATGTACGTATGCACAAAAGTACGTATGATTAAATGTACGTAAGCGCAAAGGTACGTATGCGCAAATGTACGTAAGCCCAAATGTACGTATGCGCAAATGTACGTAAGCCCAAATGTACGTATGCGCAAATGTACGTAAGCGCAAATGTACGTAAGTGTAAATGTGCGTATACGCAAGTGTACGGAAGCGAAAATGTACGTATGCGCAAATGTACGTAAGCGCAAAGTAGTCGGCGCGTCCTTAAGCCCAAATAACTAACTAACGTAAGCGCCAATGTACGTATGCGCAAATGTACGTAAACGTAAAAGAATGCAAGAGCAAATGTACGTACATTTAGGCATACGAGCCTTTGCGTTTAAGCACATTTGGTCAGGTGCATATGCCATACGTACATTTGCTCTTACGTACATTTGCCATACGTAAATTTGCGCTGAAGTAAATTTGGCATACGTACATCTGCACTTACGTACAATTGCCATACGTACATTTGTGCATACGTACATTTGCGTTTACGTACATTTGCGCTTACGTACATTTGCGCTTACGTATTTTTGCGCATACGTACATTTGCGCTGACGTACATTTGCGCATACGTACTTTTGCGCATACGTACATTTGCGCATACGTACTTTTGCCATACGTACATTTGCGCTTACTTACATTAGCCATACGTACATCTGCGCTTACGTACAATTGCCATACGTACATCTGCGCTTACGTACATTTGCTTACGTACATTTGCGTACGTACATATACCATACGTACATTTGCGTTACGTAAATTTGTCCGGTTACCGCTCAGAAAAGGCTTGCTTTGGAAAATTTGTGTGAGATATAATATATACAAGCAAAATTCTGAAAACTCTCGCACCGGCTTCTTAACCTTTGCTGCCCTTCATCCGAAGCATTGCGTCTTGGCAGGCAGCAGTGGGACGCACTCGGTGTGCATGTGCACTTATCATCAAAACCCAAAACCTAGTGCATGTTACGGGATAGGATCATGCCTGATGTATCTAGTTTGTTTTCGTATCTGTAAACATTGCATCCAAAGATTGCTTGCCTATTTTTTTCTTTATTCACACATACAGTAGTTACTTTTTTTTAAACCAAATTCCACACCTGCAATTGAGATCCAACATTTAATGTTTTACAAAATATACATCTGTGTACCAGCATTTTATATTTTTCCTCATCCCTGGCATTTTATTACACCAGACACCGAACTCCATGAATTTGAGAACACTGGTTGCCAAGTGCATCGCCATCATGTGCCTGGGCCACTGTTTTGCCTGCCACTGTTCAGAATCCTCGCTGGAATCCCCACTCACCATTCCATCACACTGCACTCGATGTTGCAACGAAGTTCATTCACTTGCGTGTTACCGACACATGTGCCGCCTGTATCGATCCTTTGCACCTCGCAGCAGTGAGGCTTCGGAGCTCGCCGACCGCGAGATTGTCATGATGTTCACTCTGTGTTGTCCGGTCGATCGAGGACGAGTATGCGCGGTTGTAGTTGACCGACACACTAATTGCCCTGCCCGTCTGCCCGCCAGGCGGCGGCCCGCTATGAGCTGTCTGCGGAGACAGCTGACGCTGGCGCGGGACTACATGGGCCGCACGCTCAGCCGCACTCTGTCACGTTGCAACATGAACGACGTGGATTCGTCGGCCGGTGCCGTGGCATTCGAGCCGGACTTGTCGCGTGAGGTGAGCGTCCAGACCGACGACCAGTCGCCACCGCCGAGGCGTCGCACCGCCGAAGGCATCTATGGCACAGTCGGTCGATCGCTGGCCACTGCCGAGGCTCTGGAGCGCCAAGCAGCGGCGGCGGCGGCCGTGGTGGTCGGCACGCCGCCGCCGCCGCCGGAGTCGCCCTCCTGTTCTTGCGCCGGCGACACAGAGGGCGCCGTGGGCGGAGCGACTGTGTACTGTGCGTGTCGCCAGGTTACCGCGAGCGGCGACGTGACGTCGGCCGGCGCCGCCGACAGGCAGCCTGCCGCCGACGCCACAGCCGCCGCCTCGGCCACCACAGCCGCCGCCTCGGCCACCACCACCGCCGCCGCCGCCACCACCGCCACCGCCACCACCGCCACCGCCACCACCGCTACCACCGCCACCACCACCACCGACGACGCCACTGCCACTGCCGCTGCTGCTGCTACTGCTACTGCTACTGCCGCCGCCAAGAAGGAAGGTCGCATCCGACGAACACTGCGCGCCCTGCGGCTGGCGCGCGCCCGCGTGTCGCGCACGCGCAGCGGCCGAGAGCCGGCCGTGTCGGCGGCGCTGCGCGGCTCCAGTCCGGCACTGTCCACCGGCTCGGAGACGCTGCGACCGCCCATCATCGACCTGACTCGCTTCAACCCCGACCACTACCCCACCGACGATTTCGACGAGCGTGCGCGACAGGAACGTGCGCGCGAAATCGCAGAGGGCATCGAGGTGGTACCGGGCGGTCGGGCGGCTGACGCGGCGCCGACTCGCGCGCCTGCAGAGCATGCGTCGCCGCCGCCGCTGCCGACGCTGCACGCCGAGTCGCAGCTCCTGGTGTCACACTTTGCACAGCTGGCCAAGGACGGCTCGCTGGTGCAGCGCACCGTGCATACGACTGTCGATTACATTCATTGCCTTGTGCCTGACCTTCTGAGCATCGTCAACAGCCCGTTCTATTGGGGTGAAATGGATCGGTACGAGGCGGAGCGGTTGCTGGACAACAAGCCAGAGGGCACGTTTCTGCTGCGAGACTCTGCGCAGGAGGAGTACCTCTTCTCAGTGAGCTTCCGCCGGTACAGCCGCTCGCTGCACGCGCGCATCGAGCAATGGAATCAAAACTTCAGCTTCGACTCGCACGACCCGGGCGTGTACGCGTCGTCCACGGTTACTGGGTTAATCGAGCACTACAAGGACCCCAGTTGCTGCATGTTCTTCGAGCCGATGCTGACGCGGCCATTGAATCGGACGTTCGTATTCCCCTTGACACATCTGTGCCGCGCCGCCATCGTCGCCTGCATCAACTACGACGGTATCAACCAACTGCGCTTGCCTCGTCCTCTGCGCCAGTTCCTCATGGAGTACCACTACAAACAGCGGGTGCGCGTCAGACGTTTTGAGCTGCCCGACTAGCGGCGCAGGCGCACTGCCAGATGGCGAGCGTATGTGCGCGCGGGCTGCTTGACTATCGGCGCGGGTGTAGGCGCACTGCCAGAGGCAAGCGTGCGTGTGCACGCCTGCTCCACTAGCTGCACGTCTGCGATGGGAGAATTGGCGCGCTGCCGGAGGTGCGAGCGTGTGTGCGTGCAAGCTGGCCGACTAGCGTCGCGAGGGTGGGTGCACTGCCAAAGGGGTGCGCGCGCGTGTGTGTGTGCCGGCTGCCGGACCAGCGGTGCGGGTGTGGGCGCACTGCCAGGGGGCGAGCGGGTCGTCGGTCTGTGCAGATACTATGTCGATGATTTTCTGTGATGGCCACGCTGTCTGTCGGCAACTCGCCGAGCGACAGCTCGCCTGCACCACACCCAGTTCCGGGAAGTGCGCGAGCTGTACCGTACCGGTGGCCCAAACTGGTTTCGGGAGGCGGGCGGCGACTGTTAGGTAGCAGCTGGCCGCCGGTGGGCGTCACACTCCATATGTGAGTGGGTCGGACGGTAGCCACGCCGTCATCGAACCGCCCGCCCTGCTCGATGACCAGTGACTACCGCGCTCCGCTCGGTACGTGCATCATTATATAATTTGCTATATAAGATGATGATTATCGTGTTGACTGCGCGTTGGCAGAGCCTGCGTGGAGTACGGATGGCAATTCCGGTTGAGTTCGATAGTTTGGACACCTGCAGTGGCCCACAGTCGGCCAAGGAATGTTGATGTAAGTTCCAAGTGCTTGTTTATTTGACCAATCATGCTAGAAATGAAATGTTCAGTTTGTGTTGCAGCGGCTGTCCCGATTCGACTGCTTGGCGCTGTGCTTGTTTTCTAAGTATGTGATTTTCGAGCTTTATTTCAGTCGTTTTCGTAGCCTATCTGTCTACTTTTCGCCGCCCAAGTCGCGTTCTCGTCCTCGAATGTCTGGTTCGGACCGTTCTTGGTCTTTATCCCCGCATTCTGGCCGTGAGCGTGGAGAGTAAATAAATGGCAAGTATTTGGTTTCGAGTTTGTGTAGAATCATCTGGAACTGCAAGAGAAGCTTGAGTTGGAAAACGATCCATTTGACAGCGCTGTTGCCAGGCTGTGAAGCGAGGTCTCCTCTGCGGATACATGGGGCGTGTGACTAGGGATGAGTGATGGTTGAAAACGGTGCGATGGACGTGACCGTCCAGCTTAACTTCCGATACTGTGTCACCATTCTGCTCCTTCCATAACAAGTGGAACGCACTCATTCGAGTAAGACCCACCGTGTCCGGTAGAAAATTGCAATTGCCTATCTAACTTCCACAAATGTAGGGCTATCCCGTGAAGTTGGCTGAACTGGAGGTGCTGAAAATTGGCTCCCGCCTTACCGCCACATACAATACCTTTGCCACCGAGAATGTACTACCGGTGTATGTGTGTGTGTGTGTTTTACCGGCCTGCCACCGTGTGGTTGACATCGGCTGTTGTGAGTGTGGTTGTGCCAGTGTAAGAGGTGGGATAAGGTGGTGCAAGGAATATTGGGATAAGGAGAGTAGACGAGACGGATTAGTGGAATCGCCCCGAAGGGAGTCGACGGGAAGCGTGGTTGAATGTTGTCTTAAACATAGATGAGTAGAACTGAAAGGAGTTGTTGACAGGCAGTAGATGATAAAGTAGTGACGAGTTGCCGGTCTGGACGGTGTCGGTGGAGTATGGGTTGTGGAGGGTAGGTGGGAAAAGGGACAGCGCCGCAGAACATTTAACATTACAAAAACGAATCATGCAGTCTTTTTAACGCTCGTTTTTTTCTTCTGAACGCGATTTTGTTTGCGTATCTTGCTTATTTGCTTTGTTTTTCTGTGTATTCTTCGTGTTTTCGTTTGTAACGTATCTTCATTTGTTTTTTTCAGTTCCCTTTTCTTTTCCCTTTTTATTTTTTATCTCACAGGTCATGAATAATGCCTATAGTTGAAAGAAAGTGGAAGATGTGTTCGTGTAGTGTTGGATGGTCGTTAAGAAAAGTGGTGACGCTTAGTGGAATGTTGTTTGTGGTGCAGTAGTTCGTGATATGTCTCTCGTTGGTGTGCTTGGTGCAGTGAATAAGTTTGTGTTTGACGGTAAGTGCGTGGTGACATGTGATGCATTGTTATGGGCGATTGAGTATGAGGTAGTAGTGAGTGAGGTTTGTACGTCTAATGCGTAAGCGTGTCAGCGTGCGTTCCTTATGTTTGCTGTTGTGATTGACAGTGGTCCAGTGTTCGTGTTTGAAGTGTATTTCGTGGAGTTGAGTTCTTGCGGTGTCCCATGCTTATTGTATGCGCTTGTTGATGGCCTCGTGAATTGTGGGGTAATAGTCAGATTGTGAGTCAGGACATCGTGTGGTTTGTTTTAATGTTGTGGCTAAGTTTTCTTCCGTGTCTGCGTGTTCGTTTCCGTGTATGTTTGTGTGGATTGGAATCCAAAGAAGTGGTTGTTGGGGTGTGATTAATTTGGTATGTATGCATGCGTAGTATTTGTGGAATGAGAGGGTGTTTGAAAGTACGGTGAGGTCTTATGCTTTGTATTGCTGGCATCTATGGCTATGATGTGTTTCATTTTTGTGTTGTAGATAGTTGTGAAGTCCGTAAAAATTGCATATATTTATGCGGCGTATGTGGGTGTATGGCATGTCCGGCAGACGGGCACGCAAGATGACCCGGGGCGGTGCTCCACGGGGGTACAACACCGCCGCTGTATCCGTCTGCTCTGGTGTGTGTCATTTGGAGCGGTCAGTATAAGTGCTGTTGTAATTTGGGTATTGTGCTATGCGTTGTCGAAAGAGTTGCTGTAGTTCTACGTCTATGTAGGTGTGTTTTGGTTTCTCTATGAGAAGGCGTGTTGTGGGTGCTTGGTGTTTCCACCACGCGGTGGGCGGTGGGTGTGGTTGGGGAGGGGGGGAGTGATGTGTAGGTTGTGTGCGTGCAGTTGTATGCGGCATTCTATTGTTGTCTTGAGTGATGGTGCTTTCATAAGTTGGTGTTTGCGTTTGGTGCGAATTTTGAGCGCCTGAGTACATGGGTGTTGTCTAATGAGTTGTGTTTTGTAGTGGTACCTAAGAAGCTTCTATGCGTATGTGCTGTAGTTGTGGTATGTGGTTGTAAATGTGAAGTACGTGTGATGATGATGTTCGGAATGCTCTTGTGGCAATTGTGGGACGTTGGTTTTTCGCTCTGTCCAGAATTTGGAGATTTGTCGGAGCGACCGGCTTTCTGACCGGCTGACCATCCACTGGTAGCCTGGCTGACCGGCTGACCACCCTCCGGTAGCCTGGCTGACCGGCTGACCACCCTTTGGTAGCCTGGCTGACCGGCTGACCGCCCTCTGGTAGCCTGGCTGATCGGCTGACCACCCTATGGTAGCCTGGCTGACCGGCTGACCGCCGTCCGGTAGCCTGGCTGACTGGGTGACTACCCTCTAGTATCCTTTCTGACAGGCTGACCATCCTCTGGTAGCCTGGCTGACCGCCCTCTGTAATGAAGCGAGTTCACCACATCCATAATCTACCCTCCTAAGTGTGTGCTTATAGCTTCAGTAGTTTCCTAAATCTTAGGGGCCGGGGCCGAATCCCTCCCCCTCCCCCTCCTGTGCGCGTCATGTGCCCTCCGGCGCACGTGTTAATCGACCGTCCTCAATATGTATTTTAGACTTAGGCCACTTAATCTGCTGATAACATGAATTTGCAATTTATGTGATGCTCAAGATGAAGATAAAAATACAACCACACGTCTACAAGTGTGGTTATCACTTACGTCGTAGAAAATTGTCCGGTTCAATTGAAAGCCCGACAAAAGAACAGGGAATGCGATTTTTGAAACGTTCCGTTCTATCTGTGTGCAGGAGTTCACCAGCCACGTTTCTTCCGTTGCTCATATATCAACGAACAATCTACAAGCCCAACCACACAAGCGTGGTGACGAACTATTACTATATTTGTAAGTAATATTAATATTTGTGGGCAAGACACACAGAAACACACCCAGGTAGAGAATCATGGCTCCGATCAAACCAACATGCATTACACAGACTGAGACAGCGGAGAGGGCTGCGTTCGGACATTCAGTATAAAATGTGAAGTTTTTATGTGTTGCGTTTCTACACATTCTACACGTAGCGTTTTTATGTGTAGCGTTTTATGTGTAGCATATTGAGGTCATATTTATGCGTTCTTCCTTAATGGTGAACATAATTATAATATGTAATCCTTACCAAGTGTAGTTGCAAGTTCAATCTACCTAACGCTTCACGTCTTCACGTCAGTTCATCTATTACTCACTCTATATCTGGCTATATCTGGCAATCTAAATCAATTTAGGCCCTTTCTGACCTTCACATTCAAGTGATATGTCATGAGCATTTGAAGTTGTGAAGGCTGTTGCCAAATTATTTGATGAACAAATATATAACGCATTTGCTTTTAATAATTCGATGGCACATAACACAAATCAGAAGTATTTAGGAACGTCACCGCCATTTGCCATCACTCGCGGTCTCGCACCAACAGCCAGACAACAACACCAAGCTTTACTAATACATACATGTACCCTAACGTGCCCCTGTAGCCGGTCATATTACACCCCTGCAGCCTCAACCCCGTTACCATTACCAGTGCCCTACTAGTAAGGGTATGCATGGGGTGAAAAGAGGCAGCGTCGTGAGCGGTATAAAAGGGATCTCGATCCATGTCTCGTAGCGTTTCTAAACTCAAGTAGCAGAACAAATGTTGCCGATATTGAATTGTGCCCCTAGTCACCAAAGTCAAACGAAAACCTTGCGGGTGCCCATTTGCTGCCTGCATTGTCACAGACGCACACTTGCTACGTAGCCTATCAATCTTGAAGTCGTAGTGAGGGTGTGAGGCTGCACAACCGTCCAGGAAAAAAGCCGGTACGCATGGACTGGGGAAAAAGTAATGCTGGGAACAACACCTGGCCACATGCGAGCAAGCGTGGTTTCTGCGAACGAAATGACCGGAATAACGGCAAGTAAGTACAGTGTGAGGCATCAAATATGCACAAATCTCGGTCCGGCTCGGTCCTGTGATTCGCTGATATGACTGAATTGAGATGGGTATAGTTTAACGTGTACTAAATGCGATGCATGTGTAGTATTTTGCTGCTTCTGTACTGTTTTACGGATCTCTAGCTGTTCTAAGAAGTATCCATTTCTGATGTCTCAGTTTTATATCACCTATATGAGTAGCATCGTACTGGGAAAACCTACCGTCGGGTCCCCCCCCCAAAAAAAATACACAGTGGGGGCCGGAAAATCGCATGGGTGCCGGAAAGAAAACATGCCCTCCCCCACCCACCAAAAATATCAGGAGCAAGAAACCTGAAAAACAAATGGTCTGGCCGCGAAAATCCTCTAGAGCAAAGACGTCCCTAGTGACAAAATCCTACAGGGTTGTCCTGCACAATTATGCATGACAGGATCAATCGGTAGGGCTTTTCACTAGGGGTTACTTTACATAGACGACAGTTTGTTCCTTTGCAAATTGCTCCCGGACAACAATCTAGGCAAAGCATTCGTTGGAGCCTGGATAAAGGGTTGCTCAACGATGTGCGTTGCGCTTTTTCAAAGCCAAAAAAGATAAATGATCAACATGGTCATATTGATGTTGTGATGCGAAGTGAAGGCATCTGTGAGAGGGAGCCGATTTCGCCGAAAGGGTCGGCCCATCGACGTTCATTTCTTAAAATGATCGAAGGGGGCAAAGTAGATGAAGGCAATAGGCAGACCAAAATGAATAAGGGGTGGGGGTCACATTCCATAGGCTTTCATGTTAGAAGTTGAAATTATTGCGGGTGTGGGGAAGCAAGCATTGAGGGAGCAGTTTCACCCTCAAGGATAAGAATGGGCGGTTCTGCTTTCGCCCCACCCTCCTTGCTCTCTAGATCTGTGGCTGATATTTTTCGGTGGAATGGTTTACACAACTGAATGGGAGCCCAGTAAGCATGCCGATGTCGACCCGCTGTCGGCATATGTCGGGGCGAGCTCGACATCTCGTAAGCGGCATACTGACATCGGGCCGCTCTCGGCCCGACATCGGCAAACTGGCCTGGAATATATCATGTCTGGTTGAGTTCGGCATGTTAATAGCGGCCAGCCGACGTCGCACAGCCAACAACGGGCCGCTAGCGTCCGGATAGCAACACGACATCTTTCCGACATCGGCCCCACGTCGGCTACATGTCGGCTGAGTGTCAGCTGAATGTCGGCATGTGCGGACATTCCACTCCCCAGCCGACAGCGGGCCGCTAGTGTCCGACATCGGCCCAACGTAGGGCCGAGTATCGGGCCGACGTCGAGTCGCTGTCGGCATGTTCACTGGGCTAGAGTACAGGATTCGGCGTACCCACAAATCCGCAAAGAGGATTGAGCGGAAGTTCCATGGAGGTTACAAGCCCCTCCCCCTACACCATACCACTGACCGATTTATAATTTTGCCAGGGAGGCGCCATTTCTCCATGGGCGGCTCTTCTTGGTCCAGAACATTTGGACGGGGTACACTCCGATCTTCCAGAGGGGCACCATTGGTTTTTGTCTAATGAGTGCCTTTCGCCGAAAAATTCGCGGCGTACGTTCGGATTCCCAGAGGACTGCTGTTCCCAGGCTGAGGAGCGCGTTGCGCTGAAAAATTCGATGGAGGGGTACACTGGAACCTCCAAGGGAGATGTCCTTCGGGTCATAAGGGGCGCCACTTTCGCTTCCTCCCCCTTGGATCAGCCCTTGCAACATGCCCTAGCTGGCAACGTCACTACCTTTCGCCGATTTGCTACCACTTGCCAGTCGTTCGACTCAGGGGTGTTGTTTTATATACTTTTGAGGGGGAACTGCCACCTCAATGCTTGCTTAACCCACCACCGCAATTATTTCAACTTCTAACATGGGAGCCAATGGAATGTGTCCCCAATTCATTTTGGTCTGCCCATTGCCTTCATGTACTTTGTCCTGTTCAATCATTTCAAGATCAAGATAAAGATAGAGAGATAAGAGATAAAGATTTAAGATAAAGATCATCAAGATATCAACATTAGTGGGCCGACCGTTGGGACGAGGTGGGCTCCCTCTCACAGATGCCTATTTTCAAGAAAGGAGAAAGAGGGAAAGTTGAAAATTATAGGCCAATAAGCCTCACATCCCTAGTCTGCAGGGTACTCGAATCAATTATCAAGGATAGAATGGTTAGTTTTCTGGAAGGAAACAGATTGATTCAAGATACCCCACATGGGTTTAGAAAATGGAGATCGTGTCTCACAAATCTCTTGGACTTTTTTAATTTTGCCACAGAACAATTTGATCAGGGAAATCAGGTTGATGTAGCATATCTTGACTTCAGTAAGGCCTTTGACAAGGTACCCCATAAACGGTGAATGATGCAGCTTCAGGTCCATGGCATTGCAGGTAGCATCCTAAAATGGATAGAGTTGTGGCTTTCAGATAGACAGCAGAGAGTAATGCTAAATGGTACAAAGTCATCATGGCAAAATGTTCTTAGTGGAGTCCCTCAGGGGTCGGTACTGGGGCCACTATTGTTCATTATATTTGTGAATAGCATTGAATGTGGCCTAAGCAGTAAGGTTTTGAAATTTGCGGATGATTTGAAGATCTTTAGGGCAATAACAGGGCACAATGAGCAGGTTTTGCTGCAGAACGACTTAGACGAGCTTGTGAAGTGGTCCGAAAAATGGCAAATGAAGTTTAATTTTGATAAGTGCAAAGTCATGCATGTAGGTAGGCAGAATATGAAGGTGCCATACTTGATGGGTGGCCAAGTATTATCTGTGACTCAGCAGGAGAAGGACTTAGGTGCTATTTTGAACACAAAATTGGGGGCATCAGAACAGACCAAAGAAGCCAGGAAAAAGGCACTAAGAATGCTTGGGGCAATACAGAGGAATGTGTCATACAAAGGTGAGGAGGTCATCAGGAAGCTTTACTGTGCATATTTCAGGCCACATTTAGAATACTGTGTCCGAGCTTGGTCCCCTAGTTATGAGAAAGATTGTTGGCTTTTAGAGAGAGTACAAAGGATGGCAACAAAAATGGTTAATGGTATAGGCAACCTGGCATATGAGGAAAGATTGAAGAAATTGAATATGTTTTCACTTAGATATAGAAGGCTGAGAGGAGATCTCATCGAGGTTTTTAAATTTGTTCATGGTCAGGAACAGGGATATCTCAGGGAAATGTTTGAATTTAACAGAAATGATGCAATTAGAGGTCATCAATTGAAAATTAAAGTTAATCACAGCAGGACAAGGTTAAGACAGTCTTTCTTCACCAACAGGGTAGTCGAACACTGGAACCAGCTGCCAGGAACCATTGTCAGTAGGAACACACTGAACATCTTTAAAAACGGCATAGACAATCATAAGAATAGGGGGCTTGTTTTTCTGTATTCCAGGGAGGGCTGATATACAGATTTGGTGGGCAACTGGTTCAGTGTCCAAAAGTGCAACCAAGAAGGGCCCTTGTGGCTCATAGTTGCACTGATCTTTTATGTCTTTGTCTTTTATGCCTTCACTTCGCACCACGACAACTTCTGAACGGAGCGTAATAAATCAATAAGGAAAGAATGGTAAGGTTCCTTGATCAATTCTGTATCAGGAAAGGCTAATGCAATCCTCCTGGGATGGCTGAATCAATTGGAAAAAATGCCGATACGAAATGCGTGCCCGGAACTCCCATAGGCGAACGGCCTAAAATCGGCAGCGTTTCCATGTTTTTACTTACCAGCCGCTAGGTGGGCTGATACGCAAACCGCTGTTGGTTTCCAATCCAGGCGTACTTGATGCACGCTAGTACTAAAGGGTACAACGGAATCTAGTATATTTTTCAGTTCCAGCTCTCTTGACGCAAGCAGGAATGTGCGAGATTTGCAGTATTTACGGTGACGTCACGTAAACATGCCAAATGTGTTTTAAATATGTTCGTAAGCTTTCAACTGTGGCGCAGCGAAGACAGCAAAGCAAGGTGCAGATAAGTGCTATTTTTTGGGGTGCGGTTATGCGGTGTTCCTTGATTGTTGGTATGGGAAATTTAAATATGAGGCTGATGAATATTGTTAAGATTCCTAAGTTATTGAACATGTCTTAGGTTAGGTGTATAATGTCTTCAGTTCATGAGATACAACAACCAGAACAACATACCTCAACCTGTTATCGTTATTGTTCCTCAAAGTTTGATGAATTGAAATTGAAACCATAGCTTGATTTGCCCAATAAGAACCTAGGTCTAGCTAGCTACGTCTTGGAATATTTTAAGCTTAAATGTGCCATGCACACCAGATAGAAGCAAAATGCATGGTACTAACAGATATGCATATAGCTTAATATGGATATGAAATAATATAATGCTAAGGTATGTTGCAAAGTAAGTGCCAAGTAGGTATCTGCTGATACAGGTTGTCAAAATTGATTTAAAAAGTCTGTGTATCAGTATTTTTATATTGGAATTATTCCAGAGCTTTAAGGGCAGTATTAAAGAGCATTTTGATGGAAATACCCTCATTTCCAACTATGCTGTTTTTGTCAATGCAATTTGCTTGTAGTTAACCATGCATAGTGAATGCCATTTTCCCACTGGAGTTCATATGCATTGGAGAATTCCTTCTGCATGATCACATCCCAGACTGTAAAGCTTAGCAACTTAAGGTGCACTGTGTGCATAAGCTGATTCACAGAAGGCACATGGCCCCTAGAAGAAAATGCTCACTGAGTGCACTTGGGATAAAAATTGGACCAACTGCAGTGCAAAAGAAGCTATTAGGAAGAGGATTTGTGGCTATGCATCCCTAAAAATGTAGATGAATAGGGCATTAAGCAACCTCTTTTTATGGTACATTTTTCCTGAGAGCAAATAATGTGAACATTTAGTCAGAATACCTGGTAGTAATGTTGGAGAACAACATTAATCATATGTGTGATCTTCTCTGTTATTCCAAAAATGGTGCGCAAAAGGGGCTGAAACATGTATGTGTGTATTCATGTGAATATTATAAGCTTCAGTACACTGGGTGTTCAATTTCAGGTCAATTTCAATTCAAGTTTCATCAGTTCAGGGATGGGGTTGGTTGCTCTGTGGGCTCACTTTGGGGTACACCCATGGTCAGTGCTATCAACATTCCTCCAAGGCTGGTGCAGGGCAGGGCCTCCTCTAAGGAATTTTCACTAGGTGGGATTTCTTGCTCATACCTTATCAGTACAATATGGCATCACAGGTGGACCTAGCCCTCTGGTTGGTTGGGGGGGGGGCTATAGCCCACCAGTGGCATACATAGGGTTTGTGCCATGGGAGGGGGCAAACGGATTTGGAGGGTGCCCAACCTACTACTATTTTTGGCTTCAAGACGCCGGATTTCGACCACTATTTTTGCAAGTTTAAAAAAAAATAAAATAATTAGTGCCGAACTTAATTCTCCTGTGGAGGGGGCCCAATTTATCACCAATCATTTCTGAGTAACCGGATTTCAACCCTAACTGTTCGACATCCTGCTCGAAGGTTTTATTTTGGTATACCTTGATGTCACCTCAGACTACTGGAATTACACCTGTACAAATGACTTTAAAATGTAAACTTTTCCAATTTGAGGCATTTCAGTTCATAATGACCGGTCGCCACCAGGTCAACGTTCGTGGACGTGTTCATCGGCCTTGCAGATTCGGCGCATTCGCCACATTTCGTGCGATTGTACGGTTTCGGCTAGGCCTCCTATGTTTTGCTAATTACTACCAATGATAGTCTTGCGCCATATTTCACGTGATGGAATGCTTCGTATGGGGGTTAGCTGGGCAAATTCGATTCATTCAATTCGATTATGATTTCTCTTTATCCAACATTTTTTGGTGGTTAAGAAATCCGGATACCCGCTGTGCTCTAATGCACTTAATCTGTTTGGTTAAATATGCTCCCAGATTGGCTACCGTACCGAGTCCCGGGCTCGGTGTTCTTTCTTTGGACCCATTGGGTTTTTCTTTGCCTACATATGTGTCTTCGGGCTCCAGCCAATTTTTGTTAGGGGCTCGGCACATTTTTAAGACCCCGGCTTTTGCTAAGGTTTTGTTGTTTTTTGGTGTACCGATGCATTTTCTTAGGTGCCGGCGCGTTTTCGAATATCGCGATGTGTTTATTTAGTACCGGCTTTTTTCGACCATGTCGCTTCTTGCGAGTCCCAGCCTGTTTTTGAAGCCCTAATGCGGTCTCATGGCCACGGTGTGCTTTGAAGGTCACCGGTGTGTTTCTTTGGGCTCCCAGATTGTTACTATTTAAGGATGCAGTACATGCTTGGAGGCTCTCGCGCTTTTTGCGAGACTCGGTGCGCTTTGGAGGGATCGTTGCCTTTCCGGCCTCCCGTTGTGCTCTTAGGGTCCTGCTGTGTTTATTTAGGGCTTCTGATGCGCATTTGTGGGGCTCCAGCGCGACTTTGTGGGTTCCGGCGCAACTTTTCGGGCCTAGGTGCGTGGTTCTGGGGACCCGACGCCAGTTCTCTGCGCTGGACGCGATTTTTGGGAACCTCTTCTAAATTTGCTTAAAGTCGAAATCTCGGTCTGATTTTCTCGCACGCCCGGGACCATATTTGTGTCCTGCCGGGATTTTTCGAGCTCCGATGCGCTTTTTTCGCGGCCGTACGCGACTTTTGAACGCACTTGTTGCTATGTTTGGAGCTCCAGAGACATTTTCCTGGCCCGGACATTTCTTTTTTTGAACCCCTCCTTGTTTTGGAGGGCTCCAGATTTATCTTTTCGGGTCCCGATGCGATTTTTTTCGGGCCAAGTTGTGCTTATTTGGTGCCCTCAACGCCAATTTTTGGGAGCCCCAGCAGGAGCATTTGATGTCCGACACACATTTTGAGACTACCGACGAAAATTTTTGGTCCCGAGCGGGATATTTGTGGGGGAGGGTCGCCGGAATTTCGCTGAGCGCGTTGTACTTAGCTGGGTCCCAACGCGATTTTGGCGAGCCCCGGTGCATATTTTTCTACCCCTATGCGTGTTTTCTAGTGCCCGTTTCATTGATTTTGAGCCTCCTACGCTAATTCCGAGGGCCAAATGCGAATTCTTGGGGCACCAACGCGATTTTGTGGGACCCCGGGACGATTCTTGGGAGCCTATCCCTCTCAGGATGGAAGGGGGTATTTCCCCTTGGTACGCCACTGCGGCTGTTCAACGAGTTTTTTTCACCGATGGCACCCTTCAGAGTAGAAAGCCCCTGCGGATAATTTCCTTTCGGGACCTGCTCTTAATATTCCGGTGCTCGGGTCGATTCGATGGTGCCCCTGTGTGATTTTTGGTCGTAGAGTTCCATCTTTAAAGTCCCCTGCGCGATGTTTTTGGGACACCGTACGTTTGTTCGGGCTCCCGGTGTGATTGTTTTTTTCGGTGGCTCGGCACGTTTCATTTCTGGGTACCGACTGTTTTTTTTGTTTTTTTTTCTTGGTTGGCGCGATTTGTGAAACCGTAAAGTGACATTCCGGGTAAGAATTCATTGTTGGGAGGCAGCTGCAACTTTTGGGGTCCCGACGCGACCTTCTGGGGCCCCGACACGACCTTTTGGGCCCCCAGTGTCATTTGTTGAGATCCCTAGCGCAAGTTTTAGTGGTCTCGAATCAACACCCAACGTGATTTCCAGGGGCCCCGGTCAGACACCTTGTTGGGCCCGGTCTCACATTTGGAGACCCAATGTCCTCAGTGGTCAATGAGCGTTTTTTGGGGCCCGCAAAGTGGTTTTCATGGGCTTCAGTGCGATTTCGGTGCCCCGGGGACATTTTGATGGCCCCGCGACTTTTTGAGCCCTCGACATATTTTCAGGACCACAGAGCGAATTGTGGTGCCCCAGCGGTATTTTTTTAGGGGATCCGGCGCAATTTTTTTCCGAACCCCGGCGCGGTTCTTGGAGGCCCCACAGCTTCTAAGTTGGGGGGGGGGCACAGCGTTTGCCCGTGGAAAGTGGGTAGTATCTCCTGGGGGAGGAAAAGCCGATGAACATTCCACCACGCAGCACACCTGGCCTTTTTTTTACAAAGGCAAGGTGGCTCTTCATTTCTTCATCTGGCTCTTTATTTTAGCAACATCGAAGAAAAGACCGTAAATTAGTATAAAGCTCTCGTCACTCGTGTCATGCGGCCTGGCTCGCGTCGCCCCGCTCCTCTGTGTTGCGTGTAAAATACTAATTGGTCATGTTTTTGTGATACCACCATGAATGGACCCAATTGCTGGCTTTGTGGCATGCAATTTTAACCCGAAGCATTTCACATTAAAGCCTTCCTTGTCGCTTTGACCTCAGTATAACTGCTGTCAACTTGCTACCATTTTTTCTTTGTGATAAAAATGCACCATTGCAAGGAAAGATCACTTCCGCTACCGGAACTATGCTAACATTTGTTTTTGGTTGCTTTCTCCATTGAAACACTTTGACTATGTGGGATTTTTAACTCCACTATGTGGGATTTTTAACTCCACTATGTGGGATTTTTAACTCCACTATGTGGGATTTTTAACTCCACTAGGTGGGATTTCACGGCACTAGGTGGAACGCATCCCACCAAGTTAACATGTTAGAGGAGGCCCTAGTGCAGGGGGGAAAAGTCAAGCTTTTTATACAGATGTCTCCAAATTTTTGCTTCAAAAACCAAGAAATCATTACGTGTAAAGAAAATATACGACCTTCAATATACCAGGATGCCACCACTCATATGCATATGTGTGATGCATTTGCTGGTTTGTCCAGTTTGCACATAGAGTTTCATGGGCTGTATTTTACATTGGAGGTCTGAGCCCTTTCAGTGATTAAGGCTACAAGCTCACACATCCCAGAATAAGCAAGTAGCATGGACAGTGGCGTACCTAGTATTTGCATCAGGGGGCAAACGGATTTTGAGGTGGCCCAATCAACACCCATTAAAAAAATGTCGCCGGATTCTACCAGTTGTTTTCTTCTCAATAGTACCCATTCTTATTTTATGTTCGGATGAGGAGTACCAACCTAATTATGTACTGCAAGGGGCCCAAACTACCACCATCATTATATATATATATATATATATATATATATATATATATATATATATATATATATATATATATATATATATATATATATACATATATATATATATATATATATATATATATATATATATATATATATATATATATATATATATATATATATATATATATATATATATATATATATATATATATATATATATATATATATATATATATATATATATATATATATATATATATATATATATATATATATATCAATGGAGGTGTTGCTCTTAGATTCGAGCGACACCGCCACTCCTGTTTAACATGGGGCTGGGGCTCTTTCAGACGAAAAACGCGACCGCCACATATTGGCGCCCGGCTCGACCCACATCCCAGGGAACGATGGATGTGTCACGCCACGTGAAAGCCCACAGTGTTGGCTACCCCTTGGGCACAATTTTGGTGCGTTCGTCTCAATGTGCTGCACGTGAGCGACACCGATGTGATGAGATAATTGGTTGCGCCCAAATCCTTTGTCGTCAATTGGTTTAACGTGTGAAACAGGAATTTCAATGTCCGAATATGATCAATTTTAGTGCGCCGAATCGGCTCAGTTTCAACCGGCATAGCTCGCAAACCAATGGACAGATCGACACGAAACCGGCACCACAGTGTAGCCAAGACAACCTCCAAGCTCGACAGTGCAAACACTTTTGCCGCACGTGACACGTGCACCAGGGGGAGGGGTGTAAAGAAAAGGCGTCCGTTTTCATCGATTTTCACGATTGGGTATGACACTGGAAAACGGATAAAAGTGATGGTATGCCGTTGCTTGCATTGCCCAGGTCCATGTACCGGATACACTTTCCCCATTGACTATGTGCACCTACCGCATACCAGGGATCAGTCATCGCGACGAGAGTGGTAGGTGTCGTGACCCGTAAAACAGACTCTGCTTCCCATCCCATCAGCGTCTCGGTCAGGCCCAATTTTGGATAAAAAGTGGTATGCACGGATAGCCCCAACTGTTGTGATTCCCACGATACCTTTCGATTTTCTCCATCGAAACTACTTTTCCTACAATCAAGACTGCCCTGAAGCATTACCAAAAGTCATTTTCGGTCTTCTCAGCCGGCTCATTGCATCGATGGATCGGTGAGTTTGCTGGAACCAACTTCATCGGTCGAAAATTATGCAGGTCGCACCTGCTACCACACCAGCCAAGCTATCGTGGGAAGGATTCTATATAGATGAATATATCTTATGGTGTATGGAGAGATATACAGCTGTGCTATAAGGAATGTAGAAATGCAATTGTAAATGGTCAGGGAAAATCAGATCAAATGATGTCTGCGTAGGTCAGGTAATGTCAGGTCAGGTCCTGCTAGGTTAGGTTAGGTTTGGTGGTATTGGGTTAGGTTGGGTTGGGTTAGGTTCGGTTAGTGCAGATTAATTAATTTCGTGTTACCTCGGTTCAGATGAGCTGGGGGATATCCTACACGATATACCTAAGCTATGCATACTCTTACGGTCAATCGCTCGTGCTGCCACGCCAGCCAAGCTACCGTAAGAAGAATTTGCGAGGTGAATGTAACTTACGCTGCATACCGGACATTGCAGCTGTGCTATAGGGAGTATGGAAATGAAGGTAGGCAAGAGCAGAGAAGGTCAGATCAAATGAGGTTTGGTTAGGTCAGGTCAGGTCATGTTAGATTAGGATAGGTTAGGCTGGGTTAGGTTAGTATACGGTAGCTAATTTTTGGCTACCTCGATTAAAGTCCGCTCGGGTAGGGGGCAGGGGGGGTGTAATCTCCACGGTGTAAGCGTTAGCTATGCATGGAGGTGCTTTTACGATTTTGAACACACCAACATGGTAGTGGGGTTGGTGCGCATCTAGTTGATAAAATATCAAGGGAAATGGGTACACTCGACCTGTCCCTCGACCTGGACTTTTCCCACTCACAGGAACGTCTTTGGCTGGAAGAGCTTGGCTTTGGCTTGGCTCCTCTCTCCAGGGAGGGTTTGCAGTCCAGTGTCCCTGGAGGGATGCATTTTTTTCCCCAGCCAGAGGCGACAGAGAGAGACACAGACCATCGGGGCTGGATCCAAGAAGAGCACAGGGGCACATGTCACCCATGGAGAGGTGACATGTGTGATATGTCCATGGGTGACATGTGCCCCTGTGCTCTTCTTGGATCCAGCCCCGATGGTCTGTTATTACAGGACAAATAACTCGAGACCTAAGATCTCGATAGCTTTAACTTTGAAATACATCAATGGCGGATTCAGTAAACTGAGCAATGAAGAAGTTCCTGAATCTTCCTGGTTTCGTTAGAAAGCGACCTTGGTTCATAATGAGCCGCGATTTACCCTTAGAGTATGTTACTCCATACATGTCTGAAAGCAAGTAGGAGTAACGAGAACGTCGTGGGATACAGGTCATTGCAGTGTCCATGACAGTTACCAAACATAGGCAACGCGTTGAGAAGTCGCCGGTAAATTGTTCGGCTTGGATTGAGAGGGCGTGCAACTCTGTCGAAATTCAACCCAATCTGGGAAGTAACGGAGAGTGACATGTCATCGAAGAGTGTAAATTCCATACACCAAGACAGGATTGGAGTTTCCCATACTGTCCGTGGGCCCTGGACCACACAAGCTTTGCCTTGGTCCCACCAACGTCTTGTTCCATTAACATGGGATCATACGGGGTGGGCTCCGCGAACCAAATTGGCAGCATTCATAGGCCTTCCTGCAATGGGCCACGCCAATATTTTTAACAACTTTTCAACCTATGCTGAGTATTGTTGCGGTGCTTTTTCTGGCCTTTGTGACAAAAAATACAGAATAAGCACCGCGACGAAACGCGACCACAATCATGCATTGCAGGATAATGACATTACATCCGAGTGGTCTATCAACATGGTTTTCAGAAACTTTTTCTGGCAATGATGCACAAGAAATTGTCTGACGTCAGTCAATATTTTACATCCGGTTCTCTACGCATTTTAAGCAGAAATTTACAAACAGCCTCCTGTCTTCATGGTCCGTCCGTGGCTAGAGGCTGGCAAGGATTGACGGAAATCAGAAACGTAAAAATACTAACCTGGGTAGCCTATGCTCATGACACCAAGTGGTAACAGTCTTTACATGGGCGGCATCAAATTGATAAGGATTTATTGGACCAGAAGAGAATGATGGGTTCGCTCTTTGAAATTTACGTTAAACCCTGGTATGATATACGAGGAGATAGGTGCACAAATTCCTTCTTTTTGCGATCCGGTGATACAACTTCGTACGCTGTCGCAGGTGAGCGAAAATGATGAGTTACTCGTCACGGCCCTGGAGACCATGCTTTCCTTATTAAAGCTACGTTTGGTGCAGCCATTCACACTTCATTTCCGGTCAAGGAATAGACCTCAGTTCCGCCCGCTCCCATGACGTCTCTCAAAATCATTATTGTCAGGTTCGCGACCTGACCGAGAGCTGAACAGCGACTTCATATGTATATATA